>OZ021721.1:57801655-58194155 GCA_963978545.1 Linyphia triangularis
GTGCGAGATTTTGCAGAATATTTTTAATTACTCAATAAAATTTCTATTTATTATTGTTATAGTGATATAAAATTGCTAATAATACAAATATTTAAATTATTTGATGAAATATATTCTTTTTATTTTGTTAAAAAATATTCTGAAATATAGTAATACCTTATTTTCTGAAAGTTTTATGTATAAAGAGTTATTATTTAAAGAGTTGGAATTCAAATTTCCCTGCATTATAGGAAGTAATATTTAATTACAATGGTTAATGTTTAGGGTAAAATTAGATTTTTTGTTCCTAATATCATTCCCATTCTTCCTAATATCATAGTTTCTAAAGAGATTTATTTTATTAATTTTAATAACTACAAAAAATTTTATACATAACTTTGTGAAGAAATGTAGGGTTAATATTTTAAATTTGAGGATCCTCCAAGAAAAGTTGTTATTTAATAAAAAATTAAAATTACTAATTGTTATAAATGCCTGGTGGTGTTGATTTATGTAGAGCGATCCGTTAGAAGTTAGAATATTCTTACCTTCAGTGAGTTGATAAGCTAATTCTGTGATTTCTTTTAAGTTCAATTTTATTGAGAAGTAAAGCGAGTTATCGTAGAAAGTACTTTACCTAATATTTGGAAGTATAGACACAGACTTTTGATGAAGAATGAAAAACTATTATTTTCAAATATGTTTCAAAATACAACCTACCTTTCAGAATTTAATTTGAAATTAATTGTTTTTTTCCTTGAATTTGTTTTCTCTTTAAAATATTTGTATCAAATGTTCATATTTTGATAAAATTTGTAAAAATCTTTTTGATAAAATAAAGTGTTGAATAAAATAAAAATAAGTTATACAACTTGCGAAGTACTACTAAATTCTGTAGTTTCTTGTGCAGTTTAATTCTACACGTAAATTGTGAATTAGGTGAATTTTCGTTTGGGGTGTAAAACATGCATTTTTTGCTTAATTCAAAGTATTTTTATGTAATTAACCAGTATATTAAGGTTAAAATTGTATTTAATTTTCTATATGCAATAAAATTTATATCTTAAAAAGGTTCCAAACTTATATGTTAAAAAACATACCTTAACAATTGGATTACACTGGCTAGGTAAGTAACTTATATTTTGTACTTTGAATATATTTAATTTAGGTTATTTTGTTACTATATTTGGTTACTTATGTTTGATTACTGTTGTTCTTTTTAAAAAATTTGTCAGCTAGCATTATGTATTGCATTTTTCCAGTATGATTGTCAAACGCTGTGTTAACTTTATAAATTGTATTGTATTATGTATATTGTATTGTATAATCCTGTAACTATTGTATATTTTGTGTATGATCCTGTAACTATTTTATATTGTATGTATGATCCTGTAACTATTGTATGCAAATGGTATTCTGTTTCTATATACGTGTATATATGTATTTACAAAAACAACCCTGTTTTGCCTTGAGCCTGTTGTTGGTCCTAAAATTTGTATTTGTATTTGTATTAAAATGGTTATCTAAAAGACTTTATATTCCAAAGTGATCAATATTAGTCATACTCTCACATAAAATATTAAAATTCATAAAATTTATAAAAAGGTTGACTGTTATTGTGTAAGTGGTAAAAATTGACTATTTAATTTAATTTTTGGATCTGGTTTGGAATAAGCAAAGCGTCAAAAATTTATGTGGGGAAAAAAAAAATTGTTATCCTGCCATGACGGAAACTGACTGTAAAATCCTACTTTCCTTCCGCTTTTTGTTTACAAAGATATACAAATACCCAGACAAAAATATTTATTTCTCGGATACATTTGGGGTAGGTTTTGAATGTTTTCAAATCCAATTGATGTAAAGCATGATAAGGTAATTTAAGTTCTGAGTGTTAATTAAAATTTCAAGACATGATTATTGAATAAAACGAATTTTAAATCTAAAGAGGAATGCTATAAGCTTGAAACAAATTCTACTCACAATGTGGATATGACTAGAAAGATCATTACGTAACTCTTGTTTGGTTGTATTCAGATTATCTGGCACCGTCAGCAACACGAGGGCATATAATGCGCCAAAACATTCGTAATTAGACAAGCCAACATACATTTACAAGCATCCATACCTAAAACGGGACTCGAACCTGCAACTTCGTGGTCGAGAAGCTAGCAGGCTAACCACTATACCGTTTGGTCGGATTACGTAACTCTTGAATTTTGAACTAGTTTACGCTTTGAGTAGTGATGTAAGTAGTATTAGTTTAAGTAAGTGGCGGAACAAGCTTTATTTACCGGTTAAACATATATATTACTTACAGTTTGGTAAAATGATACTGATAATTCACTTTTAAACAATATTTGAAACTTGGGTATATGTGTTATGTTTAGTAATTATTGGCAAATTACAGCGTAATTTAATGATTCAATATCACAAGTGCATTATTGCACAATATTGGTTGTAAATATGATTACGCATTTTCTATTTTTTTTTTTAAATGCTGTAGTTTTTTCACGGAGAGAAATATGATACTTCGGCACGCGTTGCTTATGTTACTTGCCTCAAGACAAAGCCTGATATTTGATCACTAGGCACAGTTTTATCTAAGAAGTTCAATACCGTTAGAACTTAAAATGGACATATGAATAATGTTTTTCTGGAGAAGGGGTTTGGGAATCGACTCCTCTTTAGAGTCTCGAAAAAACTCCCTAAAATATAAAAGCCCTATTAACTTATTATAAGAATCGAAATTATATCCCTGCACTACACATCACATCGATCTACTTTTAAACCACTGCAACGTAGGGTTTGATATTCATCATCTTTGAGATCTATAACCATTAGCTTTCGTTTTACATTAATACAACGTAAATAATCATAATATCAAATGAAAGATTTTTGGAACAGTATCAAAGAAATTTAGACTGTGATTGTGTAAACCGTAACTTGAAAAGCTATTGAAGGGTAACTACAATTGATAAATAGAAATTCAATTGCTGTTGCGTTAAAATAAGTGAATTTGTATATTCAAATTTGATACTTACCCTGGCAAACAACTTCCAATTCAAATATATTTGAATGTGTAATTGGCTACATAGAATAGCGAACCGGTACATATGCTTATGTAATAAGTACGTAGTTGCACTTACCTAATATGCAGAGAGGTCTTTATTAATGCATTTACATTCATAATTAATCGATGCTTTCTGTCCGGTATCGCTCTACAGTTCTCGCACGCTTTAATAATGAAATTCGAAATAACTCAGTATATTAAAATTAGTAAAAGCTTAGATTAGTGTTTTTGGTCTAATCTTAGTTTATCAAAATTAGTTAAAACTTAGGTTACAGTTTATGGTTCACTCTTACTTTATCAAAATTAGTATAAACTTAGATAATAATTTTTGCTCCATTCTTACTTTATCAAAATTAGTAAAAACTCAGGTTATAGTTTATGGTCCACTTTTACTTCATCAAAATTAGCTAAAACTTAGGTAATAATTGAGTAATTCAAAGTTTACGGCTAATTTGCAAAAAAAATTATTTGTGTTCTATCTATGTTTGATAATTAGTTTTCGCCAAAATAATTGCTATTAATTTATTTATTTTTAATACAAAATTATGTCAAACGCAATTAAAATTGCATTGATTACAATAAGAATAATATTAAGAAGGATTATAAGTTAGCAATTAAGGAATTTAAAATGGTGTAACTTTTAGATTATAATATTTACTTAATATAAGTGTTGTAAAAAATATAATTTAACTTTTGTTGGTTTACATTTAAACTTAACTTTTATTTTTATTTTTAATAAGCAATAGTAACACCAATTGTTTGCAGTTATGTTGTGATGTATTTTCTCAAGTAAAAGTAAAATCTGTATGAAATTGCAATTTTCAAAAATTTTCTTTTTTAATATTTCTTTCGACATCTGTATATTATTAAATTTGTTCTTAGTATAACTTGTGAAAATAGTAAGGCATCAAAGTTTCTGGGGAAAATAAACTTGAGTTTGATTGATTTGCACTTGTGGTGTTTTAAATTGATGATATTAGTACATATGCTAGTAAAGTTCTCAAAAGAGGAACAATAGCCATTCCTTGGTAAAAATGTTTCAACAGTTGAAAAACACTATTATTTAATAAAAATAATAAGAGTATATTGATGACTTATTTTTAGATGTAATTTAAAACCATAAATGACTAACTTTTTTTATGCATTTTACGACAGAAATGGGGATTCTTTTTATATATTTCATCCTCTTGTGGCAGTTAGAAGTATTTATTTAGTTGCTCAATCCATTTTTGGATTCATGTTAAATATAAATTTAATTTTAAAGCACAAAGTATAAGTTATGATTAAAAAATAATAATAAAAAAAAAAAAACAGCACAGAGTGTAAGAATAAGTTATGATTAAAAAAAAAAAAGTTTTTTTAATCAGTCAGTTCTTGTTTGATAGAAATATAATATTAAAAAAAATTATCCTTATTGTTTTAATCATAATCCTAAAATTTATTCGTTACGATACCAAAATAGCCCAACAATTTTAAGGTTATTAAACACAAGATTCTGAGAAGTTGAGCCATCCCTGTTTTACACCATCTTCGATATTCCCCCAAAAATTACCACCCATATTAGATGATAAAATCTGAAATTTTTTGTTCCGTTGTTGTACGATTCAAATTCTATGACCTGTCAAAGGTCACCTTTAAAAAATGAAAAAAATTGGTGTTTTTGTGACACTTGGAAATTATTTTTATTCTTATAATACTGCACAATTAACTTGCCGCCTGCATTTCTTCTGTTATGGAATGTACTAACATAGATTTTTATCAAACATATAAAAAGTTCATGGCATGTCAATTGCGCAAGATCAGTCAAGGTCACGAAATATCCAGTTTTTCCTGTGTTTTACTATTTTCAAGCCTGAATTATATTTTACTCGTTTAATTTGACACTGCAAACAAGGTGTCATTGGATAGAGCTAGAGTGACTATATGGGGAGAATGACGACAAGGATCAACGCGGTGATTGGTAGCCTGTCGAAAATGACCGCCTGAGGGGGTTTTCAGTTTTCACCCCATTGCAAATGCATAGAGCGACAAAGAAGCTGGTTTTAAATACCAAGTATCGCTAATATAAAGTTACGTAAATACTATTTTTTGAATATATTTCAATGTAGAAATGTCTAATGTATGAATATATCGAGATATTTTTGTATATTTGTTGCAATTCTTTTAATTGGAAACATTTATCTCGGACACCGGCTGTTTTGCGAACTTTGGCTCAAATTGGCGACGTAAATGGCGCCAAGAACCATGTGGATACATTCCAGCAAATACGTTCAGTTACCTTTAAAATTCATATATTTAATAATGAAAATACTAATGTTTATATTGGGATTTTTTAGTATTTCAAATTCAGATTTTTTTTATAACATCTTATTTTAAAAAGGATTAAGATGATAAATTATCTTTTGAACTCTTGTCTTGTTCTTTAGTATTAAAATGGATTTGATTGGAATAACAATATGTTATTTAGGCTTTTGTCATATCATATATAGACAAATTCTCGTATTTTGGCGTTGATTACGGTAGTCACCCCCTGACGAAGCTACTATAATCAACAAATATGCCTTTTTCCCGTTGTTTACTTTTTGTTATTTATTAATTCTTAGCTGGTAATTTCAATAACTACTAATGGTTGTCGTGTGGCCAGGGACGACGCGAACGGGGGCGTCTTGCCCCCCCAAAGTGTTAGAAAGTTGAACAGTCGGCAAATTTTCAAAATTTTTTTAGCCCTTTTTTTTAAAGTTGATCCACAATAAAATCGAATTGAATAAAAAAAATAATAATAATAATAAAAAAAAAAATGTTGAACAAAAATATTAAAAATACCGACCCAAGTTTCACTAATTGGCATTTTTACACTAGAAGTCTATTATAAGTTAGTAGGTGCCTTTCCCCTCGCCTACATTGATGGACTACGTACACAAATATAATAGGTATCTTGGGAACACAAATCATAGATATCTTCATTATCTCACCCCGCCAAAGTTTTTATGATGATTGTCTATATGGATGATGGAATTGAAATGTGATGATCTATGATGGAATTGAAATGTATATATATGTTTATATTTATAAAATTTTTTGAAATGTAATAAAAGTTCATTAGTGGATTAATCTGTTACTTTGATAAATATAATTTCCAGCAAAACTTAGTTTAGTAGCAAAAGAAAAGTTAATAAACTTTTTTATAATTATGCTAGTTAAAATGAATTACAATTGTAAAATTACTTTGTTAATATACAAAAAACTGATGCTATTGTGGTAATAAAATATTTAGTTTCTTTTTTTAAAATACACTGCAAAAAAGTAAATTAGACACAGAAAGCTGCATTCTTCCTTTATTAAAATTATTTTTAATATCTGCTTAAATTTATGTGAACCTATAATATCAAATCTGCATTTAATTAAATTATGTAATATTTAAGAAGTATAAAAAAATTATGGTGAATGAAAATTTCATAATGTAAAATAAGATAGTTAATTATTATATCCTTAAGAAATGTATATATTAATAAATAATTTTGAAATTAAATAAAAGTTTATTAGTGAATAAATCTTTTGCTTTGATAAAAATAATTTCCAGTAAAACTTAGTTTAGTAGCAACAGAAAAGTTAATAATAAAACTTTTTAATAATTGTGGTAATTAATATGGATTACAATTGCAAAATTACTTTTTTAATATACAAGAAACTGCTAATGGTAATACAATATTAAGTTTCTTTTTTTTTAAATACACTGCAAAAATGTAAAAGTAAATTAGACACAGAAAGCTGCATTCTTCCTATATTAAAATTATTTTTATAGCAAAAATATGCTGCGTAAATTTATGTGAACTTATAAAACATAATCTGCTTTATTTAAATTATGTAATAATTAAAAAGTATAATAAAATTATAGTGAAAGAAAATATAATGTAAAATAATATAGTTCATTATATTCTTAAGATTCTTACAGCTGTAACATACATTGCGTAAATCATTTTTTGAGCGATATCCCACCAATTCTTACAGCAAGTTTCCGTATAGCAACCTTAACGAAACAAGCTGGACATTTTGGGACTTCTGGCGTATGCGCACACGCTATTATATGGTGTCTTGTCGCCACTCTCCCCATATAGTCACTCTAGATAGAGCTATATTAGTAGGGGAGACCGGTGTACCTAGAGCCACTTTTTTTCAAAGCACAAAAAAAGAGCCACTGAGCCATTTAAAAATTTGAAACTGATATGCATACATCGCTATAGTAATTACTTTCCATTGGGATTAAAATATATATATACTTCAAATAATAGATCCTGTCAAGTAAAAAGTTTTTAAAGAAATTTCACAAATGGCTCTAGGTACAATACCTTGTTATCCTAGGGCCATTCTCTTTCAGTGAGGTTTCAGTCCATAATGAATAGAAGACAAACATACACAGATGAATTTTTTAAAAGAAACAATTTCAAGTAATTATCAGTCATTGGTTTATCATATAATAACTGTAATAAATTTAAATGTGGCAAACAGTGAATTACAAGTATTTTCATAAGTTGAAAAACTGATTAAAAAAAAAAAATGAGCTGCATGCATTATCACTTTGAATGACCAACAGTTTTGGTTTTGGCAATTTGAATACAATAAGCAACTATGTGGCCCTAGGTACACGACTTGGTAATTTCAAATAAAATGTCTTCTACTAAAAATTTACATGGAGAAAAGACTTGTTTAAATATCTTATTTAGTACTTAATGTTACAAACATAATTATTTACTAGAATTCAAAGAAAAGTATTTGACTTAACTTTGTAAAACAATAAAAGACATTAGTTGCAAAATGTTACTGCAGATTATATAAAAATGTTTTCCACTTAGAACTTGTCACAGCTTTCTTCTTTAAGATTTCAAAATGTCTACCAAAAGAGCAATTGGGTGTTGCCATTTACCTAAGTGAGTAAAAAAACTTAGAACTAAACATTATTCAATAAAAGTGGGGTAGCCCTACGTACACAAGTCTCCCCTACTATTTATTAATACATAAAACATTGAGGAAAGTTGAACACGTTGGAAGTTATTTGATGCCAAAATTGAAAATCTCCGAAATTGGCACAAATTTAAGCTAGTATATCTTGCTGCGCGAATAATATATTGACATAACGCTGGGACTATTTAAACAATCTTGTATTATACTTAATGAGAAAATAGACTTTATTGAGGTAAGTTGAAAGAGAAAAAAAAAATGATTTTTTTTGCACCCCATCCTTACAAATTGATGCATTTTTATGTTCATTCATGTTTTCAAAAATTTAACTGTTTTCACTTCACTCTTCCTCATGTTTGTAAAAAAATGCTTGTAAGTCTCATGTATGTCTTTTAAGCTAGGAACTCTGAATGGATAGGACTGTGTCGATATCATCACGCAATGGCCACTTAAACTCTTTAGTTCCTCTCTGATGATGAAATTTCATTTTAAACCTGCCTCATTCATTATGAAATTACTGCAGCTTGTTTGAAGAACCCACTGCAGAGAATAAAAATTACATCTATTCAAGCCATCTAACATACCTGATTGTCTTAAATGATACCAGGATAAAGTTCATCATCTTGTTCAATGACTTTATCTTCGATAACACTGCATATTTCAGTCGCACCTTTCATTCTGTGGAATTGTGACATAACTTGTTCATGTGTCAAATATTCATTTAAACAAAATTTCTTCTTTTCACCAACTGTGAGATTTCATAATTTTAAAACAGTTTGGGGTGTAATTTACTTCCTGATTTATTTCATTTGTTGAAGAATTCTAGAAAAAACTGTTTTTGATTTTGGTTTAAACGTGAAACTTTCCTTTTAGGTTTCAGTGCCCATCCATCTTTGAGCACAAGACTTGAATCGATGTAATTTTTATTCTCTGCAGTGGAATCTTCAAAAGCTGCAGTAATTTCATAATTGGTATTTTTTGTCACTGAATCCATTATTTTTGTAAATGCACTTCTGTCTTTGTCTTGACTTGTGATTATTTTAGGAATTTGGTGTTCTCCTCTAAGAATATGTAGGGAGAAATCCTTTGCAGTTTCAAGCGTCGACGTGCAATTTATTCTGAGCAAAACATCAGTAGTAAATTTTCAGCCGAGTGATATTGTCTTCGTCTTCAGGGTATGGTCTGACTTGTGCCTGGAACTGACGGCATGGGTAATGGTGAATTCGTAGTTGAAATCCAAATTACTGTCCCCCACCAAATGGAGAATATTTTAATAAAGGGATAAAATTAATTTCTGATCAAGACTGCGGATATGAAATTCAGCCCAATTGAGTAAACTGCAAGAAGAATGTGGTGATAGCATGCTTAAAATGAAGTTTCTTCGTCAGAGAGGAGCTGAATAGTTTAAGTAGCCATTGCGTGAAGATGTCGACACAGTGCACAGAAGCTCAGTTTTCTTTGGTCCTTGGCAACTTTCTGGAGATGATTTATTAAAAGTTCCTAGCTTAAAATATATACATGAGATTTACAAGCGATTGTTATAAACATGAGGAAAAGTGGAGTGAAAACAGATTAATTTTTGGAAACATGAATGAAAACAGAAATGCATCAATATGTAAGGATGGGGCATAAAAAATATATATATTGACACAACGCTGGGATTTTTAAACACTCTTTTATTATACTTAAAGATAATTTAAACTTTATTGAGGCAAGTTGAAGAGGGAAAATATATATATATATATTTTCCCTCTTCAACTTGCCTCAATAAAGTTTAAATTATCTTTAAGTATAATAAAAGAGTGTTTAAAAATCCCAGCGTTGTGTCAATATATTATTCGCGCAGCAAGATATACTAACTCAAATTTGTGCCAAATTCGGAGATTTTTCGAATTTGGCACCAAATAACTTCCAAAGTGTTCCACTTGCTTCAGTGTTCTATGTATTAATATAGCTCTATCCAATGACCCCTTGTTTGCAGTGTCAAATCAAATGCGCATTGAAAATGGTAAAACGCATGAAAACCTGGATATTTCGTGACCTTGACATACCTTGTGCAATTGGTTTGTCATGAACTTTTTATATGTTTCATAAAAATCTATGTTGGTACATTCCAAAACAAAAGAAAAGCAGGCGGCAATTTGTTTGAGCAGTATTATACGGATAAAAAAAGTTTTCATGTGTCACAAAAACATGAATGTTTTCATTTTTAAAGATGATATTTGACAGGTTATAGAATTTGAACAGAAGAACTAGGGAACAAAAAATTTCAGATTTTATCATCTAATAAGGACAGTAGCAACTAGTAATTTTTTGATAAAAATCAGAGATGGTGTGAATCACCCCCTAATGTTAAGTGGCTCAATCCCTCAGAATCTTCCCTAAATTTTTAGCTCAACTTCAAGGTTCGAATTTTAGGTTTCAGTTGTTTTTTCACATTAATTGGATTAATATGTATTTGGAAAAAGGTTTTTAAAAAAAAAAAAAAAAAAAAAAAAGAAGTCATAATCTTGAAAAATAGATTTTATTTAAAATGTTTACATGTACGTGGTTTTATATTGCCCTTGTATTAATTTTAATTATTGAAAGTCCCATCCTTGAAGCTATAAAATATATGTATTGTGAATTTTTAAAAATATGTTGCAATATTAAGGAGAAGTTAGAATTCGAAATGACCAAAACTTATTAAAAAATAAAAGTTTTACTTGTTGAAAGGGCTACCGGGACATTTTGTTTTCAACATTTAGTTTCATGTTTAAAATATAAATTTGAAGGTTTAAATTAGGAAAATAATTCCACGGTGTACAGAATCCGTTTACATGTTAGCCGTTCCTGCTTTGATATGTATGTGTATGAAATGTGAGAAATCTTTGCTTTCAAAGATTCCAGTTTGAGGCATGCAACCGCCCACCCACCTTGAGACTTAAGCCCACCTGTTGCTGCTGTTGGTTGTTGGGATCACCAGCCTCTTTCCCCCAAGAACACTTCACAGTCTGGCCATTCACTTCAATGTTGTGGGTAGCCACGATGGCGTGTGTGGCTGCCTCTTTGGTAGCAAATCTGAAAATTAAAGTAAACATACAGTTAACTAACTGACAGGGTTGAAAACTAGAAAACAAGTATTTTATTTGCTAAAACAATTTTGTCATAAAAAATCTAATTCTAAAATTTTCATTAAGTTACACTGAGAATTGTATGTTTTATGTATGGAGAGATATTACACAATCAACTAAATTAAGATCTCTATTTGGTAATCATGAATATTTTATTTGCCATGTTTCAATGAAACCAAGATCTATCCTAATCTAGTTATTGGGTTGGTATTGGCATACTTTCTTGAAGGCACATCCAGTCAATGATGTACATAAACCTAACTGTTATCCAGATTTATCTCCCTCTATACGGTTGGTTATTCTGGAGAGGACCTTGTAATGTCTTTTGATGGTCAAGATTACTATTGAAGCGTTAACCGTAGGGCCCGACGAATGGTCAAACATGTTTTACATGTGCATCTAGTAGATGTCTTGAAACGGTTATTCGATTGGACGTCAATGAGCTTGCACGAACACGCACTCGTCGTGTGAATAGTCAATGTCAAGAATGAAGCATTGCAATGGATCTATAATAGATATTTAGTACGTTTAAAATAGACAGTATATACAGTGGGTAAAAAAAGTCTCCGTACGAAAGCCAAAGTTACAAATAAATTAGCATAATTTCTAACCTTTTACTTCATACCTTCAGTAACTACTGAAATATGTTTAATTTGATTCTTTAAAATAAGTTTATAATAAATGTGTGATTTTACTAAAAGCAGGAAGTATTTAAATTGAAATATTTAGAAGATGTTGCTAAGTGCCATACAAAAAAAGTTTCCGTACGCCATATGAAAATTAATTCTGGCTTTTTCCATAACAGACTTGCAGTAAATTTTCAATACTGAAGTGTACGCAAGTGTCACGAAGACATAATAGCAGCAATTGTTTAATTTTAACTTGTTGCTGATTGTTTTAAAATGGAGTTCCTAAACCTATTCTTGAGTTGGTGATTCAGTTATGAATTGCTGGATTATCTATGACAAAAATTGGAGAAATCTTTAATGAATTGAAGTCTAGAATAATATATTATTGAAAGACACCGATGTGCTTCAAGTGTTTGAGGATAGAGATCGATCAGGAAAATTTTCAAAGCTAAAACGCTTACATAAAAGAAATATCATGTAGTAAGGTTCAATATAATCCGCGAATAAGTGCACCTAAAGTCGCACATGGCTTAAGAATTGCTAAAAACATTGAGGACAGTTTCCAAGTGACAATTTATGTGCACTGGTTAAGACGTTTTGGGTTGGAATTTCAAGATACACTTACCTATGCTTATTTCCTTCTACATAACATAAATTGCCTATACCAGCAGCTCCATACACCCCCACATCATAACTTCTCCTCCACCATGTTTGACATTTCCACATAAATTATAAGTTAACATTTGTTGATTTCGTTTTCTCCTGACATTAACTCGATTATATGACCCTTGGATATTTAATTTTAATTCATCACTAAAAAGGACTTTGCAAACTTGATGTGCTTTTTATGTTACAGGTACTTATATAAGGCTTCTTACGGGTTGCAAGTGCATTCAGACCCGCTATTTATAATAACATATCTTACCGTTTGAGATGTCATTTCAATGTTTTTTTCAAATTTTAAGCCATGTGCGACTTAAGGTACATTTATTCGCAGATTATCTTGAACCTTGCTATAGGATATTTCTTTTATGCAAGCGTTTTAGCTTTGAAAATTTTCCTGATAGATCTCTATCCTCAAAAATTTGAAGCACATTGGTGTCTTTCAATAATATATTGTACTAGACTTCATTTCATTAAAGATTTCGCAATTTTTTTTTCATAGATAATCCATTATTTCATAACTGAATCACTAATTCACGAATAGATTTAGGAACTCCATTTTAAGACGATAAGCTACAAGCTAAAATTAAACAATTGCTGCTATTATGTCTTCATGACACTTGCGTACACTTCAGTATTGAAAATTTACTTTTAGTCTGTTGTGGAAAACGCCAGAATTAATTTTCATATGGCGTACGGAAACATTTTTTGCATGGCACTTAGCAACATCTCCAAAATATTTCAATTTAAATACTTTCTGCTTTTTGTAAAAACATACATTTATTATAAACTTATTTTAAAGAATCAGATTTAACATATTTCAGTAGTTATTAAAGATATGCAGCCAAAGATTAGAAATTATGCTAATTTACTTATAACTTTGGCTTCCGTATGGAGACTTTTTTTACCCACTGTAGATATTTTGTATCTAATGCTGTTAATGAGGAAAAACCTCAATGCAAATATAAAAGCGAACATCGATGACCTGAATATCGTACGTCATAATACTGTGATTCTGTATTACTGGTTATCTAAATGCTTCTGAGTGATGCTTGAAACACTTTAAACAAAATGGAACCTTCCAAGATATAAAAAAACTTTTTAATAAATTAGCTTTATAAAAAATTCTTTTTTTTAATTATGAGCTCAAATATATTTAAAGTAATGTTGGATTTCTTTGTGCTCAAAACCTTTCTGGATTATTTTTACGTTAAAAGAAATTGCGGCAGTAAGATGAAAACATGTCTATTCTGGTAAGTTGTCTGGTGCTCCAAAAGGATACTCGAAAGGTACCAACTGTATTTGAAAGGACAGCTGAATATACCATTCGCATTTTTTGGTGCTCCTCAGACGTATGTGGATATGGCGTTACTAGGCCTTTGAATTACTTTAATAGACTACTCAATGTGAATACCAGCTGTGTTTGGAAGGATAGCTGCAAATACCATGGTCACTTTCTGGTTCCGCTATACATATGCAGAGATGTTACTAGACACTTGAAATACTTTGCATTTGTTTTCAAATTTAGTGAAAAATCGACATATATGAAATAATTATTTCTTTAAATTCCTTAACGTCTCACTCATGCACGACATGAGCTTTTCATTTTTAGTAGCGTATGTAACAACTATTGTAATTTTAGATTACGAATCTTGACTACGTGGAAGATAAAAATGCATTAAGAGAAAGTTATAAATTCATATTCTCAAGTTTAAGAGAGACAGAACTACTCAGAGTGTGGGGTCAAATGCTTCCTACTCTGTACATGGATTGAAAATAGGTTCGACACAAACTTGAAAATAAAGCAGTTTTTAATACGACGTTAAAATTGATTAATACAATGGTACAAACTCTGTGTGGAGTTGAAATACATAGACTTTTAAATCCTAAGCCGGAGGCACATTTACTCCCTTCACTTCGTGGATGAAAATATAAATTATAGGCCGAACTATGGCTCTCCATCCACTGAATCTTGGGAAATCAAAACCAACAATCATGTGTCGGATCAGTCAGGATTCGAAAGACCTTGTCGGATTTGAATGGTAGGGTGGTGCTTTGGTTTCCAACTCAGAGGAATCAGTTAGTGGACACCCAACTCATTTCTGTATCTTTTATTCAATATTAGTTTTGAAGTGTATGAAGTCTCAAAATTAAAAAATAACTAATCTGAGTATAAATTGTAAAATAAAGTTGAATTTTCTATTAAAGAAATTGAAATTCGATAAATTCATTGTAAAACCTTCGTTATAATAATCAATACAATTAAAGGGAAATGTAATAAAACTATTTCGATAGACTGGATATTTCGTTGGTCTCACTTTAGTTACACAATTGAAAATTCCATAAAGTCATAAACTGTACATTATATGAAGTTATGAATTGAAAACTTCATAAAGTCTTAAATTAGGTATTCCATGAAGACTTAAATTAAAATTTCCATAATAATAAAGTTACACTGACTATTTTATTAAAAATGCCTCAACTTTCAATAAAATAATCATTGCAATTTAATTTTACGTAAAATCACATGAAAATCTTCCCAAACAGTATGACAATATTATTGATCTCATATCGTTGTAAAGAAAAATAAAATAAAATTAAATCATCAAGATGGAATCTGCAAAATTTAATTATTGCAATTAAACGGATGGAAATTAAAATGAAGTACATCATCTTCCTGTGTAATTTATTCGAAATTTCTTCTGCATCCACTGTATTTTATCTTCAGTGTTCGAAAAACCAAATCTAACTTGCCAAAAATATTCTGAAATAGCAAAAATGCCCAAAAAGTAACGTTAATTCAATAAAAATCAAATAGGGCGTCTTTAATAATTTCCCTATTTAATTCTAAGCACTTTGAGCTTCGGTTTCGAGAGCAGCGAATAATTTGAGGAAAATACGCCGGATCTAAATTAACCGCTATCACGCATATTTTCTGGAACTACAACCGAACATTCTCCAACCCCTTCCGCACCCCTCCCCATTCCAACGAGGAACAGCGTGTAAAACATCGAAACGCATAAAGATTGTTCATGGGTCTCTTAATTATAAACGCAATTTCATCTTTGGACTTTGAAGAACGTTTCCTTAAGTATTCTCCCTGTAATGGTGCTTCACAATCTCTACGGAAAATATCCATACAGAGGAGATTTTGCCTTAAGTTTTTTCAGCCTTCTTTTGGCGTCTTTTTTGTTGTCAAAAAGAAACATCTTTTTAAAAAGCGACTGACGACTGCTGAATTAAGCGGTAAATATTGCTCAAAGAGACGTCTCTATCCAGTAAGGAGGAGGCTCTATCCAGTAAGGGAGGGTGGAGTATCATCGCCATTTCATGGGAGACTTGATGAAAGGAAGGGGCCGCTTACCGAAGTGAGTAGTATTTCATTCGAGAGGCCATTTCAATTAAGGGGTGCCTCCACACTACTCCCCCTCCACCCGTTCTAGTTTCCATTCTTTTCGTTTGGATTTAAAGAGGGGGCTATCGAAAGGCTTCCCAGAAGAAGAGACTAAAGAGCCCATAAGGCCTCGGGTTAATTGTGTCGCTGAAATATTCGGTGGGTTAAAAACTGCAACGTTAGAGTGAGTGAGGGTTGGGGGAGGGGGGAGCGTTTATAAACATGGAGCGGAGTCACGTGAATGAAAAAAATGGGGCGGTTAAAGAGAGACGGGAAGATGCAAGCTAGTGCGAATAATAGAAAAAGTTCATTGAGCTAAAGCGGTATTAAACTTAATGACTTACCTAACAAAAGCATAGCCTTTATCTTTGAAAACCCTGATTTCTTGAATAGGACCGAATGGAGTAAATGTCTTTTGCATCAGTTCCTCTGGAAAGAGAGCGGGAAAGAAAGCAACATTAGATAAATTGCAGAGGCATGTTAATTGATTTTGCTGCCATTGACAACTAGACAGTGTGAAAAAAGGAAGCTGGAAAAAAAAGTTGCATTAAAAATTACGAAATGGCACTTAAAAACATAAAGAGAGAGATAAAAAAAAAAGGACATGAAACTTCGGTGAAAATAAAAGCGGGCTACTTTTGCTTCAGTGATTCATATCGACTTGAAATCAGATTTGTCAATTTAAAGAATTTTGATACAAAGTTGTTGGATAAATTAAAATTTTTTACTAATTAAGGAGGGTTTAAAATTATCTGAAAAAAGTTAGTGTTAATTTTATTCTAACTGTTTCAGCGGATGCTGTGTCATTTTGCTTGAGACACAAAATACTTTTTTTTTAAAATTCACATTGACTTAAAACCTAATACCTCAATTTAATGAATTTTGATACAAATTCACTTATTAAGAAAACTTATTTAAAAACAGTTAAGACATAAACTGAAAGTTTTAGAAAAATGTCTGAATTATTAATTTTATTGACTTATACGATTTCGTAAGGAATTAATACATGGAAAGGGTTGAATTATTGAAACAAGTATACATAAAATCGTTTTTTGGGATTCAAAAATGCTTAATACTTTTTTTTATTCTCACTCTCTTACTCCTAAATATTATTTTTTAAGATATTTATATTGCTTGTTTGACTTTATATTGTTAAATTTTTGTGTATTTACTTAACTTTAATTTGATAATTTTATTACATGAATGGTGATTCAGATAATGTTTCTAGTTAATTTCTGTTTTTGGTAAAAGCTATGTAAACGCTGTAAAATAAGTTCAAATATTATTTTAGCCATAAAAACAAATGACTTTAAACTTAAGGGTTGCAACTTGATAATCCTTTTTATATAGTGTTGGAAAGAGTATCGAGCAATAAAACTTGGAGAATGAAACTGTTTGAGATTCATTTAACAATGGTACGCAATACTTAATTTTTACAAAATAAAATATAAATAAATGCACTCCTATTTTTGTATTTAAAAAATGATTGTGAATGTCTGTTGAAATTAATTGATTTAAATAAAATGTTGTCAAGTTTTTAAACTCATTGTAGGTGACAATATTTTAATTATAAAAACATACTTGAAGGGTTGAATTTATGTTGATTGATTTTAAACGTAAGAAATTCAATTAGTATTCTAACATTGAAGTAGGCTACACGCGTTTGATTAATTATGCACAAGTTTCGAATTTAGATTCGTTCTATAAATACCACAATCATAGATTTTAACTTTCCGATCTCTTTTACGTATGTATTTATTTTTTAAAAAGTTAAATGATTAAGAGTGTAAAATTATTTTCTTGAAAATTAATCATATTATATTTATATTACTAAATTTCCAACTTGGTATATTGGAAAGTTAGGAATATAAATGGGAAGGTCAAGTGTTTTTAATGTTTATAAATATATTTCTATTTTAAAAGTAATTGATTTTCTTGGCCTTTTCAAAAGAGCAGATGAAGGTAAAATTACTTTTTAATTTTGTGTATTTTAAGCACAAGACATATACTCAATTTCATTATTTTTTTCATTATATATATAGCTCAGTTTCAATTCTGAATATAGAACACGATTATAACTTTGATTACTTAACACAATACCTTTATTTAAATGTGAAAGTTTCAGAAAATAAAGACGCATCGCTAACCAATGTTTCAAAAAAAGTTCTTTGCAATAACAACGTGAGTTTTTTTTTAAAGAAAAACTTTTCCTATGTCATTTACTTTGAATCTAATGCCTTTATCCACTTAAAGAAAGTGCAGACTAATAGTTCTTTTGTATGCTACTAGATGGCGGAAGAATATCAGTTTTCAGAAATCCTTTATTCTTTGCATCTGTAATTTATAGTAGGTTGTTTTCTTATTTGTTATATTAAGAATTTTTTTTCTAGTTTAGTTCCATGGCCAAACAAAGCACAACAAAATAAAAAAATCTAGTTTATGAAGGTTTATATATTTTTAACACACTATATTAAGATTGTAATATCATTGCAAAATACTGTTGAATTGAGTTTTTCATAAATTAATAATTATATAATTTAAACTTAAAAACTTCGTATCACTCTAATAGTTTTACTCTTAATTGAATCTACAGTTTATTATTACTATTATTATTATTAAACATAATAAATACCATTGATTTGATTTTTATATAATTTTAAAATTACAAATTACTGTTTAATTGAAATTTTCTAAATTAGTGATTATTTAATTTAATAAATTAAAAAATTTCCTAGTACTCGAAGAGTACTACTTTTGATAAATCTACAGTTCATTATTAAAACTCCTTGTAAGACAGTAATTTAAGTTAGAAGACAAGTTTCAAATTTGAACCGCTTTATTTTTTCTTTAAATTATACCTCTATAAACTCAACAATAGTGACTCAACAAAAGTGAGTGAGCTGTTCTGAAATTTGATTCATGACATTCAATCGCTTTTCCTAGTTGACCATTTTAAGAAGATAAAAGGAATGCTTTGGTTGAAGTTTTATTTTTCAACTTTAGTAATGATAGCTTAACCTGGATTACTACTTGGAAATAATCAATAGTCTGAGCTTAAGTAATACAACGCTTTAGGTAAAGTTGGGTAATTTTAAGCTAATTATAAGGCACTAGTGTGAAGGGTGACACATAATTTTTTTGTATCGCAAGCATGCTCTTTATGTCTGCTTGGAGAATTGTATTAGTTATTTATACATAAATTTTATTTTAATGAAAAATAAAATTTTGTTACATTTTATATGAATAAGACTTGAAAATTTTATCTATAGGGAACATAATAATATTTAATTGAGTATATATACTTAATTTTAAAAATTATCTAAAGAAAATAGATTCGTATTGGGAACACTTAAATAATTATCTAGTTTACAAAATATTTTAAAAATATTTTCTGTTTCATAACAGTGCTCAGACTTTTGATCAAAGTATTAAATCCTTATTCTTAATTTCTACAAAATATCTATAGTGAAATACCAAAATATACTTTAGTAATTGAAGCTTTAGTATTTGGAGATTGTAGAAAACAACTTTTAAATTCGATTAAAAGCTGTTTTCATTAAAAATTAATGACATGAAAAAAAATTCTTGGAATGGCAAGGATATTTTTTCATTATATCAGAATAAAACCAAAAGTTATTTCAATGTCCCCCCCTTATTTTCTGATTATTTTTATGTATTACAATCGTCTCTCTGATAAATAGTTCGAATTTTATTGTAATATTTCCATATATTTACTGTCAGTCGATACCATATACAATTTATGCGCATGTGCGGTTTTAAAGCATTATTTTTTGATGCATCGTTTTGTTTTCTACGTTTTAAATTCATTCTGTTTTGGTTTACATTTTGTGTTATCTTCAAAGATGTATTGTGCTCAGCAGGTCTTGACATTTTGATTTTATTTAATGAGTATTAATAACATTTAAAAATAAAAGTTTTTTAAATTCCTTTGTATTTTATTAGCAAATATCTTATGCTCTACAGTTATTATATATATAACATCTACAAGTTCATTTATCAATATAATTAATTTACCACTATACGTTCGGGCCTTTATTGGATGTTTTCAGTCGGATTTTGGTCAACTTATTAAATCTATATAATAATTTTTCCAGGATGTGTCAGTTACTAGATCAAATATAAGAGGGCCGTCTAATGTGCAACCCCTACGACCAATATTGGTACTATTACGCTATATCCATACCACTTAGCGATAATTTTTCGATTGGTGATCAATTTGGTAGATAACGCTATCGTTTCAATGTCTGTTAATTTGTCTCTTTGTTCAGATTTTGTTTTATTTTAAAAGAAAAATTAAGAACTTGATACAACATATTTTCATGATTATTTTTAAAACAGAAGCTAGAGCTGCACTATAGACACCAGGCATATTTTGTTGAGTATGTTTACCGGTGTTTTGTACTTATTAAAAAAATATACACATTTCTTTTAAGCGTAAAAACTAATAGCGGTAATATTATTGAGATGTTTACAAAACTTTAAATGGTCAAATTTTTCCGGCTGAATTAATTTAAATTATAAATCTAACATCATTTGATGAAAGTGAGTCAAAATATACATAGAATTTAGCATAGCAACGAATTATTTAGACTCAATTCGATTTCATCACTTACACAGCCTCAATCGTAGATTCGGCGAAAATTATTGAAATACCCTGAAAACTCACTGAATATATATATATATATATATATATATATATATATATATATATATATATATATATATATATATATATATATACAAACATACATAAATAAGAAAGGAACAAAAATGAAATTACAAATGTAAAATCAAAAACATGAAAACAAAAATGGTTTTGGAAATTTGGGTCAACCCCCCTGATAAAATTACAAATTTCTGCCGTTTCCTTTCTTTTCATTTTGTTTGTATTATTATATATACATATAACAAATTTTCATACAAGTCCTATTACTTTGCAAACATCTGGTATTTAGATTTTTCTTCCATCAAGATTTGAGTTGACATATTTTATATAAGTCCTATTATTGTACAAACATCTGGTATTTAGATTTTTCTTCTATCAAGATTTGAGTTGACATAATTTTTACGTCTAGATTTGAATCATTCAAACCTATTTTTATAACGATAACTTCTAACACTGAAGCGATTTTTCATACGTTTTGTACAAAAATGTCATATTAGTTTTGCAAGGAGTAAAGTGGATTTGTGTGTGCAGTGTAAGTGTGAATGCTACGCATTTCACTAAAATGGTTATTATTATTATTAATTATAATAATGTTTCAGATTTTCGAGCAAAATACAGCCACTAATAAGTAAATAAAATATCCATCTTTTAAAGTGGAGGATACAGTTTCCAAGCAAAAAAATGGATTTCAAATCAATAGATTATTATATTTTCAATATTAGGAAAGCTGAATTCCATGAATAAATTTTATGGATTTTCACTTTCAAACAATGTATGTAAAAGTTGTATTTCATATAAATAACCAAATGAATACAATAATTGATGATAACTTTGCAGAAGGGTACGAACACAACACATTCAAATAAATCACTATTGCTAGTGAGTGTACAAATTACTCTTGCAACTTGCAAAAATTTAAAGGTTAATTGTTAGCTCCTGTTAAGGTTATTTAACTTAAAAACCTCATTCGTGCCTGTGCACACAATGACTAAATTCTCTAACTGCATCATTAGATCCACGTTATTTGCGTAATTCGAATCACCAACCAAATCAAGTGCTTGAGTACCGCTAAGATCATTTCCGAAACCTAACTCTGACGATCGTGTCGGGAATGAGGAAGCAGTTGAAATGTTTGCCTCGGTTTGAAATGTTTGACAGGATAGGCAATTAACTCAATGAAACCGTTCTGAAGCATTCGGCATCAAGGCCAGACCATCATCTTACATGAGCACATCGTTGTAAAGAGGATTCTCAGGATGGCTCGTGGACTTATCGTTACACGTGTTTAATTCTACGTTTTGTAGAAGTATCGATCATTAAGAGAGGTTGTTAATTGTCACTATTCTATGAAAGAGGCTTGGGCTCAACTAGTTTGAAAGTGAAAGTTTATGTGTCAAGAGCATTAGAAAGTTGGAGCTATTGAGTGAGAAGTATTTTCATTTGATGTATCTGTTGCTTTAAGTGTGAGAATTTAAATTAAAATAAAACTGAAAAGCAGTAAAGATACTCAAATTATAAAGGCTACTTGTTTTTATAAAAGAGAGTTTGTTTGATTCAATTAGTTTCGCCTTAAAGTACTTAATTTCAATCTGTTTAATATTCTTAATATATATTCAAGCTCTTAAATTGATTTGTTGAGTATATTTTAATGATTGTCGCACGTTTAAGTTATTACTAAATTTTTTACTTTTGAACTAAGTATTTTCTTGAACCCAATTTCCAACGCCGCAAATTGAAAAGTATATTGATCTACCTTTTATGTTCTACTTAAGAAATAGATTTTTAGTGTTTCGCATCTCAAAGAGAAACAAAAAGTGCTATTTTACGAGCATAACAAATACTCGTATAATAGCACTTCCATATCTATTTATTTATATTTTTAGTGTTTCGCATACGAAAGAAAAAAATAAATACTTATACATCGATCACTTCTCTATGTACTTATTTATATTTTTAGTGTTCTGCACGCCTAAGGCTAAAAACTGTACTTAAAATAAAATTTTCTAGTGTATTTAATTGAATATCTGTCGAAAAAAGTTAGCTGATATATTAAGCACTGATTGGATGATTGCAGTAAAATTTACATCCCTATCTTAAACATATACAATCAGATAAAGATTAAAATGAGTACTTAAAGCACTTTAAGAAACATTAATTTAATTTTAATTTTTGAATTATCTTTCAGTCGATTTGTAGACAGAAATAAATAATAGAGAGCATTTGTTGTTGAGAACATTTTAAACAAAACCAATTATCACATACAAGAAGTAACATGTTACATTTGCTATTTATGAAATTAGTGTCCAACATTTAGAAACTCAAAATTATAAAGGTTACTTGTTTTTATAAAATATAGTTTCTGTTATACAATTATTTTTGATTTAAAGTACTTAATTTCAATCTGTTTAATATTCTTAGTATTTAAAAATGTTGACCTCGTGATAATCACTGAAATAATAAAACAAATTTATTTAAGGTACCATTAATCATATTATTCATATGATTCAAGAGTTTAAAATTGAATACGAGGCATGTGTACTCCTACTAGATTTATTATTACAAACATATGTATCAATAAAATTAGAAGAAATATAGTGGGGTTCTTTGTAAACAAAATATTCAAATCTTTAAAAATTAACAATTTAGTTTTCACACGGATACTTAAACAACTCAATACTGAAATACATAATAATAGCTACAATGGCTGGAATTATTTTTATTAGCAATTCTAATAAACAAAATATTACAATCAAAATTGTAGATCTTTCAATCTTCGTTTAAATATTTTTTAAGAATAATTTAAAATTTTAAGCTGTGAATAATGAGACGAAGTATGTTTGGAACATTCTTTGACGTATCTGTAAATATTGTTGTATGAATAATTCCTTGAAGAACCTCAACAAGAAATATGTCTTAGCCAGAAGAGAAATAAATAAGTTCCCACAGCAAAGTTTAGAATAATATTGACAACAAAATCCTGAATTTTTTATTCTAGTTTAGTAAGTTTAATACGAAATAGTAGGCCCTTAATTGAATATATTATTCTTTAGGCATCCATAAATTGGCAAAACTTCTCATGCAGAAACCAGAAAAAAAATAATTAAAATAAAAAATGAAAGATGACGTAGAAGAAAAAAAGGCAATTCTTAAACTAGCAAGAGAAGAAAAATAAAGAAACTTTCTTCAGTCAGCAGAGAAACAGTTTTTTACCGTTAATTTTTAATAGGGTGTTCTGCTTTTAGAAATTTGACGTAACGTATTCGAAACATTTTGTTTATTTTATCAGCAGGGCTTTTTATTCAAAACATGGGTAAGGTTCTTCCTTGTATAATTAAATTTTGAATTCCGTTTTCCTGCAAGTAGGAAGTCTACTTTAACAGCGCTTGAGAAAAAGAGTGTCCAAAAATATTGACAGGCAAAAATTTCTAAAATGAATTTTAACAAGCTTTTTCTCTATTACAACTCATTGTCAAGATATTTTTTAAATAAACATTGGATAGAGATCTACTTTGTATTCAGTTTTAAAGAGTATGCATGTCTTAAATAGTATTAAATTATTAAAATAAAATGATTCAAAAGAGTTAAAAAAAATTAACTTACAGAAATCTGATTTCCAAATTTAAATTCTATAATAGAAATAAATTTTTATTATTTTTTTTAAAGAAATTTGATTTATTTGACATTACTTAGTTAAAACAGCTATTTTTTTAATGAAACGAAGTAGTATTTAGTGAAATTAAGTATTTATTGTTTCAGTGACGCATATTTCAACGAATACCTTTGACTGACTAAAATAATTTTATTGAATCCTTCCGAAATGGTTTCGGTATTAGGGATGTAAGCATATTTATTATTGAATCATGGGTAATTCTACACTGGTGTGCAAAACTTAAGCAACAGGTGGTTTTTTTGCCATAACTCCACAAGAAATCATCTGAGAGACATGAAATTCAGAAATGAGGGAGAGTATTATGTACGTAAAGGATGACGAAAGTATCGGCGCTGAAAAAGGAATACAATGCATACGGTATGGAATCAAACAAAAACAAGCTTTATTGAACGCATAGTATCGTGACTCATGATTGTCTATCCAAGAGGAAGAACAACAAGCAGATGTTCCTTAATAGAGGATATGCCCTCCCCTCACTGCAATGGTTGCTTCGCACCGTCTCCACATACTCAGAACCAGCTGGTGCAACATTTCTTGAGGTAGGAGTGCCCATTCCTCAATCAGCATCTGTTTAAGTTGTTGGGTGTTCTCCTGAGGATGTAAGCGTGCTGCATTGCTTCTCCCCAAAGCATCCCACACATGTTCGATGGGATTTAAATCTGGGGAGTACGCTGGCCAATCCATTCGAGGGATATCTTCACTTTCCAGTAGCTTCTTAACAGCAAGAGTCCGATGTGGCCGTGCATTGTCATCCATAAAAATGAAGTCTGGGCCAATGGCACCTCGGAACAGACGCACATGGGGAAAAACTACCTCCTCACAATAGCGATCCCTGGTTACAGACCCTCTGTCGAAAACGTGGAGCTCAGTTCGCCCGTTCAGCATAATGCCTCCCCAGACAAGAACTTCAGGGCCACCGTTACGGTGTCTTTCCTTGATGTTACTGGGATAAAACCGGGTTCCGACATCTCTCCAAATCAAAACGCGTTGAGAATAGCTTCCGGTACTGAACCGACTCTCATCCGTAAAGAGGACACGACTCTATTGATCAGTTGTCCAGTTTTTGTGCTCTCTGCACCACTGTAAACGGTGGCGTCGGTGGCCAACTTTCAACGGGAGGCAGCGTTCAGGACGGCAGGCGAATAGGCCCCCTTTGTGAAGGTGTCTGGCCACAGTAAACCGCGACACTTGTCACCCCGTTGCTGTACAGAGTTGCTGAGCAATGGCGCTTGCTGACTGCTGTCGGTCTCTTTTCGCCTGCAGGACGATATATCGGTCATCCCTTGCAGTTGCCGTCCTCGGGCGGCCACCACCAACCTTTTTAACAGCTGTACCTGCGGTTTGGAACGCTTTCCAAGCGCGCGAAATGACACTTTTGTTGATACCGAACTCTGCAGCTACACTGGTGACAGTATGCCCCTCCTCCAGCTTTCCTATCATTCTTCCACGTGTGAAGTCGTCCAGGTGATTTCTTCTAGCCATATTTCACGAACTGACTCACTGGCACTTGCAGCGAATATGTTGAATTGCGTCTCCGTCCTTCCTTTTATTCTACTGTTGAGCTGCGCGCGCCGACATCACGCGTTTTGCGTACGCTCACGTCGCCTCTGATGTTTCGTTCCTGATATTTGCATACGCATGACGTTTCTACTGACTTACGTGTTCATTGTACTGATCTCCAGACCTCCTTTTCTGCAATTTCATGGCTATCTGCTAAATTGTTACATTGTTGCTTAAGTTTTGCACACCAGTGTACATAAAAAAGAGGATTTCGATACCCATACCTTCCAATTTTTGTAAAGATTGGTGCACCCTTTCTTTAACAAGATAATTTCTGTTTTTCTTTGACTTTTTTCCAATGACCATTCATTTATAAAAACAAAGTGCTTAGGTATTTTATATGCATTCTTAGTGTTAAAATTATTTTGTTCATAAATGGTAACGTTATTTCATGCGGGGTACACAATAATGATTCAAAAGTCCCGTCATTTTTATTTTCTATCTCACTGAGAAATGTATAAAAATGAATGTCAAGAAATGATATTCTTCAAAGAAAACGATGTGCTTCAAAGAAAATTAACAAAATCATAACAAGTAGATTTGAGAAGTAAAATATCATGAAATTTTTAACTTTCAAAAAATGCATTTTCTCAATATGATTTTAATGTTTTATAATTTATTCTTGGTAAGATCCTTATTCTGATAATTTGGATTTGGGATTTTAAGATTTACCAAAACGATGTGCACATTTTAAACTAAATGACATGAGTTTGTGTGATTCCCTTTATTTTTCAGGAATATAGTATATATATTCACAATTATTTTTATGCATAACATTTCGAATAAATCATACCCACATACCTCAAAATTCAAAAGAAAAAACAAAGTTTTATTTTTAACCAATGAAAACAAAACAAAAATAATAATTTTTAATATGAGAAATAAAATAGACATTTGTTTCATTTTTTAGAAAGACAATATATGTTCTCATAGTCATTTTAATTTTTAATAAATAACAAAATTCGTACATGTTAAGTTTGATATTTCTTTGTAAAATATGATATTTATTTGGAGAGATAATATAATTTTTCGAATTTTGCATTTTTATATTTGAAATGTCTAAAAATTAAAAAAATAAATTATGATGTTATTACGATTTTAATTTCTCCACCTATACTTCTTGATTTTACATTTTCAGAAATTCCTAACTTGATTAATTTTATAGTATTGGAAAGAGCTGTAATAATCGAACTAGTTGGAAATCACAAAAAAAAAAATAAAAAAAAAAATTGTTATTAGTAATCATAAAAGAAAGGATTCGCAAAAATTTCCATAAAAATAGGTATAAGAGGGAGGTGTGCGTATCATAGCAATTTTGTATGACCCACATACAAATTGAAAGCAAAATAATAGATCTTAGAATGTGATAATGTTAATTTTTGTACGATGAAAAACATGTAAGACATCAATTATTTAAATTTTTAAGTTAAAATTGTATTAAGTATATTTCTTATGACAATTAAGAAGCTTACTTGCATGAGAAAATTTATTTAAATGCTTAATCATAAATAACATTTATTATAAGTAATGTTAATTTTGTCTCTACAGGTCAATGCAGGTCACGAAAAAAAAATCTTATGTAATAGATTACATTTATCAACTAATATGTTTACATAAATTTAGATTTTTTTTGCATTTTTTAATTAACTTTATAAATTATAAACCTAAAATGACAGCAGAATTTCATAAGTTATTTATTTTAAAAGCTGAGTAATTTTTAATTTTTCTACATTCCGTGTATGAGAAAAAGTTCAATTATAAAAGTAATTCTGAGGTCCAATCACGTTTATGCAAACATAAATGCTTTATATTTAAAATTAAGAGAATTAGAAAGATTTTAAAATTGATTGGATTGTATCTTTATTTAGAAAAATCTTTATCTGTAATTTCTTAATAAATTAACTAATAAAATAATTGCACCTAATATTGAATATAAGCCTTGGCTATCATACATGTTTTCTTAGATGCAAACAATTTACAATCTTGATAATACGTTGTATCTTGAAATTTAAATAATGAATATGTTGATACTTTATATCTTCAAATACTTTATATCTTTTCTTTAATTCCCTTATCATATTGCTCTTAATGAAGAGGTACAAATCATATTTTTAAATGCGTTCTATTTTGTTCAATTTTAAAGAAAGAATGTTAGTTTTTGACATTAATGTGATTTAATCTCAGAAACACATTGTAAGAGGTGAAAAAAATTAAATTTTGTAACTTTCAAAATAATTACATTTGAAAGAACAACCATCTATTTATGATCTTATACCTTATTTTGATCATATTTGCAATTTATACTGATTCCCAAATCTCTAATATTTAAAGAAATTAACTTTTTCAGTACACTCTAAATAAGATTAGTAATTTCGAAAGTTTTCATTGTATTCTATAAAGTGTATATAAACTAAATAAAAATTGAAATAATAGTGAATAGAATATCTGACGAGGATTCAGCTATAATAATAAAATAAAAAAAACGCCTCTAAGTAATGGTATTTTTAATCTGAAATGAAAGACTAAATAAATACGCATTCATTAGGAAGGTATGACTAATAATTATTATCTATTCCTTTTTAATATCCATTGTACTCAAAGAAAATATTTTTATTTGTTTGTGTAAAGCACATTTATTATTTAATCAAGAGTCTGTAAATCAAGTACAGCATAAATCTAAAACTGACAGTTTCAAAGAAATTTTCAAGCTACAGTAAACTATCAATTCTATTGGCACTATTTATTTAGGATACAGGATTTCGACAATAATTAAGGGAGCCATAAGGAAAAACATGTAGCTAAGAAATTGTACTTTAAATCTTAAAAAGCATTGAATTTAAAGAGGAAAATGCTTTTATAAAATACGAAATTATAGATTAAGCCTTGAACTCTACCCAAGTATAAACTATGTATTTAAATTTGGCAACGCTATTATCAATTGATTAGTTAATATAGTGATCGCAAATAATATAATGAAGAAGAAGTAAATTTTGTAAAGGTGCTTAAATTATATCTATGGATCATTGAATAATAATAATAATAATAATTAAAAAAACAAAAACAAAAAAAAAACATATGTATCAATGTCTTAGATAGTGTTTTTGCTTTGACTGTGAATATGTTGTGGATATGAATATGAAATATTCCAATGTAAAATAGTTCTTATCATAGTATATTTAAAAAATGTAGTGGACCTTATCTATAAGAAAAATAATGTATTTATTTGAAGTAAATTTATAGAAATACACTGTTATATTTGAAATGTAGTGTTGTTGCATCGTAAATTAAAGGAAAGTTAAAATTCTTGTAATTTGTATCAAATTTGATAGTTTTATTTAAATATTGTTAGTAACTCTTATTGTTAAGAATTAAATATGTAGTTATATGCTGAAGGGTCAATTAATATTAAATATGTGGTGGTATGCTTGAAATCATTGGTATGTTTAAGCCAAGGTGATATGTTGTTACAATCAGTTTAATGTAATATAATAAAACAATGAAGTATTTTTGGTTAAAAAATGAATTTTTGGAAAATGTGACTATTTTTAGTTTTAGGATAATTCTGATTGTTTCATATTTCTGACATTTCAATAGTTGATTAAGGAAAAAGCAGTGTTTTTGATACACTTTTATTTGAATGAATTTTCTATGCTTTTTATGAGTAAAATTTTTAGTTTTTAAATTTAAGGTTTCCATTATTGAGAATATTAGTTTAAGAATAAAATAAAATAAAATAAAATAAAATTTTAATTTATTTATAAATCTTTTTAGAAGTGCTGAACAAAATATGCAAGGAATATGAAGTGATACTCCAAGCCGTAATGTAACTAGAAACCAAGGAACATGACTTCGAGGATTTTGGCATTGTTAAACATGCGCCGAATTATCCTTTACTTTGTTCTTTGTTAAATTTTAATACTTTCTTGGAATCGGTTCCAAATAACTTGATATTTTGAGTTTCTTGAGGATAGGAAGCAAAAAGTTAAATTCTCTACTTTAGAAGGATTATTCTGCAATTTTTTTTGGGTAGATGTATTTTGAATATTGTGATTTGATAAAATATTTCATACTAAAATAGAGACTTTTAATGATTTGAAAAATTAAATTTTTGTAAAATTTTTTTCACAATTTTTATCTTTGATATAAGTCTAAAACTTATTAGGCAATTTATAATTTTTTACTATTACTCAATTTATAATTTTTATACAATGGCAACTAAAGAAGATTCATAAAATAAATTGTAAAATGTAATTTTTCTTAATCATCATTAGAACTTTAATTTTTTTAAAACTATCTGCTATTAAATTTTTATGTACAAAATTTTTTCTTTTTGTTTCGTGGAAAAGGTCTTTCATGACAGTTTTAATACTTTCCAATTTCTTTTCTTATATTATAGTCTGAATAAAAAATTTATAGCATATATCTTTATATCTTTATTTTTTAATTTTCAAAAATAAAGACTAATAATCTCTTTGTAAGGTATTCCTAATATTATTAAAATTGTTTAATATATATGCAACTATAAAAGATAAAGTAGACTCTTTAATTGAGAGCTATGATTAAAAAAAATTCTTAAAAGTTTTGATAAACAAAATTTAAATTACAAGAAATAAAAAAATATTAAACTAAAACGATAAAATAAACACTTTTTTCAAAAAAGAAGTTATGATTAAAATAAATCAATATAAGAATTAAAAACTTCAATTATATTTTTTATCTCTTCATGATTACAAAAATATTATTTTGGAATTTGCAATAAGAAACACACAAACCAAAAATTAATTTTCAAAATAAAATACTGAACATAATTTTTCTTGAATAAATAACGATTTAAATATTGTATTTTATAAAAAATGAAGCAACTACGTTTCTAACACAAAACTATCTCTTTCATTTTCATACCTAGATTTTCTACCCTCTAAAAAGAACGACGCTAACAACTCTTTCGAATGGAATTTATTGCCCCAGTATTAACAGCAAGTCTATGTGTAACCACAAAAACCGAAGCAAATTGCTACATTCGAGGGAAAGGCAATGACTTGATCTAATGAACCTTCTCTCAATCTAAACGGAGTCTAAAATGAAAGAATTTGTCACCTAATCAGGCATCTATAGCCTTTTTATATCACCCTTACAACGCCTTAGAGATAAGAAGTTATACTACTAACGAAGTCGAGACCGTAAAAGTGACGTAGATGATTTTTCTTTCCTGAAATAACGAAGCAAAGTCTCTTTCCTCAGCCCTGAATTATGCGTCTAAAGTGGGTCCTAACAATTCATCGTCCTCGAGTTTGTTTTCAATAAATTTTTATCATTTCTATTAGATTTTTAAAGCTGGCTTAGCACGAGATATTACCTTTTCAGTACGCTCGTAATGAACCCGAGTACGATAAAGAGGTTTTGCTAATAATAAAACCGCATTGCTAAGCTTGCAATCACTGCCAAGCACTTAAAGAAGATTGAGATGCCGCATCCGGCCTGTAAATTTCACCGATATTGTAATAAGTGTCGGGGAAGCCTTGTAATACGGCTTTGCTAATCAAGCTGGCGCTTAAAAGTGTTGCAGTGGATGCTCGTAATTTCGCGACGAACCACCAGCTTCCTATGGCAAGAGTAATGGCTCTATTACGGAATCTTTGCTAAGAGGGGGGGGGGGGGGAACTCTCGTGTTCCTATGCTGTTAAAATCTTGCCTCGCAGGAACTGTGATTGAAATAGTTCAGCGTAGGAAAATAAAGTTGGTCCGATCGAAAGCAATTAAATTCGCTCTTCGAAAAGTTGGCATTGCCTAATGAAAAGGGAGCGATATGAAAAGAGCCAATCAAAAATCTTTGAAGAAGGATAATTTTTGTCATTTGTCAATGTGGGGTCTTTTAATCTTTTGAATCAGTTCTGGGGAATATAATTCGATTATCTTTCTAAAAATGGACGTGAGGGTGATTGAGTTGTATATTGCAACAATTTTTGATGATTTTTTTTTGAGATCGTGTTTTATAAGAGGAATGATAGTGGCCTAATTAATTCTTAATATAAAAACTGGCTAAATGTGTAATGCAAGTCAATGGATCGGGATTTTTGAATTATGAATTTGGTGTTTTATATTGTTCGAAATTGAGTTTAATGTATTAAATAAACCTAATTAGGTTGGTTTGTTTGTACGTTCAACGACCTTTTTTTGTGCACAATAACGGCTAATCATAAACCTAATTAAGACCTTTAGTTTGGGGTGAACCGTAAGGTGGTTTAAGTAGTATTAAGCAATATGAAATCAAATTTCGATTTTGTGGTCGTCTAAATTCAGTTGGTTAAGTTCTACCTATTCAATGTGCTATTCTGGAGCCTATCTGGAATGGATTGAGATGTATGAAATGTGTACTTCCATGTTAAGCATCTATATTAATTACCAACTTTGTCCAATTTATTGTGGTTGAAAATTTTTAATGATTGTTTCTTTGAATTTGTTTTTATAAAGTGATTTTCTGTAAAATTTCAAAATAAAATATAAATTGCAAGTTTTTTCCTCCCAAAATAATAAAAATTTATTTGATAAATATAACTTATTTATATTTAAAAAATTTGTTGGCGTTTAAAAAATGTTTAAAAGTATATCTAAACGTGTTTTTATATATTTTTTTCAATTATAATTTTTGGTTTATAGGCTCACGCAAAACTTTCTTTTAATAGATTGCTTAAAACTTTATTATTCGATTTATAGTTTCTTAAGTAGAACACAGAACTTTGCATTGTATCGTTTAAAAATCACAAGCTGTTTAAGAAAATATCACTTTACAAATATTTTTAGAAGAAGAAGAAAAAGAAAAGAGAGAGAGAGAGAGAAAAAAGAAAAAAACTGTTTATTTTTCTGATTAACAATCTAAATGTAAATCATAGAAAATATACACCAACATAAATTAAAATAACTAGTTCTCAAGATTAATTTGTTCTACATGAAGAAATTCTTATTAAACTATGAATGGTTCCAGTTTTTTGTAATTAAATTCTAACCTAAGTTATATTGCATTAATGAAAACATGCTAACATATATATTAAAATAAAGTAATAAATATCAAACTGCATCAATTAACAGCTAGTTTACTTTGATATAACTCATTTTCAAAGAAGTTGAATAACATTTAGGTTGTTTACATATTCATTAATTTAAAAAAAGTGGCTTAACTGTTTTATAGTAGTATTCATGATTTTTAATTTCCTATTGCAAGCTAGAAAGTTCAAACATCTTTCCAAAACTTTACTAAAAAATAAATTTTATACTATAATTTTGTACACTATTGCTACAAGTCATACATGAAAATTTAATTAAGCATGCATGAAAAAGAAAAATTGAATGGAAAATTAATAATTTCTAATCGTATTATCTAAGCTTATTTTATAAAATTATTTATAAAAACTATTTTTTAGGAGAAGCATTATATTAATTTCAAACTACTTAAACTATGCTTAAATCAAATTGTCGGTACATTAATTAAAGCGAAAATAATTATTTTAAGACATCATGAAAATTCTTAAATATTTTAATTGGTTCGTTTTTTTTTATAATTTATAAAATACATAGTGGAAGAAAAATTGCAACTAGTTGATCGTTGAAATACGTATGGAAAACACTACACATATTATTTTAGCACAATAGGGAATGGATTAAAAACGTTTTCCTAAGAGTTTGACTCTTTTTAGGTTCGAAGAAAGGTATTAAATACTAATTAAAAGGTATTTTACACTAAGTCAAATGTTCATATCCTAGGTTATTTCTAATAGAAATATCCTGTTATTTTTAGTAGAAAGAACTTGAGTGGTATGGAAATACCCATATTATAAAAATATCCTACATGAATGAATGAAAAATAAAATTGGTTAAGTGCTGAACGGATTACAAAAATTAATCCTAGAAACGGTCTTTTTTTCCCCCTTGACAGTAGCATTGTTCCCGATTTCCTATTACCAGATCCGAAACAAAGTTACAACGTATTAATAAAAAGAAAGCGCAAAAAATATTGTTTTGTGTTGCGAGACAAATGCTTAATCAATAAAAAATAGGGGGATGTTTTCAGTTATGACGGAAACTACAGCTATTAGTCAGTACCGAAATGAAACAGGGGAGGAAAAGGTGCTTAGACGAAGCTTATATCGTCTAATATGGGAATACGCTGCCCCCAGGTTCCCCTAAATGAGCCTTAGTCACGGTAGGCACACGTCAAGACAAATTACTACCACAGGATAAGAAAGGATGGCAAAAAAGGGCACACACATCCATACAGTGAGCCCATTTTTAGAGAACCAAAGATTCCCCCCAGAGTTTTAAGAGGTTGAGCCTTCGTTCGTTTATCAGGCGCATTCTTCTAGTGCTGATACACGAAAAGTTTTCCCGTTTCAATACCGTATTTTGTTTGTTACATTGAGCTTTTTTATTTGCCGGTCGTTTCTGATGTATTGTGAGGCATTCCTTTGTATCAGCATTGATGGATCTAGCGCTTTAAACTCCGATAACTTAGACTTCCTATGTGCAGGATTTGTCCCGGCTTTATCACCCTGGCAATGGAGTAAGTCGATAGCGCGGAATGTTAGTTAAGGTAAAGAATGACTTGGCGGTTAATTGGATGTGGATCGGAAATCTTTGCAGGGAAATTCGTATTTTTTTTAGTACTAGAAATCTTAATGGTGTAAAAATAGGGTTGATTTTTATTTTCGGTTTGATTTCGGAAGATTGAAGCAATTTCATTCGATTTTTTTTATTTACTTGATTTGTGAAATTAAGCTTTTTTTATTTGGCTGTAATTTTTGATGTGTTGTGAGGCATTTCTTTGTATCAGCATTGATGGACCTAGCACTTTAAACTCCTATAACTTCGACTTTCGATGTGCAGAATTTGTCCTGGCTGTATCACCTTCTTTATGGGGTAAGTCGATAGCACGGAAAGTTAGTTAAGGTTAATAATTACTTTGAGGTTAATTTGATGTATATCGGAATTCTTTGCAAGGAAATACATATTTTTTGTCTTAGCAAACTTTATTTTTATTTTCGATTTGTTTTTAGAAGATTGAAGTAATTTCGTACGATTTTTTTTATTTATTTAATTTGTGATGCGTCTTGTTGCTACAATTAAGAATGGTCATTTTTGTGATTAAAATAAGTTCCGTGTAAATAAATAGAATTTTTGAAATTTCATTTTAGATCAAGAATTACTTCACTGTTATGGATGAAAAATCGTTAATTTTTTTTTTGTAACTGCAAACTTAATATTATAAAATTTAGAGATTTTTTCTGCGTTTTATTTCAGAAGATTACCTGCAAATATTTTTTAAGTTAAGACAGAAGTATACCTGCAAGTTAAGTCAAACTAAGTGCAAGTATTTTTCAAAATGATCAATTTTGCTGAACGAGGAAAGGGTGGTGTGTATTTCAAGGAATGTCTTATTTGATTAAAATGATTTTGCGGTGAATTGGATGTACGACGAATGCTATCAAAGGAAATATAATTTTCATAATAATAAATTTATGATAGTGAAATACTTGACGATTCTTATTTATTTCGGATTTCAATTTGGATTTAAAATTTTCAAGAGATGTAAGATAATTTAGTAATTGCATCATGTTAATTCGATAGAAAATAAAAAAAAACTGACGCGAAGTGGTTCAGTGAACATAGCATATGAAGTTCTAAATTTTTTTGATAGAGTATTAATTTATGTTTTGAATACGAATTAAAATTTAAAAGGAAATCCTTCAAAAATTCTATTTCTTGCGTCAATAAATGGCAGCGTTAAACTGCGGTGACATTTATTTTCCTAAGATTTCTATTTAATTTTAGAAGCTTAATTTTCGCCACGAATACACAATTTTTTTTACTTGACACATAGTTATTATTGAGATATTATAAGTAAAAGATATGTTATGTATTTTTTTTATCTAATTTTATTCAATCATGCGTAATGGTAAGGGTACGATACTAAAATTCATATTGCAGATATATTCATAATAATTTTTAATTTTGGGTACAGTAAGACATAAATTAAGAAATTTTTTTCTGAATCACCATTCACCCGTAATAATGTCGTATACATTTATTAATAATGATTTAGGCTAGTTAGTTTAATGTTTAACTTTTTATGGTTAAACAACATATTTGATTTGAAATGATATTTTAATAATACTCATAACTAATAATACTCATAACTAAAATCAAAGTATTTTAACCAATAAAATGAAAAATTGTACTATTAGTGTTTTGGGTTAACTTAATCGCATTTTTAAAGACACATTCTTATTTTATTTGCTAACAAAGTAAATTAAATGAAATTTTTTCAAAGACAGTCATTTTAAAATAAATATCACACAATAGCAAAACGGTTTATTTACAACACTTAATATACTTCTCACTACTTCTTGCTTAAATAATTGTACTGTACTTACGTTGCTTTCCAAATTAGCCCTTTAATGACAAAAAATTGCACAAATCTAAGTACTCATAAATTGGATGCTCAGTTCTGCTCGTACATCTCTGGACAGTTCGTTAGGGTTACTACATAAATTGAAATTCAATAAATACAAAAGTAATTAACTTACCAAGGTGTTATACCTTCACAGGGAATTTTGATATTATCAAAATTCCTTTAAGGTATTATTTGCCAACACAGTCACAATTCGACTGTATTTAAGTAAAATTTAACCTACCTCAAAATATGGGTTCGTTTATATTTGTTTTCTCCCAAATGAACCTTTCAATGTTTTCGAATGTTCTTTACCGAGCTTACCTTACATTTTAATCTGTAAACCGATTTATGATCTAAATCATCTATTTCTTATCCTAATTAAATGGTAGTTGCTTATATTTCAGAAAATCTCACCTAAAAGGAAACAAATACAAATATTCATTCATTATGTGCGAATATAAATTTCAAACGTAACCTAAAACCTGGGTAACCTTTAAAGTCAATTAACACTGTTCGTTTTTATTCATACTTACATTAACATACACCATTATTTTTAACCAAACTGAAATTAGGAATAGTGCGTTCATTTCATTTATATCAGTGTCTTCAAAAAATCGACCATTCCATGTTATAAAGGTTTGTAGTTCAGACAACTCACCTAAAAGGGAAAAGGAACACTATGAGTTTTTGATATTAGTTTTCTTAAAAATGTTTTAATTTCATATTATAAAAGATAATTAGTTACTTATAATAAATTAATTCTATAAAAATAATTCTACAAAAAGTACTATTATAAACTTTTTTAGAGTACACATATTAACATAAATTACTATGTCATACGGAAATTTAAATTTTGACTAAAAACATCAGCTACTGGTTATTAACGGTATATTTTATTGCATTTGTAATTTAAATCATGCATTAATATCTACATTATTTTTATGAGTATTTATTTCATACTGTTATATTTTGAATGTTGCTAACTTACCTGACAATCCTTGAGTAATTCCACCGCAGTAGACTGTGCAGTTGGTAGGGCTGGACTGGTTGTAAACTTCGTCAAAAGTCAGTGGCTTGGCATTGGCTGAATCAGAAATAAAAAATATTAATGATTGTTTAAATACAAATGTGGAATTTATTGCGAAAGCGAATGCTTTTGGATTCTTTAAAGTTACTAGTAAACCATAAAAGTGTTAGAGAAGACAATAAAAAAGTATAACTTAATAAATAATTAAGTAAGTAAGTAAGTAAGTAAGTAAGTAAGTAAGTAAGTAAGTAAGTAAGTAAGTAAGTAAGTAAGTAAGTAAGTAAGTAAGTAAGTAAGTAAGTAAGTAAGTAAGTAAGTAAGTAAGTAAGTAAGTAAGTAAGTAAGTAAGTAAGTAAGTAAGTAAGTAAGTAAGTAAGTAAGTAAGTAAGTAAGTAAGTAAGTAAGTAAGTAAGTAAGTAAGTAAGTAAGTAAGTAAGTAAGTAAGTAAGTAAGTAAGTAAGTAAGTAAGTAAGTAAGTAAGTAAGTAAGTAAGTAAGTAAGTAAGTAAGTAAGTAAGTAAGTAAGTAAGTAAGTAAGTAAGTAAGTAAGTAAGTAAGTAAGTAAGTAAGTAAGTAAGTAAGTAAGTAAGTAAGTAAGTAAGTAAGTAAGTAAGTAAGTAAGTAAGTAAGTAAGTAAGTAAGTAAGTAAGTAAGTAAGTAAGTAAGTAAGTAAGTAAGTAAGTAAGTAAGTAAGTAAGTAAGTAAGTAAGTAAGTAAGTAAGTAAGTAAGTAAGTAAGTAAGTAAGTAAGTAAGTAAGTAAGTAAGTAAGTAAGTAAGTAAGTAAGTAAGTAAGTAAGTAAGTAAGTAAGTAAGTAAGTAAGTAAGTAAGTAAGTAAGTAAGTAAGTAAGTAAGTAAGTAAGTAAGTAAGTAAGTAAGTAAGTAAGTAAGTAAGTAAGTAAGTAAGTAAGTAAGTAAGTAAGTAAGTAAGTAAGTAAGTAAGTAAGTAAGTAAGTAAGTAAGTAAGTAAGTAAGTAAGTAAGTAAGTAAGTAAGTAAGTAAGTAAGTAAGTAAGTAAGTAAGTAAGTAAGTAAGTAAGTAAGTAAGTAAGTAAGTAAGTAAGTAAGTAAGTAAGTAAGTAAGTAAGTAAGTAAGTAAGTAAGTAAGTAAGTAAGTAAGTAAGTAAGTAAGTAAGTAAGTAAGTAAGTAAGTAAGTAAGTAAGTAAGTAAGTAAGTAAGTAAGTAAGTAAGTAAGTAAGTAAGTAAGTAAGTAAGTAAGTAAGTAAGTAAGTAAGTAAGTAAGTAAGTAAGTAAGTAAGTAAGTAAGTAAGTAAGTAAGTAAGTAAGTAAGTAAGTAAGTAAGTAAGTAAGTAAGTAAGTAAGTAAGTAAGTAAGTAAGTAAGTAAGTAAGTAAGTAAGTAAGTAAGTAAGTAAGTAAGTAAGTAAGTAAGTAAGTAAGTAAGTAAGTAAGTAAGTAAGTAAGTAAGTAAGTAAGTAAGTAAGTAAGTAAGTAAGTAAGTAAGTAAGTAAGTAAGTAAGTAAGTAAGTAAGTAAGTAAGTAAGTAAGTAAGTAAGTAAGTAAGTAAGTAAGTAAGTAAGTAAGTAAGTAAGTAAGTAAGTAAGTAAGTAAGTAAGTAAGTAAGTAAGTAAGTAAGTAAGTAAGTAAGTAAGTAAGTAAGTAAGTAAGTAAGTAAGTAAGTAAGTAAGTAAGTAAGTAAGTAAGTAAGTAAGTAAGTAAGTAAGTAAGTAAGTAAGTAAGTAAGTAAGTAAGTAAGTAAGTAAGTAAGTAAGTAAGTAAGTAAGTAAGTAAGTAAGTAAGTAAGTAAGTAAGTAAGTAAGTAAGTAAGTAAGTAAGTAAGTAAGTAAGTAAGTAAGTAAGTAAGTAAGTAAGTAAGTAAGTAAGTAAGTAAGTAAGTAAGTAAGTAAGTAAGTAAGTAAGTAAGTAAGTAAGTAAGTAAGTAAGTAAGTAAGTAAGTAAGTAAGTAAGTAAGTAAGTAAGTAAGTAAGTAAGTAAGTAAGTAAGTAAGTAAGTAAGTAAGTAAGTAAGTAAGTAAGTAAGTAAGTAAGTAAGTAAGTAAGTAAGTAAGTAAGTAAGTAAGTAAGTAAGTAAGTAAGTAAGTAAGTAAGTAAGTAAGTAAGTAAGTAAGTAAGTAAGTAAGTAAGTAAGTAAGTAAGTAAGTAAGTAAGTAAGTAAGTAAGTAAGTAAGTAAGTAAGTAAGTAAGTAAGTAAGTAAGTAAGTAAGTAAGTAAGTAAGTAAGTAAGTAAGTAAGTAAGTAAGTAAGTAAGTAAGTAAGTAAGTAAGTAAGTAAGTAAGTAAGTAAGTAAGTAAGTAAGTAAGTAAGTAAGTAAGTAAGTAAGTAAGTAAGTAAGTAAGTAAGTAAGTAAGTAAGTAAGTAAGTAAGTAAGTAAGTAAGTAAGTAAGTAAGTAAGTAAGTAAGTAAGTAAGTAAGTAAGTAAGTAAGTAAGTAAGTAAGTAAGTAAGTAAGTAAGTAAGTAAGTAAGTAAGTAAGTAAGTAAGTAAGTAAGTAAGTAAGTAAGTAAGTAAGTAAGTAAGTAAGTAAGTAAGTAAGTAAGTAAGTAAGTAAGTAAGTAAGTAAGTAAGTAAGTAAGTAAGTAAGTAAGTAAGTAAGTAAGTAAGTAAGTAAGTAAGTAAGTAAGTAAGTAAGTAAGTAAGTAAGTAAGTAAGTAAGTAAGTAAGTAAGTAAGTAAGTAAGTAAATAAATAAATAAATAAATAAATAAATAAGTTATAATAAATAAATAAATAAATAAATAAATAAATAAATAAATAAATAAGTTATAATAAATAAATAAATAAATAAATAAGTTAGTAAGTACGTAAATAAATAAATAAATAAATAAATAAATAAATAAATAAATAAATAAATAAATAAATAAATACAAGAAAAATATTTAAAAGAAATTTTTGTCGAATAATTCTCCAGCAAATAAATGCTATATTTTCTTGATAAAATCAATAATAACTGATCGACATGTTATTTTGCTTAAGAATGAAAAAATAATTTTTTTTTTCACTTATAAGTTTGTATCCGAAAGCATTCGAAACATGTGTTAATAGGGTTGAAAATGTCGTTAATTTCAATCATATCCATTTATCATCGGCTGTTAGTAAAATTAAAAAAAAAAAAAAAAAAAAAAAAAAAAAATAGTAGCAGAATTTAGTACATTTAGTGTGCTAAAAGAGTAAAAGTAATCATGTGTTTTTCTCTGTTTAGGATAAAAAAAAATATCACTCAGTGAAGATAGATCCATTGATGCGATTAAAATTGACGAGGGGTTGCGGTAATGGAAACAGAGCCTTGTCTCTCGTTGAGGCTACTACGAGGTGAAAATCACCGTTCATAAAGAACCTCAGAAACCTATTCATTGGCCATCGTAATGCAAAAGTTGGTGGTTAAGCCATCAAGCGTAGAATCTCAACCATCAAATGAGAAACATCGGCTCTATGTAAGATGAAAGGTTCTATATATTCATCTCTTAAGAGATGTCATTTGCAGCACTTTGGTAATTGGTATTCACTTATTTTTTAAAATCTTTTTCTTTATATTGACTCGTTGGTAGAGACGTGGATTGAAATTATTAATGAAGTGGAATGAGAAATAATTATCTTCATTTAATGAACCCTTGCTTACTTCTAAGATAGCGTATTACAGCACTACTTTAAGATATACTATGTTCCAACTATTACTTACTCTATAGACTTCTGACCTCTTATTTTTTTTATGAGCCTTAGCATCCACCATTTCAGTGGGACCATTACAACTGGCAGTAATATAACTCTCCCTGAAAGTATTATTTCGGCTTCTAGTCGAGAGCTTGATTTTTTCCCCGCATCTCTTCTACCCTCCCTATCTATCCGCAAAAAGAGTTTTGAAAAAAAAAATGTTGTTTTTCGGAAGAGGGAACCATTTATTTTAAATTGCAAATGTTATCATTCGGTCACGTAATGCAGTATTTGGTGGAATGACAATTTATTAAACTTAGCAGCAAATCGCAGTTGCTGTTTTGCTCATTGTTTCGTACCATAAAGAGAATATAACTGCATTTCCGCCCTGCTTAGTATTCTTTTGCTCTTAAACTTCCTGTGCATTAATGGCCCACATAAGCTTTGGATGCTGGAGAAGAATTGCATATTATGAATATTATATTCAAATGACAAAGAAATGATAAAAAACCTTGAAGCAATGCTTTGCTTTCATTCCTCTACTCGGAAGTGTATCTAAATGTATTTTTTATCACGTTTTCGGGTTTATGAGAAACAGTAAACGGTTTTACGCAAACGTAACGACAACAAAAAGTATCTCGAAAAGTTACTTGCTTCTTTTTCAGCAACTTGTTTTTTGCTTTAAAATAACCACGTTTTGACTCGTTTTAAGTTATGCATTTAACTAATTTGGTTGTGAGAGGACATTTGATAAATAGAATGAGTTTAATTATTTTTAATTCTGAAATAACTGTTACATGATGGTGACAATATAATTGAATTCAAAATACATTAGATGTTATATATTAAGTACTTATTCTTTTCAATAATAAATATAGTCTGTTTCCAAAATTAATTGATATCATGTATCAAATTATTAAGTTGTTCCACAAGCATAAAATTTTGTTTTATAAAAGTAAGAAAAATAAGCAAGAAGTTGTTAGATTTATTAATCACTTTGGCCTTTATAAAAAATATTAAAATTAAAATATCCATATAATCTATTCATAGCGTTTATAATTAAAGTTTAATTCTCAAAAAACTGTAAAAAATATGCTGGTCAGAATTGTATAAAATTTTTCTTGTATATATTTGAAAAAATTAGATACTGAGCATAAGAAAAAAAAAGAAGCTACTTCGAAATATTTTTATGTCATAGTACTTTTCCCTTCTTCACGCTCATGCATATCACATTTTTGGTCATTTTGACGAGTGTTTTCTTTTTTACAACTTTTGAAAGGTAAAGTTTAATTATAATCATCCAGGGATGATAATAGTTAAAGTTCAACTTTTAAAAAGCATGAAATTTTTTCTTATGCTAAATTTGGCTTTCAAAAAGCAGAGGTATGTCATAAAAAAAAAAAAAAATAGTTCAAAACATTTTTTTTTAATATTTTTTATACCATACCGTATAGACGTATATACAGGTCCAATTTCAAGTCATTCTGAGCAGTGTTTTTTTACAGCTTTTTAAACGTTGAACTGTAGTTATAATTAAAATCTAAAATAGTTTATTGCCACAAGAAAGAAAGTATTGTATTTCCTTAAAATAAAAATATTCACTTTATTAGATTTAATAATACTGCATTTTATATGTATGTAAAATATATTTTGAATTGATAAAATTGTTGTTAAAATGACAAAACAAAAATTTATGAAGTAAAAATATTATTATTTTTTATCAATATTATTTTTAATCAATATGAAACCACATTCATTATTTATTTAATTGCATTGAAATGATCTTACTATCATTTTGAGAACGATTGGCAGGTGGCTTCCTAGTTGCCCAGTTAGTTCGGATTGCCCGGCTGCCTAGCCACTGTCCATTCATAGTTCCTATCGCATTCTCAGCATCCTGAAAAGAAAATTGATCAATGTTGTATTTTAATTAAGCCATTAAGTATTTACTATTTAATACAAAGCTCTTGAAACGTATCATACAGAAAAAGGGTTATTTGCTCAATTGCCTGAAATTCCATTCTTTACGAACAATTGAGAGGTATAAAATTTAAACTACAATCTTAGTGTAATAGCTTTTAAGAATAGTATTGAAGTGTTTTATGACCTTAAGAATATTTGCTTCAAAATGAGAATATAAATAAATGCAAAAACTAGTTAGAGTCGTACCTATGAAAAAGGTTGGTGGGTTTTCTATGTATTTGAAACAGGCTAGTTTTTACTGGATTTTCATCAATTATCGGTTAAAAGTAGGAATTAATAGAAACGTATTTAAAAGAGTGTTCCATAGTTTAAGTTAAGCTAAAAAGCAAACATGTCAATCTTGAATATCCATATATATTCAGAACATTTGCTATCATTGGTTTCTTAAACAATAAATAGAAAATCCTAATAAATTTCACAACTGAAAATAATATTGAAAACAAGTCATTTATAACAGCAAAATTACTTTCTAAATTCTAAAAACCTAAAATTCTGAAAACTTTATTTTTAATGCTCTAAAAACCTAGGTTATAGCTTTGAATTTCAATTGTGCTTTATAACCTTAATAAATTAATTTTTAATCAGTTATTCAGATTACAAATTACAATACTTATATACTTTGGTTAATAAAAAGTTATTTTTTTGCGCATTCTGACACAACAAATATATAAAATGTGTTCATGTAACTTTAATGAAGTATTCTGCTCAACCAAATCTCCTTTGGAAATTGTGGGTTGATAAAAAACGATTTCTTTATAAAAGAAATAAATTAGCTTTAATTACAGTATTTGTTCCTTGTCTAAAAACAACAGATCTTAGGACGCTTAATTTGCCAAAGAGTGAACAACACTAAAGGGACAAATTGTTATCGAAAGAATGGCTCCATCTACCGGTGTTACATATTACCAGTAACTAAAGTATTATTTACTGTAACTTATATATTGGTAATAAATTTACAAGATTTTTTTTAAATTACTTATATTCAAAGATTTGCCTTTTAGAAGGCAAGTCTTGCCTTTTTCAAGTCCGTTACCTAAAATTTTCTTTTAGTTTTTCAAATATATGCATCATACTTCATTAATTTTGTAGCGTGCAGGAAATTTATAATTATAGTGATGCAAATATTTAAAAAAATTGACTAGAATATTTTTGAAAGGCTTATTTTTGCTGAAATTTTAAAGGAATTGAAAATGATTAGGCCCGCTGCATTTGGTGTTAACTCAAATCCTTGTTAATTCTAAGTTGAATTTTTTAACTAAATATATTCTTGAGTTCTTTTGTACACTTTTCTTCATAATTTGTATTTCTAATCTCAAGGCAAACTAATGTTTATAACTCTTATGTTGAAATAAAACTTTTATTTTATAGTATAAAAATTTGTTCTTATATTTAATTAAAGTTACATACATTTCTATCAACTCAATAGGGCTAATAGTTCTTAGTCAATTTAAAGTAAAATTTTGTTCTAAAAAGAATATTTCATCCTTTAAATATGAATTAAAAAAAAACCCACTAAAGTCTCATACCAGTATATTTTACAACTCCTGCCTGCGGAAAGAATTAGACTCTGCATTAATACTTTAAACAGAAATTTTGGTATATTTCATTATACATTTCCAAGATAGTTCTAGAGGTATACTGTGAGACACGGTTCAGTTTTTAGGTGTAGACAAGTATTTAAAAATTCCCCCGAACTCTCAAGATAACTTAAGAAAGGGAAAAACCCCACTATCTCCGAATCAGAAAACACGAAAGCGTTTTAGATGCCACCATTTTCCTGTTTTTGAAGAAAACATAACATTCCGAGTTCCTGTTTTCCTGATAAACTGATCGTATATTTCATGCAAGGTTCTGAAAGTGGATGATACTGGTCGAGGCTGGATGCGTACGTGATTCCTTGAATAACGAGGAAACCCCTCTTGGGAGATCTATTTTGTAACAACCTGGTTCTGAAACCATTGGGAAAGAGCACTGTTGAGCAGAAGTACCGCAGTTTAAAATATTCTACGTGTATCATTACACGGCCTGCGGGGAGATTTTGCGTATTATTTCGATTTGGATCTTTTCAACAGAACCTACCCAAAGCTGAAACAAGCATTATGGCGTATCAGATAGGTTGCACTGTTCCGAGTTTTTGTTTATAGTCCAGATATAAATCCCATTGATGTAGCACATTTGAACACGCGAAAGTAGTGCTTAGTACATCGTTTCTGAGAGAAAGCCTTTTACTACCTCACTCACTTTTGCAAGTAATCGCCTCGTACTCAACTCTTATTCAGTGGGGTTTGATATGATTTTATGGACTTTTCTTTGCAAGGCAATAAATGGCTTCAAGGAGAAAAGGCCAAGCTACAATAAAAACAATAAAACCGGTAAATGCTGGAAGATTTGGGTAGTTTTTATGCAATAAAAGTTTAAAAATTGTTATGGTGAATATTGCTCCCACATATTATGTTTCATTTTTACGTTATGTACTTGGGTACACGTATTCTGAAAATAATAAAAGAATAGGAACTTTTGATTCTTTTAAGAAACACCGAAGTGTGAGAAATGCATTTAAGGCATGTGTGCGTTCAATATTGAAATATATACGTAATCGTGCTTTTGGGTTTAATTTATTTATATCAAGAAGTTTGTTTCATGAAAAAATATTGATTTATTGTCTTATAAGTATTCTCACGTAAAATAAGTTACAGTACCTCGAAAAATATAGGTAAAATTTGAATTGAAAAGTGTCAATATTTTATTTAAGCAATATTTTAAAATTACATGATGAAAATAAAATTAAGAATGATAAATTACATAATGAAAATAGAAATATTAATAATATAATAAATCACATAATGGAAATAAAATGATGAATAATAAATTGCATAATGGAAATAAATTGTTTAATAACATGTTACATAATGAAAGTATAATATTTAATGGTAAATTACGTAATAAAAATCTATTAAAAGTTTTTATTACATATTACATTATTATTGCATTATTATATATAATAAGTATTTTAAAGAGAAATATGTTTTCATATCAAAATAAAGTAAACATTATTAAACTGATATATGAATATGATTTTTTTTCGTTAAAAATATAATTGGTTTATTTTATTGTGTTATGATGCGCAAGATGTCTCTTTGCCACTAAAGTTTAATTCAGACCAACTAATGGGTTAAAGTATGAAGTTAAATAGACATTATGGGAATGACATAAAGAGAACCTACCGCTTTTTTGACGAAAGACACGAATCCATAGCCTTTCGATTTGAGGGTTTGAGGATCTCTAACTACACGGCAGTCACTGTAAGAAAAGAATGCAAACTTGACACATATTCGTAATTGAACACAGTATATTTTCTAAATACAAAATTATTACTTTCTATAAGAAAAATTAGTGATTTTTCTTTTACTCAATTTACGACATAATAAGAATTTGAGTTTTAAAACTAAGTATAACATAAATGTTCACTTTAAATGATTAAGATACTAAAGAATTTACTTTGAGTCCAATTTATAGTTTTATTTTAGATAAAAAGGAATTTTATTTCAAATTGAAAATGTTGCCCAGTTTTCTAGAAAACTAATTTAATGAATAATTCAAAAAATAAATGGGTAGTGTGTCTATTAATATGATCAGACTACTAATCACTAAATGGTCAATGAAATAAAAGAGTATAAGTACAAGAAATATTATTTTTGTATTTATTGTGCGTTAATAATGCACAAAATACACAATTAAAATATGAAAATATGTTAAAAAATATTTATTTTATTTTATATTAAAATTTCTTGTTTTTTATTCGGCACCTTATTTAATTAAGAAATTTATTATTACTAAATTTCATATTTTGAAGATCTTTGAACTTATAATGTTCAGCTCACTGTTTTAAAAACATTGCAGGGACATTAAAGATTATAACGTGCTAGTAAAGCTGATGCGATGAAATAGGTTTAGCCTTTTGAAACATGCATAATGTATACAAAACAGTTCAAATAATAGCTATAGCTATCTACTGCTTGCGGTGGGAAACTTTCAATACTTTGAAGAAATACAGGAAATGAGCTCACTTAGAGTGATATTATGTAAAGAAACAAATAAAAAGTCGACGCATTACTCTGCATTGGATCATAAATCTCTTATAATAGACAAGCATATTAGAGATGTGATACACTTGAAAATTGGACCAAATGCTTTGGAGCAGCACAGAGCAAAACGTGGCATTCGAGATTCTTATCTGCATTTTACAATCACACCTCCAATTTCGCAGATGCATTGCATCCTACTAAGGCATTTACATACCACCTATTTCGTAATTTCTGAAAGAAATAAATAAATAAATAAATAAATAAAAAAATAAAAAAATCTTCGCGTACTCTTTTCCATTTTAGTTCTCCTTCTTGCAAATAAAAAAATAGCTAGGTCTGAAGATAAAATATCCTCCTCAGACCCTGAAAAAGGATGAGCAGAGAACGCAGTACAACGCATTTCTAATGATTACAACGCGTGCCAATCTCATAGAAGCAGATTTTGCTTCCAAAACACGTTCGTTAAAACTAGAATGGAACTGGATAGAAACCAAGTGTGGCATCTGTATAAGGGAAAAAGGGGATGTGTAGGGATTTTTTAAGGCAGCGTTCTCCCCACTCGTGAATCAAGAATCCTCTTCCCCTTAAAACTCTTAGGTAAACGAAAAAAAGTCTTATTTTATGTTGCAGCTTGTAAAAAAAAAGAAAAAGAAAACGTTCACACAAATAAAGAAAATTTGTTTGCTCAAATCTACTTTTCATTATTAAAATGTAAGTGGGTTAGAGTCTAGTTTTCGCATTCCCCCTTATTATTGAAGCGAAGATGTTGCTTGGCAAAATGATAAAGTTAGAAGAAACGTGTATAGTAAACTAAAGTTTAATACCGAAGGATCTCTTTCTTTAACTGACAGAAAAACAAGCAATAGATAAATGGTTCTTGTCCATAAAACTATAGTTTATGGTGGAATCCACTTTTCTTTGCATTTGGAGATCGTATCTTAGAAGTGCGACTTCCTCAAAAGCTTAATTGGTCGTGTAAATAGATCCGTTTATTCTATTAGAGGTAATATTTTTTTATGTAATAATTAGAATAATGAGAATGGCAGTAAAATGATCTTTGAAAAACTTGTATGCAAATCCGAAAGTCTAATATTGGACTTTTGTATGATGTAATTAAATTGACTCGTCTAGACTTCCTTTTAGACTGTCTTACTTTGATATTTGATACAATTAATGAAATAATTGTCATATAGGGTTCCATTATAAGAAAAACCAATAGCGAATACTGATAATTTTAAATTCATAGAAATATAATTTTTATGTGGAAGAATATAATGAATATATATATATATATATATATATATATATATATATATATATATATATATATATATATATAAAGAGAGAGAGAGAGAGAGAGAGTGAGAGAGAGAGAGACAGAGAGAGACAGAGAGAGACAGAGAGAGAGAGAGAGAGAGACAGAGAGAGTATAAGTTTAATTACGTCATTAAGTCATTAATTCACAATTTACAGAATTATTTTATATAGAAAATCCAAAAATTAAAACGTAACTTAGATATTTTTAGTATCATAAATTAATTATTTTAAGTAATTTCAAATGAGGCGCATAAACTTAAAGCAATATATTGAAAAAATAAATACATATTCAAAAGGGTAAGTATAAAAGGATAAGTAAGGTAAGAATAATTTTAAGTACTTCTTGCAAAGTATTTCTGAAAATAAATTAGTTTCCAATTTTTATTTTTTTGACCATAAAAGCAAATGTGAAATAATAAATATAATATTTTTACACTAATGGTTGTATAAAATTTTAGAATATTTTGTTAAAAATAAATATTAAATCATGTAAAAAGTAAAAATTTAATTCCTTTTGTGCATCAGATATGTAATTTTTGAGGTTCCCCTTAACTTATTATTTCATTTTGTCTCAGATATTTTTATATCCTTAATTCCTATTTCCTTACTTCTTAGAGTAATTATTTTTTAATTTTAAAGGAGAAATATTACAGTACGTACTCTTGAGAATGGGAATATATTCAGATTTATAAATAGACAATAGCATTAGCATTCCACCTAAAATGTTAAATTTTAAAAAGAAGTACTTATAAATTATTTTTTTTTCATTTTAGAGTAGTAAATAGTTTCCAAAAGAGGATAAAAATGTAGCAGCATATTTCTTTTTGAATTTAAAAACATTAGATAAATTCAAAAAGGGATAACAACATCTTATTATGACATATACATTAATTTTTAAAATCAAGAAGCATCATGTGATGATAAAATGTCTAAGCTACTCAATATGAAAAATCACAAAATGCTAATACTTCTAAAGAGGATTTATGCTTCTAGAAAAAATAGTCAATTTGTCGTGGATAAGTGACGAGTCATTTAGGAATGGAAAACTAAGTATCAGGAAATGATGAAGAGAAGTATACAAGAAATGTAGATTTGTCTATAGGGATTTTCTGCACAGCAACTAAATTAAGGGAGTTTCCATAATTCATATCGACGTATAACCGACTGACTTTAAAAGTTCCCTTCCAACGAAGATTGCAATTGTAAGTTCACAAACAACTAATATAAACCCCCAAATACTTAACAAGAAGTAAAGAGTTTCCCATTTGAGATGTTCATTAAATAAAAACATCAATCAACTGATGTGTAATTCTATTCCTAATGCATTTTCATGTCACAAAAAAGCGAGCAAATGCTAATTTTTTCACTGGTGATTTGTGATACTTAAAAGACAAATACTCAGCTTGGCGACGCAGTGGACAAGCACTTTGAATGATGAATCGATTTAGGAAAAAAAAAGTATTAAAAAACGTAACGCGGGGCAAGAAACGTATATTTGCCGTTAGAGCTTTACTGCACAACAGCCAATTTAAAGCGTTTCCATAGTCTGATCTTTCGCTACATTCAGATCGATAAGACGCATGGCCTACAAACTTTCGAGGTTTTCCCGTCAAATCGTAGTGCAAGCGGGAGTTTGAAAACAATGTATTCAAATCGATTTTCAGAGCACACTACAGTTACCGCCTCCACGTTGTATGGCCAGATTGTAATGGAAAACATTAAAAGAATAGTTTTCTGAGTTATAGTTTTGTGGATCATGCGGATTTTTAGTTTAAACATTAAATTCAAGGCATCATTCGTCAGTTTGAAAACGATATATTCAACTTTGTTTTAAGAGTCTGTTATAGTTACCACCTCCAAATTCTTTGTTCAGGTAGCAATGGAAAAATATTGAATTCATAGTTTAAGTTACTATCTTTTAAATTTCTTTCAATACAATTTTTGTTTAGTGTTGTTTAGTTTGATAATTTTCATTTATCGTTTTAGAACTAAGTAAAGGATTGAATTTTTGCTTACGGAATTTGTATAAATATATAAGTTAAAAAAAGTGAAAGTAATATTTAAACTAGTTATATTTTATTTAATACCCATAGTTTTTAAAATAAGAAAAATGTATGTCTTAAATAATAGATTTAACTATACAAGATTATAAATAAAAATATACACATCTTACATTATTTAAGCTTTTGAATACTTAAAATGTTAGTAAAATTGAAGTGAATTGCAAAAACTTAATAAATACAATAAAAAGTGTTGCATTTTTATTATTTTTTGCATAGTTTTTAATAAATGGAAAAAAAAAACGTAGCCCCACATAATCTTACGAATAAACACGCGAATTAATTTATGTTTGGAATGTTTTTATTTTTTTAAATTTTGCTATTTATTGTGATGGTAGTAACATTTTATTTTTGCAGGGGAGCAACCAAAAAACTTCTGTGGGAGTGGTTTTTAATCGAGCTCGAAGTTTTCTCCAGAATTTTCTATATAGAAAACAACATCTATGCAGTACTTTCTCATAACATATTTGTCACATGTCATCAATATTTTTGCATTGTCTTTATCTGCCATCTAAATATGCCAAAATGTTAAAATGATTTTGTCCAGTATTTAAGTTATACAAGACACTCCAACATAGAAATACATTTTAGATAGATCCCGTATTATCCTTATTATTTAGAATCTATATTAATATGAAAATTTGTAAGCTTGTTTAAATTCAATTAGAGAATGAGTAATATTTTTAGACAAACGTACAAACACCAATATCATATCAGACAGGCTGAGTTCATTAGATATTTATGGCACTTGAAACACAAAAGCCATGTAGTATTGAAACATAAATACAGCATTTGAAAAACATAAATATTCATATTTTTTACATTTTTTACAAAATGAGAGTTTATATCTGAACTAAATAAAGATTTTTTGATGCTATGAAATTTACAAGTCCATTATTAATTTTAAAGCTCTTGGACCTAATAGCTACTTTAATGAGATACATAAGGCTAACTCTGCCTAAATGCGTATCTGCATTTATCTGCATCTGCATCTATCTGTTTAAAACGTATTCTTTTGAAATTATATACGTGATTACTAAGTATTGCGTATTTATTCATAAGAAAACATTGGGATGTTAGGAGTCCTGGGAGAGGGGGTTTGATACTAAAAAAACTTCCCCTGATTGCACGCCTGTATTTTTGCCATCACACAATATTTTTTCAATAACATTATCTCGCTCTATAAAGATGATTCTCCATTTTATTTAAATAAATTGAAACTTTGCCTACATCATTTGTTTATCTCACTAATTTAGCTGATTGTAAAATCAGCCATGAGCTAATATTAATTATTATTTATCAACATACAAGAGCCTTGTTTAGAAGAAATTAATTTTAACACTTGAATTGGTTGAGTTGGAGAAATAAATGAAAAAAAAATAATAAATTATTTAATACAATTATGTTATAATAATGTTGAAAAGTGTGTTGTAATTTTAATTGCCAACACGAATTATAAGTTAGTTTTAATGTATATATTATTATCGCCTCATAAAAGTTGTTCGAAAAATATTTTAACAAAAAAAATTGCCATTTTGTTGAATATGTTTACATCATCCATGATGAAACCCTACAGCTTTCAAAAATGACAAGGTGTTAAAAGAAAATACATTTAAGGTTTTTTTTTTTAAATGCAATGGCAATAATCTTTACAACAGATGAAACTTACCATTGAAGCTCCCCTACGCTTATCATACAAATCTACAGTTTCTAACAGAATGCTAAATACCATTTTAAGATCTATCTGAGGTACAGCTTCATGAAAGCGATTTAACAACTTCACATTTAATGGTGTATTAGTGCTTATTATTTCTAACTGTTCCTAAATCTCATTTGAAACATCCTTCCCAAATTGTTTCACTCTTTAACTGAAGAAACAGGAGTGGTTTCAATATCACCATCCTATCATGAACGAAATGAAATTCATCATTAGATGATTAATCCGTGGAAATGGCACTGAAATATTCATGGATAGCAGAAAAAGCGAAATTACTATCACTATCCGAATAATTCAATCATCTGCTACTAATGGATAAGTGAGTCGTAGCATGATTTTCGAAATATTATTTTCACTTAGTTTTGGAATGAAGATGAGCGGTAGCTTGAAGGTTAAGGATCCTTTAATTAACGTGGTAGAAAGAGAATATGGATTGCACGCGTTTGAGATTTCATGCCAAAGAGTTAGTAAAATAATGATCTATAAGTAAAAGTTAGTGAAATAATGATGTATAAGCATGTTATTATTACCTGTTATATAAAAACAATGGTTGATTTACTTGATGTAGAGCAATTTCCCAGTTATTAAGATTTTATAGATTTGCATCTTTCGTTATGTTGTTTAAATTTAATTCACAAAGTCTGTCATGTAAAAGTCAGTTCTGTCTGTACAAACTAAATTTTAATCATTCAACAGTATTTTTATTCTCTGTACCTTAAGACAGTCTATAATTTTTAAGAATACAAGTCATGATTGTGATTTTAAATAAGATAATTGATATTTAAAAGAAATGTATTAGATTTGTATGATTTCTTATGCACTGGCTCATTAATGTATCTATAAAATATGGTTGATGTATTCAAAGATTAAATATTCTAGATTTTAGGGATTACATTTGTAAACTGCGCAAAATTTTAATTAGAAGTTTAAGACAGTTAATTTTTATTTTCACAAAATAAACATTTCGTGTGAGCCACAAAGAAAGCTAATTAACGCTAATTAATTATAAATATGATTATAGTGTCATTAGTATTTTACTTTTTATCCTTCAAATTGTAGGCTAATCCTGTCAATTTCAAATAATTGAAAATATGATGTATTTTAATATCTACAGTTCAGTTTGAATAATATTTGTTAAAAAATAATAAAAGTGTTTCTTGAAGACATCAATTTCAATTTACTATATTTGAATTGGAAAAATAAGAAAAAATATGATGTTTAACAACTAATAAGAATGGAGTTCTAATGTTAGTGTTTAAATATTGTTTTGATTATTTAAAATAAATAATAGATAAAAATCACGTCATATTTATCGATACATTCTTTATTTAAAAATATATTGAATAATTCTTTTTTTTAAATATAACTATATTTTTCATTATTTAAAAATATTGATGTTACGTTTATCGTATAAGATATTAAAAGTTAAAACATCAACTAATAAGTATTATTTATTTTACTATTTTAACGCTTTATTAATGATTTCTTTCTATTAAGTAAATTTTCATTTACTGTAGATTCATCAGGACGTACATATACGGTGGCAAAATAAGTGTTTCATTTTCCTTCCATTAGACACGCAATACTTAAAAAGTAACAATAAACTAAAAGTAGCGCCTTAAAAGTAGATTGTTACTCCAAAAATATTTTTTCTAATTATTTTCCTTCTTTGGAATAAATCTGCATTCCTTCTCTCCCTATTCTTTTCACAGACGAAAAGTAATCCATTTTGTCTTCAAATATATATCAATTCAATTAGCATTTTTATTCATCAGCGATTTCTTCCCAGCCCAAATTGAAAAGCCCATTCATTCAAAGAGAGCCGGCCTGGAAATGAAATGCAAATAGATAAAACGGCAAGACCCAAATGCACGCTGTTCAAATAGAACCGTAATTAAACAAAAAGCTTTGATCGGACTCATTGGAATGATCCTTGAGCAGGTAGTTAAAAAGACTAAAAAGCGTCCATTAACAAAGAAGCAGCGTTTGGTGGTGAGAGGGTGTGAGAAGTCTGCTCAAGAAATAAAGTCATCTTAACTCGCAGTAATTGGACGGGTTTTACAGCCGCAGTGGGGGAATTTCCGGGCCCGCTTCCTTCCATAAAAGGGAAAAAGGGACGGGTTCATTTCCGGGTAGTGAGTCTTATGCAACCTATAAGCGGAAGATGGTATGATCATCCTAATTGCATCTTTCAATGGAAACTCCATGGGATACAGACTTCTGAATACAGTTCGCTTTGTAATGAGGTGAACCAGTTATTTATCGATGGAAGTAATTTGAACTTCAAACATTGTGCCATGGGTTTATTTACCATCAAATTTCGTCTTCCGGAAGCATTGTATTGCTTAAGATAAACATTTTTTTATTAATTGAATATCTTTGAATCACTTTCTGATTGTGAGCAATCTATAGGCGGAAGATCTTCCAGACAGTAGCTTTCAATTGAATCTTGATTTTAAGCAGGATATATGCAGAAACAATACAAGATTCTGAGTATAATTTTGGGAAAGATAATTTATTGCGACACGTAATTTAAATGTGTCTTGAATTTAGTTATTTATTTATAAATTAGTTCTTCCGGGAATATTAATTGCACTTTTTTTTTTTAACATGTATGCATTTTGATGTAGGTAATAAGTAGAAAGTTTTGATATCTGTTGCTTAAAAGGTTGTTTTGAAAATAATCATCGTAATTTCTATTACAATATCATGTATTTGGAATAATTTTAAATAATGGATTTTGCAACGTATAACTGAAAAATGATATGGTAATTACTAAAAAGGCATATTTCATTTTAAACTTAAAAACTTTGGTGGATAATCCGAATTAAAATTGGGATCTGAAAATATTTCGGAGAACCTTACTTTGTAATGACAAAATAAAACTAAAAAAAATAATTTTGAACTGCATACCATGCTTTTGATACTACTTAATATTTTACTTACATTCATATCTGATTCGCTTCTTATTTATTAATCCATTTTTAGTTTAAAGTCTGATTTTGTTTTGTACATGAAACAGAAATTTTCCTTGTACGGTAAACGATCATCCGAATTATAAATTTGTCTGTCTTTTACCCTTCAATATAAATAAATGCATTCATACACCAAGATATTAACTCTAAGCTCCTATTTCATTTATATTGAATGACGTATGGTATCAATCATTTTTGGATAGGGATCAGCTCAAAAGAGGGAAATGTATACGTGTAATGTGTTTAATATTGAATTGGCTTTAAAGAAGAAATAAATTAAGTTTAAGGAAAACACATTGGGCTTAGATAAAACTTTAAGCGGAATATGGAAAATGGCTTTAGCTTAGTTTCATTTAAGCTCTTAAAGAGGAAATATACCGTGTTCTTTTTTATAGACACAAATACTTTGTAAGCATTTCCAGAAATTGTGTTTTCCCCAATGTCTAAGCAGTAGACGGAGGATGATGACTTTATTCTAACTTTCAATTTATACTGATATGCGAGGAATAAATTCGCAAAATGTGGATAAGTGTTTATGCCGATAATTTAAGGTAAGCCGAGGAAAAAATTAATAAAAATGAACATTTTGCATAGCTGAAAAATTATTTGAATATTAGCTGGAATATAATTTATTGAAATATTAGCTGGAATAGGATTATTGTAAAAAATACGGGACGGAATTGACAGATCAATTTTAGCGTCTTAATACATTTAGTGAATCTTCTTTGTAAAATTACATGCATTTTAGATGGACTTATTATACTTAATTTAAGTATGTCCCAAAGGAAATTTTCTGAGGATAACCAAACCTTTTAGTAGATTATTCAATTATAAGCAATATTGTGTTTAAATTGAGTTGCGATGTTGCTTTGTTATTTGAAAACTTAAGAGATAGATTCTCTTTCTCAAGTCTATCGTCTGCAAGATAGGTAATTTCATTTCTAAAATGATAAATATGGATTATTCCGCTTGGTGAAATTGAAATATTCTTTAAAATCCAACTTTCTTCGAACACAAATCAATAAAATATTTAATTTAAAAGAAAGCCGTATTTGATTCCTGTCATATCAAAAACAAATCAGCATAAATACAAAATATATTAGAATAAAATCCGAAAGAAAGCCAGAAAAATTTATTCAGATACAAGCCAAGAAATCAGATCCGAAAAGTTTTAATATGCATGGCCCGAAAGACAAAGAATCTCCTTTTACCATCTAAACCGCTTCCACATATAAGACTAAACTAAATTTGAAAATAAGAGTATTTATCAAAAACCTCCGCTGTCACTTGAACTCTGATTAGGGGCAGCCCCGCTTCCCTTTGTATCTCCATTCGTGAAACATAAGCATGAGAAATATGAGCATATTATTATTGCGTTGTTTTGTTGGGTGTCTTTCCCCACATTCATTAGGGCGGGTCGGTCAAACAGTTCAAAAAAGCAGACCACTATAAAGCCGGAGAAGTGAATAAGGCTAGGAAAAGAATGGGCATAAAGAAATAGAACGATAGTGGGCCATCGCATTTCTATGCAATGATTTGGCATGCTTCAATTGTTTGGGCATTTCAGCGTGACCAGTGATGCGGCACAAGCGCATTCCATTTTGGAAACTCGGGTGGGGGTGACAGCCCTAGGAAGGGATGAAGGATTGCTCTGCCCAGTATTCTCTTTTTTCCTATCATGTCCTTCCCCTTTCTCCCATCCATGTATGGAAGATTTAAGAGGGGCTGGCATTGCTACATTTTTGTGTACAATGAATTTTAAGTCATTTTTTGGTGGACACGCCGTCCCCTCTTATCGCCGAACAAGACGTTTCTACCACTTTTTATTCTATTCGCACGAAGAATAAATTCGTCGTCTTTTGCATGTATGACACCCTTTTTTATTCTCTCCGGTTTTGAAAAATGCACATACATATTGAGAAGTGTTATATACAAATAGATAACGTCCCTTTATACTTGAGAGTGTCCTTTATCTCCTCTTGCCGTCCTATCTCGGCCATCGTTTAAGAATGTTGGAGAGGGATGGATGGAGAGTAGAGAGGAATTTTCAAAATATTTTTCAGATTCATGGTCGGCAACTGGACAGATCGCGCCGCCGCTCTGCTTCTGTTTAGGAGTTTTCTTTTCAATTTATTATTTTTTATTTGGAAAAAAAATCACATTTAAGTCTTGGTTTGCGTGACCATTGGCGTCAATCTTTTTTTATGGCCCTTTTATCGGACACATCATAATTCTTTTTTTATTATGTAAGTAGTTTCGACCAATAGGATTTAAAAAAAAAAATTCTTTTAAAAAAATTCAGTGAATGATCTTATGCATTATCAAAAAATAATTCAAAAGGATCAATGTACGATCAATTTTAAAATGATTGATCTCTTACATCTGATGCTTTTGAATGGACATAAGGGCAATTGAAAATAAGTAATTTATTTGTGCTATAGAATTACAAGTAATCTTTTGAAATGAGGGGTATATCTATACAAAATAATTATTTTAATACATTATTAAAATTACTATTCAAATGTGTAATTTATTATAAATCAAAGTTATTTTCTTAGATAAGCAGAACAACTATATTAATTTCATTTGTTATCCTTAACTTTCATTTAATTTTTAAAATTTTACGTTAGGAGAAACAACTAATATGAAATATATTTTTTATATTCTCCCTTTAAGCAGCGAAAACGATTTCAAGATTATTACTGACTTTTGTAATTGTATACTCATTTTCTTAATTTTAGAACTTGTTTCGCCCTTTCTGATTTATTAATATTAATGTTTCATTTATCATTAGATTTAGACTTCATTAGACTGATACTGAAAAACAATTGAATTTCATCATCGAAGTTTTAAAATACAAAGTGTATTGTTTGGAAACGAATTTGATTCCCTTTGCGATACTGAAGCAATGTTCTCCAAAAAGATCGACTAAAAAACAAACCTTAATGACAAAGATAATACCAAAAAAAAATATCGTTAAATTAAAAATCGATAAAGATAATTTCTCCTTATTCAGTCATCATTCAAACCGCTGTTTTTTTTTTATCCAAATTATACGTCACGAAGAATTCATTTATTATTTCGTAGCCCTTACCATCTAGCGTAGAAATTAATTTTGTGGGATTACAATATAAAGTCTACGATTGTTATAACTCAGCCGTGGGTAACCAACAATAAGTACTTAATGCATTATAAAAATGTCCGAGGAAGCAAAGATATTTATAGAAATTTAATTACACCTTGTAAGGTGTATATAAAAAATATCGATGGATCAACTAGAGCAATTGGAAGTAACCACACCTAAGAAATCTCAATTAATGTTGATAAAAAATAATGACTAGCAAACGATTTCGATGGATTCTGTCATGTCTGAAAAAGAATTGTTACAGAAAAAAGAAAGGCTTTCTTAATTACTTAACAAAGAAAAGAAGGGGTGAAGGACCTATTAATACTTGTTATGGAATTTGAGTGTTTATTTATTAGTTAGAAACATTGTTCATAAAAAAACGTGTTCCTGGTATTGGTTAACAAAGGTATATATCTAAGTGCCTAAACGAAAATGAGTAGAGGCTGAAATGAAGATTTCATTTGTTTCGTTTTTATTTTTTATTCCCATTAATTTCTTCAAAATGATGATAATTATAAAAGTCATATGTTTTATTTATAAATGTTAACAGGAACAACAGGTCATTATCCTCATTATCTGTTATAATCCTCATTAAGGTATAGTAATTGGTGAACATAATTGAAAATCTTTGTTTTTTATATTTGCATTTTAAAAAAAAAGGCGATAGTTTATTTTCGTACCATTCGTTAAATATATTTTTATTCTCAAGGAGTTCTGTATGTAATTATATTCCATTAGACTTGCATATAAAGGTTTTATTCTGTTGTTTTTCAAAATAAAACATTGTCCGATTTTCTATTTGTGGAAGTTATCAACGCAAAAAAACTTTTAAGCGGGATCGGAGTTTAAGAGCTTAAAAAAATCGTTTTTGAGATTAATATTGTAAAAAAAAAAAAAAAAAAAAACTACAAACAATTTTGAATCCGATGAGGCAAAAAGTTTTAATCTCACTAAATTACAAGTAGTTTTTACATATTTTTAAAAAAAGTGTTGTGCATTTGCATATTTGTTTTCAACTTTAACAGCCCATATCTCCATACTCATTTTTGGTGACGTAAGGAACATTTACTTAAAAATTATTAAAGATAAATACATAATATTTTTAACATATATTCTTACCAATATATTACACAACCTGAGAGTAGTATTTTTTAGTATTTGGTTTTGTTCCGCGAAAAAAAAATTAAAAGGTCTGGACATTTCAGAGAAATCTCAAAATTTGAAATTTTTGGTGCCAATAAAACTGTATAAAATCATTAATTTCGAAAGCATTAAAAATGCTACTCTCAAATTGTGTAATACATTGGAAAGAATATTTGTTAAACATTTTAGACATTTATCTTTAATAGTTTTTGACTAAATGTTCCTTACGTCACCAAAAATGCGTTGGGAGATATGAGACGTTAAAATTGAAAATGATAATACAAATTGATACACAACACTTTTTTTTTAAAAATATTTTTTGCCGTTCTTAAACTCCGACTCCCCTTAAAACTACTCAATAAAATACTAAGCATTGAGTAGTTCGGGAGATAAAAATTCGGAGTTAAATTATGTTATTATTCAATTTCTGTGTTAAATTATGAATGACTAAGCTAGTCGTATTTCCTCCGTAAAAAAAGCAGCTTTTAATAACTTTCCTTGATTTAATTTTTGAAAGTAATTCATATGGAAATAAAAAAACAACTTTACTAAATATTATATTGATACAATCCTATGTTATTTTATTTACTTACTGTTTATTAACTAATAAATAAAAAAAAATGCTTATGAAATAATACATTTAACATTACTCTGCAACAAAATAAATACCACTGATAATTCCTTATTTATATTACTTCAAAATATTGATACAATTTCCTTTTAATCCTTTAAAACAGCCTCGCACTACTAAAAATACCCGAATTAGACTCGATGAATTAACCCAATAAAAGACCACCGTTATTCAACGCTGGATTCAACAGTGAGCTTTGACATCAGATAAAATCAGTACCCCTCTTTCCCTTCTACCAGAACTCTTAAGCCCTCTAAGCAAATCTATTTCCACGTAACCAAGGGCAACACGAAATTTTGATACGCTTATTGCACGCGCAGAGTACGCTTGGAGACCAGTAGTCCACCCCCTTGCTTCTGTTAGACCACATCAAAGGTTTGCTCCACAAACTTTAGAAGGCTTTGACATCTTGCTGAAGTTTTGAGGCTTTCGAGGAACTAACCCTCTCCTTCTGGTTTTCTGCTCGTGCAATCGTTGTTAGAGGCGGCTCGTTATGGCCGCGTTAAAATATTAAATGATTTTCATTTGCATCTTTGAGCGAGATAAGCGTGGCATGTCTGTCCATGGCCGCACCTGCTTCTAAGAGATTGAGATAATATTTGCAGTCTCGATGAGTGAGATATGCCATCAGGAAAGTCTTAAGCTAATGCATATTTATATATCCTTTATTCGCCTGTGATCTGCTTCAGTGGTGGATGGTTCTGGTAGAAATGAAAGGGATCTTGTTCTCAAGTCAAACTAAAATATTGTTTGTATGGTCGAAGTTGAATTGATGATTCTGTATCTGGAAATTTCGAAACTCAAAGTAAGTATCCGAGAAAATTAGATCATTAGTTTTTTTTTATTGATGAGGGTATGTAGTTTGTGGAGTGGAAATATCTCATTGGTTAGAGAGTTGCCGTATATAATGAAGCAAATTGAGTTTTGTTGAAACATATTTTAACAAAGAATATGCTTGAATTCATGAAGGCTAATATTAGTGAATGAAAGAGTGAGAAACCAAAAAGGGAGATAGTTCATTTTAAATAGAAGACATACATTGATTTTATATTCTAAACTGAACAAAATATTAAATTTAATATGAGTGAAATATAAAATAAAACTGATTGTCTTATTGAAATTACATGATGTCCAGTTAAAAAAGAAGCAAATTAAAATTTAAAAAGCAATTTTCTGAAAATTCAAACAGATTTTATATTTTGTTTAGCTTGGACGAAATTTCAAAAAATGCTTTTTTGTGTGTTATTTTGTTACGAAATAGTAAATCTAAGTATGAATGGAAGTTTACATATATTGGCTAATAGTATTAGGAACATTTTTATTTTATTGAATTATATAAAGCACTGTTTTCTCGATAAATGTTCCCTATCTATCTTTTCGTCAAATAAAGACTTAATTATTGACCAGTTAGCGATATATTTTAACAGAAAAAAAATGCAATAACTGTATAATTATAAATAAAATATTAATGAAACAAAAATGAAATGATATATACTGTATATTAACTCTAGATCAATAGTCTAAACTAAAATTCAGAATCTTAAAAAATAATAATAATAATAATAATTCCGACTGTTTGATTAACAGGATGATCACTTATAGATCAATAGAGCATAAAACATAAAATATTACTAAACTTGTAAGCAAATTCTTTTTATCTTATAGTTATCTTAATGATAATTCATACACCTCAACGGTACCGCATTCAATGATCGAAGTTTCGGAGTGAAACAATGCAGTGCTTTGAAAAGTGTGTGACTGGTCGCTTTTATTGGTAATTGGGTATTGGTAATCGGTTTTAAAAGTTACGAAACTAAGTAAATGACCCTAATCATTAGTTGTCGTAAAGCTTTACTGTACTATACACACATTTGTAAAACATTAAGAGAAACAGAAAATTTCTATTACATGTTTTGCAAACAGGGCATTCACTTTGGGTTCAAACAATACGTACTGTACGTTTATCGACTGGATTGCAGCCTAATGATACTTTTTTGCACGACCCTGTTCAAATTCATTAGTGATGTGACAGTCTCTCGTTAAGGACAAAGAGTTTCAGCAACAATTTCTAAGGTATCAATATTTCATAAACATCTGCGCATTTTCGATTGATCCCATTTGAACACTGTCTTGAAAACGCTATTAAATGAAATCGTAGAGCTGTGTGTTTCTATTTATTATTCATTTATTATTGTATCTTGTTCTTTTTAAGCATTAACATTTTCTTGAAGAATCGGTAGAGATAATGGAGGGCATTAGTGTGTATCGGTTTTAACTTTTGAAAGAGAAATAATTATGCAGCTTGAGAATACATTAAATTAAAAACACATTAAAAATGTGTGTGATGAATTGTAAGAAATTAATTCAGTTAGAACTAATGATAGAACTCATCACTGTGTTGTTTAAACAAATGTATCATTGTTTACAATTTCGTGAAATAAATCAAAAGAATGGTTATTCATGAATAATTTTAGACTTCATTTTTAGCTTGTTTTAATTTCTGTTCATTAATTCAAAATGAATTGCTATAGGTGTTATTATCTTATGATTAAAGTAATTTGTGTATTTCTCTTGGAATCGTTAACAATAGAATGAGTTACTACACAAGCATTATATTTTAATCACTTTTAGTTCATCGTAATGAGCACCAAGGTAATATTTTGCTTAAGAAGATTACTTACTGACTACATTAACGTCTTAATTTTTGTTGATATATAAAAGTAATTAACAAATAAATGTACCTCAAATATCACAATGAAAAACATTAAAGATAAATAAAAATACGAATCTATACACTTATAAATTTTCAAGCGTTAATATGTAAAGAAGGATGTAAAAGTAATTTAAAAGAAGAAGGTTGATTTTACTGAAAAAGGAAAAATTATTGGAGCGAAGATCATAAAACTAGAATGTCTATTAAAATTTCATGTAAATCTTGAACCATTCATTTATTAGTTGAGTACAGCCGTTCAGTAAGCAACACAATATTTTAATATGATCTTCAAAGTTTTATGGAACTTGCAAACTTGAAAAGAAAAGACATTGATTATGTCACCATAAAAATAACTTACAAAGGAATTAACATCGACACCTTATGTATATTTCGCTTGATTCTCCATTCATTTCCGCCTTCGATAAGGCGTCTCCAAGAATGACTCACAAATTATTTCTTTGCATTTCAAAAGGAACTAGCAGTTGCCTGAAAACATAAGCAAACCAGAGAACGTCTCCCAATTCCATCCTCATATTGATAGGCCTAAGGTAATCAGCTTGAGGATATGCATCCTGCTGTTTGCTGTCGGAGAAGTTCTAATTCCTCCAGAAGAGCCGTGTCAGTAAGCCATCAAAGCGTAAGATACCGCATCCACGAATAAAGGATCATTTTCCCACCTGCTCATAACTGCTACAAAAGGCGACATTCTTTTGTGTAATCCGAGCTTCATTCTATATGTAAAGGACTCGCAAAGCTCTATCTAATACCCCTGTAGACAGGTGACGATTGGTATTTTGCATAACATTTACATTTGTATTCATATCGGTAGTCACCATTTCTAGAGGAATCTGCGTTGCAGCTCGATCCCTATTTTCCGTAAACGCTTTTGCGTGGTCCGTCGTTGCATTTACATTGACGAGAAAATGCAAGATTGCGCGGAGGAATGGCTTTTCTTAAACTCTCTTGGACTCCTCTTTGGGTGCTTCCTCGCATTTTAGCTATTCTGTTTGCTTCTCCGTTGATACTCTAATAGGCATTTGTGGACTTAAAATCTGATTATGGCATTTTCGAATTTACTTCGAAAGAGAAGAGGAAGTTCTCAGTTCTAAAGTCCTTTTCGAAAGATAGTTTTAGACTTTGATGGCCTATAAATGGTATTTATATAATAGCGATACAATAGAAGAGATGATTTTCACCATAAAATAGTGATGCTTTATAATATTTGACTGCCTTCAAGTGGTCATTTTATCTGTTGTGTAATAATTTTTTTAAGGAAACCCTTTTTTGATAGGCGTAATATATTGAATAGTAGCAGTGCATTATTTAAAATAATCATTTCATATCAATGCCCTGTTTGTTTATCTTTCAAAAGTGGGATGCATACTTGCATATTTATTTTTAAACTCATTTTTATTCAGACGAGCAACTTTAAAATTTATATCCAAGACTTTTTATTGGTACTAACTTTCGTAGAATGTTTTCTGTAAAAAATATTAAAAAATCAAATTAAAAGTTATTAAATTATCAGAAAAAGTTCATATCATGCTCAAAGAAAATAATTTTTTCTATTTTAAAATAATTTTATTTCTATTTTAAAATAATTTTATTTTTATTTTAAAATAAATTTTTCTATTTTAAAATCAGTTTTTCTATTTAAAATAACAATATTTCTATTCTAAAATTTTCTATTCGATATTAATAAATACAATTACTTAAATGCTTAAAGTGTAGAAATGTTACTTAAACACTAAAATAAATTAACACTAAAACTAGACAGAAAAATTAATTTGTCAAGAAAAAACCTAATAATATGCTTAAAAATCTGCGTATACGAATTTCTACAAAAAATTTCTACTAACGTAAACATGTAGTAATATTACAAGTTCAGTTTCTCAAAAGCCAAAATAGTTGTATCAGATATAGATAAATAAAGGAGAGAAGGTGAGATATATAATTTCATCAATCAGTAAAAGAATATTTGTTGTTAAAACATCATCAGAGATAAATATCGATTATATTGATAGCTAGTAAAATGTAATAAATGCCAATATATACTTAATTTACTGTGACTAATGGTATTTATCGCTTTTTTTGTATCCAATATACTTGATTTACAAACATCTCTAATATTACTTGACAAAAATAAAAAATACATTAAAAATTATCAGCAACTAACCTTTATATATTAAATTAAACAACCATTAGAAAAAACTTTAGAAAAGAAAAAAGAAATTTAATTTAGAGATATGTAGTTGTTGGTGTGATTAATAGTTACTAACAGCTACAAAAATATATAAAGATTGATTATATTGATAGAGATAAATGAGACTAACATATCCGTAAGATTAACAGCCTCTATATTTGTGAATAATAACGTAAATCATGATTTGATCCAATATACCTTAATTATAAAAAAATGGTAAAACAGAAACAGATCTTTCAGCGATTTATGAACACATCCATTGTTTATAAATAAAAAACCGAAACCAAATCTCTTTTAAAGACAGAAAAGAACAAAGTTAAGGGAGTGAGTTATCAGTGGGAATAATAGCCGTAAAAGTGATATGGAAATACGCATAAAGAAAGAAGGATTACACTGATAGAGAGATATGAACGAGAACTATCTTCGAGATCGTAGATCATACGCGATGACTTTTCCGGTGGGAAGTTGACATCAACTAAGAACCTGTGCAGGGATTAGTTGCTAAGTCGGGCTTTACCTTGTTAAAATAGACACAGAAGCTATCACGGTTATGGCCCTAGAGCAGCTGCAGTGACGCAAAAGGGTATATAGGATCAAAAAATTCGCAACTTCTAAACGTATAGACTGGATGATATAAAAGTATATCAAACAGAAGCTTTCTGAACTAATACACAAGGGAGATAGATGCTTTCTTTATTCAATTGAGGCATTTAAAGGTGCATGAAAAGTGTTGAGACAGAGAATTTTTTTTTTATTTTTAGAGCGATTTTTATCAATACTCAATACTCAATATATATATATATATATATATATATATATATATATATATATATATATATATATATATATATATATATATATATATATATATATATATATATATATATATAGTCTGTCTCGCGCGTACAGATACATTTATATCGAGCACTGATACCGAAGGGTGGATCAAAAGGACTTCATTGGAAGGGAAAAAGAGGAAAAACATCTTGTTACTGATTCACAGAAAGAGCTTTATGCCCGTTTGAAAGCAAGAAAAAAAAAATATCGGAGTATTAGATCTCATTTAAAATCCCCTTGTTTCAAAAAGTGAAAGTTCAAATAGTATGTATGAAATGGCTTTTATATTTTTCGATATAGAATTTATGATTTATAGCTTTCAGATTGGAGTCTTTTGTGCATTTTATGTGTTGGCCGTAAAAATTAATTGCAACAGAATAATTTTTGTATTTTAACTTTAGGATAAATGATTTATCATATGTAATATTAAAATCTTGAATCATTTATTCAATTGTTGATTTGTATCGTATAAAATGGGCTCATAAAGTATTTAAAAAACATTTTTATTTAAATGTTGGGTATGTCTGAAATAATTGAATTACCTTTTATAATTTCATAGGAACATCTATTATTTAAATATTAATTTAAGTCATGAAAATTAATTTAAATTTATAAGCAAGAATATAGTATAAAAAAAAACAAAAAAAAAACAACATATAGTTTACAGACATATATGGTTTAAAAAATGTATATGAATTTTAAAAAGAGTTTTCTTTAAGAAATTGTAATTCATACAACAAAATAATATATTGAGCATGTAATGTAACTGTGATTATAACTATTTATAAAGTATAATTATTTCTTATATTGTATTTGCTTGAGTTGTATGTTCCTAAAGTTACTTGAGAGTAAAAAATTATACATCATATATAAAATGAAACAGTAACATGTTAAATGCTATTAATACATATGTTCTGATGAATTTTTTTGAGTTATATATTCTCGAAATACATAAACTATAATTTATTTTAAACCCATCTAAAAATTGGTCTTTGAAACTGAATAAGATCTCTTAAACATGTAAATTTTACTCCGGGATTGAGGAAAAGTTCTTGATGTATACAATCAGTCATTTTAATAAAATATGTTAGAAATGAGATTAATGGTGGATGAGTGTGTGTGTTTATTCTTTAATATAAATAATGGTTTTTGATAGTGGTATATATTCAAAGTACAAATGAATAAGTAAGTTTAAAAGCTCCAAATTCATTCTTGCTTCATAAAAAAGTAAGAACACGAACAATGTATAATTTTGAATAAAAAACGTTATATTTCTAGGTATTTAGCATGTAATAAATTATTTATTTGTTGCCCATCCCATTTTTGAAAACAAACAGACTCACGAAACCCATTTCGAATTGGAATTGCAAAATGTGTTAGCCACACCTTTTTTCTTAAGAATTAAGAGCTATAAGTGGTTGATGAGGTAAGAATTTATTCATGAGATGGTTCGTTTATTTCCTATTGATATTCCGTTCATAAATATAAGATGATGGTTGTATTTTGCTTCGTTCAAATTTAATAGCTTGTGATCTATTCAATGAGTTATTATGTAGATTTTACAAGATAGCACTTTTATTTATTTACCATAACCCGATTGCTTGAAAATGGTAGGTTTGAAAGGCCCCTAGAGACTTCACAAGGTAAAAAGTAGTTCTCAAAGAGATAATGTAATTGCATTTCTTTTAATGTCCAATATAATATGGAATATATTTTCCCCAACTTATCTAACTTTAAAATAAGAAGTTGAAAGTCTTCAGGTATGGTCTCGTAAATATGAGGGTATAAAATCTATCCTGATCTCATCTAATCATACCAATGTTCATCTTGATAAAGTAACTTATTTTTCACAAGTATAGTTATTAACATGTGTACTTTTTAATTCTACATAATTTGAATTGTTTATATTAAAATAATGGTGCTGTATCAAATATTCCATATTATTATGTGTGTTTGATAATATGTTTGGCATAAGAATTATATTTTTCAAACTCAAAAACTTACATTTAAAGAATTTCAATTGATATTATTATTGTTTTGAATAACGTTAAAGCCCTTTTCAGTTTAGATAATTGGAAGTTAAATTGATGATCTTAGTTAACGTTTATAGAGGAGGTTGTCTATTATGATTTGAAATTAGTGCACGAGTGTTAAATGTTTATTCCTAATTTACTAATAGTCTCTATAGGATGTAAACTAATATTTTAAGTAAACTGCAGTACATAACAAATATAGTGATTTGTAACTATCAGTATAGCATTCTAAATCTACGACAATGATGATCGCACAATGTGACATTCAAAAAGCAGAACATAGCTGGACATCAATAACTTACTCATCAATGGTATAAATCCTCTCAAATGTGTTACAATGTTTGTGAAACTGAATAATAGAAGCTAAATTCTAAGCTAAGAGAACAATTATGCTCGCTTATAAGATATACGGGCACACATTGATCTCAATTGTGTGTTCACTAGCTATTCATAACCAGACGATTGAAGGGAGAAAATGACCATGTCATACACCTCATGGGCAATTGAAATTACAGCTTCCCGAATGTGATTCGCTCACAATTATTACAGATTAATTCACGTGATAGCCTCTCTAGGAGAAGGAAAACATGTGCAGGGTGCATGATCAGTGTAATCGGAAATCACAGACATATATTGTCCTAGATTAATGTTCCGCATAATACAGACAATAATCAACGGTTGATACCTAGGCAGTTCCAGTTCAGGGACTAAATCAATTGTCACGCTGAACACTGCACCACCCCTTACATTGGAAAACATTAGCAAACAGAACACTTATGAAACACAGTTAGTCCGAAAGCAGAATAGTTTGCTATGTTCTCGAGCAAACCTTTGGCTAGTTGAAATTATTCTACCTTCTCCGAAACAAACGTACACTTTAGGCTGAACAACAGTATGGTATATTTCAATGTGGGATATATGATGGGAACATTTAGGGAACAAACATGTGGAAGAATTAACTGGTATAGTCCCCATATGTAACTTCTGCTTCCCTTAGGTTTATTTTATATTGACAACACATCAAGAAAGTGAAAAGACAGCTTTAGATTACACTGAGATAACTTCTGTTAAATAAATAAGAAAAGATTTTTAAACTTTTCACTTTTTATTTTTTACTTTTTATTTTTTTAAAACTTTGAGGAAACATAGCACCTAAATTACTTATGCAAATCGCATCATAAATCACTTATTGCAATTGATAAAGGTATCAGCCCGAAAACATGTGCACAATTTACTTAATTAATGTCTTGCACTATGTATAATTAAATAGTTATTAAAGATTAATGCGTAGATTAATTAAATAAAAAATTACACCAACTTATCCACTGATTTCTTGTCAATCTTACCGAATTATTTAGCAGGACGATTTGTACTAAGTTTGCGAAGTATATAGCGCCTTGTCTGTGGCTTTAAGATTACAGATTATTGATGTAAAACAGTTATAAATATTGATTGGAAGTCATTTAAGATTAGTTTTCTAGCTTGCTGTTTAATATTATGAAACATCACTAAAATGTTTATATCTCGACATTTTTAATACGGAACTAGATCAATTACAACACCGAATACTATACCATCCCCCACTACAGAAAGTACTAGACGATTGACCATGCCAAATTCTTTTGTAGGATAATTAGTATCAAAATCGCAAAGGAATTCGTGCACTCGCATCAAATCTGTGGCTCACAGCATAAATCGACTATTGATTGTAATCGATTAGCGTGGGTAGTAAAGTGTGTGACGATACGGTAGCTTAAAGGGCGATTGCCCTATCGCACTATTGTAGCTGCTTTTCAGTTGGAGGGATTGGGTCACTTTGCGTTGGGTTAGTACTGCAACTGGGCCGTGGATCGAGTTTCAAAAGCAGTGCTGTAAGCGGAGCAGTGGGTGCTTAGTATTGGAGATAGTACAGATGGGCTTCATTGGAATTGTAAAAGATTATTAATTGCGGGATGGGCAATGGTAAACTAGGAAAAGGGACTATCTCCAAATTGACTAAAGGGAGTATCAAATGTATGGATAGCGACTTGTTCATAAGGGTCTAGAATCAAGAGATGTTTGGTTTCTCACAATGATTTTAAAAGTAACCTATGTTTGATTAATTATAATTAATGGATGTTTGGGTTTTTCATAATGTTTTAAGTATAATCATTGTTTGGTTTCTTTAAATGATTTTAAGGGATGTTTGGGTTTTCACGTTTCGAAATAAAGAGATGGTTGTAAAATAATTGAGTAAATATTGATTTGGTTGATTCTCCTCCAGTGATTGTAGCAATATAAAATTAAAGAAAACAATACAAAAATAATTTTTTGAAGTGAATTTTTTTAATGTCACAAGTAATTACTAACTTTAAGCTGTGAGAAAATAGAAAAAAGTTATATAAATGACCTGGTGCTTATAGAAATACTAATTTAAAAAGTCAATTGTAAAGTGAGATAGGATTTAAATCATACCTCAATATTACAATAACTGGATATAATTCAAATTAGTGTTACCCTTTTACCTTGACTTAAAAGGATTTAAATATGAAATATGGGGAATCGAAATTGGAACTATTTTTATAGTGTTTTTAAATCTAATCATTTGAAAATACTTCGTATGATTTTTCTTAACTAATAAGAATATTTTTTAAGAAACTTATTGAGTAGACTATGTATTAACACACATCTTGAAGATTTGCTCAAATATCACTTAAATTTAAAAAAATTAAAATATTCAAATGATGTACAGATTAAACAAATATGCGAATGAACCTACTAATTTTAATATATATTTACATAATCAAACAAACGCAAAAATCAGTCGCATTAGAAAAATATACATTTGACTCCTCCACTACATGTACTAGATGTCCTAGTATAAATTTTAAAATGACACATCTTTATATCCCATCACAAAACAAAAACCGGACCACCCCGTCTGAAAAGCAAGTATTTATAAGGATATGGACATTGCATTCTATACCGCAACCCATAAACATAAGCGCATATCGAAAAATATATAACTTATAGAACAGATTCTACAAAACGAAGTTTCCAAAAAATCCGTACATAAAAATGCCACCATCCATACCTGTAAGCGAGTTCTTTGAATTTAAAAGTAGAGCGATGTTACACCCCATCCCAGTTTTTGGGGCCTATTCGTGGTTCATAAGGTGATAACCAACAAGATTACATCTCCTGGGCCTGTTCTGGGAAGCCATATTGTTCCAGGAAGGAGATTGGTCGAGTCTCTCGGGCACAAAGAGATCGAATTCTCTGCTTGAGAGCATCTATTATTAATTTCTTCATCTGTTCGGTTCGGAAACTGTGTTGATAGGCTTTAGCTCAAATATCTCCCTTAACTTGAGAAAGTGTTTGAATAGAGACAAACGCTAGGTTGGGTGCTGTTATTGTACATTAAAAGTTTTGTTTCAAATCATTTTTACATTGATAGCTATGGTTGAAATAATTTTTGCCATTAAAAGTTATATATTTGAAATTATTTTTTATATTAAATATTACTTTTGAAGCTGCTTTTTATATTTAAAGCTATGTTTGAAGTAATTTTTACATTAAATGCTATGTTTGAAATTATTTTTTACATTAAAATTAATGTTTGAAATTACTTTTTAAATTAAAAGTTATGTTTTACATAATATTTTAAAGTTTCGATTAATGCTTTTTGAAAATGAAGTTTCAAAGAGGAAGAGCATGTACTGTGTTCGTTCTAGTTCTTTTTTCTAAAAAAAAAAACCGGTTTTCTTTAAATAACTTTTTTTTTATAAAATAGGAGCATGTGTTTTTTAGTTTTATGAGAGGAGATTCATTTGTAAAATAATAATAAGTAAAATGATTATTTATGAGTAAAAATGTAGTACATGTCCTGAATGGTTTCAGAAAAAAAAAGAAAGAAAAAAAAAAAAAAAAAAAGAATGACATAGAAATACCTTTATGTGTGTATGTATCAGGAAAAAATAAGTTTTATTTAAGTTGTTATTCTCCTAAATATGAATGATTTGAATTTGTATATTAAAGGACGGATTTTTTTTTATTTATTTGACAATCAACTCCTCATGTACCACAGAGTATCACATGAGGCTTACAGACGTAAGCAATTTGATTAAAAAAAGGAAAGAAACAATCAAAACCAAAGCAATAAATACAACTAAAAAAATGTAAATAAATAAATAAATAAATAAATAAATAAATAAATAAATAAATAAATAAATAAATAAATAAATAAATAAATAAATAAATAAATAAATAAATAAATAAATAAATAAATAAATAAATAAATAAATAAATAAATAAATAAATTTATGAATCGAAATAACTATTAATAAAATTATAAAAAACATTAAAGATACTCTTTACCTTAACAAGTTCATTAAAGTTAGGAGGCCAATTTATTTTAAGTTTAACCAACTCGTTTTTAAGAAAATTTCTCTCTACACTAAGTCTTGGAAACTTAAGAATAATATGTTCGACATTTTGAACACATCTCATTGTACAGTTGCACATGTTAGAAGACGCTAAATTAAATTTATTGAGGTAGGCTTTGAAATTACCATGGCCCATGAAAAATTGAGTCATTTAAATATGTATTATCTAATGTTTTAAATTTGGTCAAGTATACATATTTCCTTAGTGTAAGACTAATGTTTAAGGATGATTAATTTAAATATGATTTTTTTTTTGTATTTTTGCCTGTGATTTAAAAGATTATTTCAATTGAAAATAAAGATCATATGACATGATTATTTATATTCTTCAGGTAGTAATATGCATAATAATTTACAGCAAAACTTATGATAACATACTTAGAATGAATCCTCAACTTATTGGTAAAGAATTTTTAGTTTTAGATTACTAATAAAAATAAATGCTATGTTTAAAATAAACATTACATACATCTGTATAAGTTGGAATGGAAAACAAATAATGAAATGGCCACAGAATGGAAATTGACTTTCGAAATATTCAATGAATTTTTTTTATCTCTATTGACACCATCTTGTAACCGAATAAACCTGAAGTTTGCATTCCAAAACTTGCAGCGAGGAAAACAGAGATAGTATTAACAAAATCTCATACAATTCTTTTAGATTCAAACCCAAAGGCGGAATGATAATTTCCTTAGCAAATTATTATTATTAACCTAGGATAATTACTTTAGGAAATTATCTCAAGGATTAAAGAAAGAGGAAACACCATTCAAATTAATTGCCTTCTTTCTATGCCCGCGGTCAGATACAAGAAATTAATGAGTGTTTTGTGTTTTATAAGAATAATGATGCGAGAGAGAATGCTTTTGAAGAAACGTTATTGTTTATTAATCGTGCGTAGATTTTTTAGTACGTTTTATGAAAAAGTAAAATATAAAAATTTGAAAATGGTAAATAAAAAGTTATTTTTGGGAGAAATGAAAAAGTTCTAAAACACATGTAATCTTAAAAAATATGTTTAAGAAATTCCGTGAAGTCAGTACATTATGATTTTTTTTAACATAACTAGATACCTTCAATTTCCCTTTTTTTTTTTAGGTATAAATGCAATTAATGACTATTTTGTTCTTGGTTTGGTTTCATATAACTTGAATGGGCAAAAAGCAGGTAATCTTGTGTTCATGATTGTAATAATATTGATCATGTATTTTACATAACTAATAAAACTACATAAAGTTTGTTAGATTATTCTTTTGGTACACAAGGAAAAATTTAATTCAGGAATTTAATTATTTTGAAATATGAATTGTTTGAATATTTTTTTTGTATAAACAATGTACAATTTATTAATGGATTTCAAAGCTATGACTTCAATATCTTAATTACATTTTAGTCATGAATACTTTCCACTTTGAAGAAGTAAAATTCAGTTAAATTTTGTTTAAAAATCAGTCAAAGATCTAATGCCAATTTATTTATAAATAATATAAACATCCAAAATACTAATCTTTGAGCGTTGTTTATTTGTTTTTTTAAAAAGTAGTATTTACATTTTGCTAATATATAGAGATTTAAATAATGATTATAAGCACATTCAAGAATTAATTTCTGTGCAACTCAGAAAATTTGATAAATCAAATTATTGCCTTAAAAATGCTACATTTATCGTATAAAAATGTCGTATATTAGTTAGTTATATTAAGGTTCATTTATAGGTTAATTATAGTAGTTATATTTAACGCACCTGTACGCATTGAAAACCTTTTCATTAACGTTTAAGCTAAACTCACAATTTTTTTCACACTCAACAAGTGCTAAAAAATAACATATCCGCATAAATTTTTTTTCTTTTTATGAAATTTAATTGATTAATAAAAATTTAATTTTCTAACTAAGATCTGATTATTCCAGTAATAACTAAATTTTTAATTTATTAAGAATTAAATTTTAATTGAAAATGAAATACACTGATTTTCTACAGGGAAAATACTAGAATTGCAATTATAAATTAAATAGTTTCTTTCATAGAATTTTGTTTTGAAATTATTTAAAATTACCAAATTTTTATGAAACATCAAGATTCAAAATCAATTTAGAAATTATTATTACATGGTTATATTAGATTCTAATGGGTTCCCTGTACTGCAGAAGAGGCTCCCACATGTTGAGTTATTATTTAGGTTTTTCACATTTTAAATGAACACCCATCTTTTAATTCAATTAGAATGAAACATTTTCATACACATCATCCTCCATTGTAATGAGAATCTTTTTATCTTTCTATATGAAATTGGATTTTATTATTTGACTTAAATACTTCTTTTTCTAGTCTATTTACTTCTACGAAAATAGTTATTAAAATCTTTCTTTTATTCCATTTTAAAGTAAATTGATGGGAAAAAAAAACTATTTGTTTGGCGTTGTATTGACAAAGTAGGTACAAGTTTTGCCCTTGCACCACTAAAATCCAACCAAACAATCTAATGTGTACTGGTACCTTGAAATGAACGTAAGGATAAGAATGAATATTTGCGCCGGATTTTTATTGCATATTTCATACTACGCAACATTTTTACCAGGCAATTGTACGAGTTTATCTTCTCATAGCTTATAAAGGTAAAAGTGGTGGTTGGAATCTTAATCGAATATAAATGAAATTTTATGCAACTATTTTAACTTATCAGTCATCTGGAATTGTCTTACCATAGCTTATGAAGGTAAAAGTGATGGTTAGATTTGAAATTAACTATAAATGAACATTTCATTTACTATATTTAACGGATTAGTATGTATGAGAGAGACAAAAATCTAATAAAGAATAATAAACACCCCTCCCTCCTTTATTGAAACAAACGCTAAACACCAGTCAGATTCATCTTCATAAGCATAATTAACCTAAAATAATATCTACGGTCATTCAGGCACAAGTTACGAAGATTTAGAAAAGTGGTACAGCTCTCTACCGTTCTTCCGATATGTTATCATCAACCAATTTACAGTAAAAAAGCGAATCTAATGTCTCTTTTCATGCGATCTGACCCTCCGATTCGGCGAAATAAATACAGACAACTGTCTTGAGATGTTACGCAGCCGCGTCTTTGACGTCGCTATCATCTTTAGATAACTTTTCGTTTATTGTGGTTGTAAATCAATGGAGAGTGTGATAACATCGATAAATTGTAGATATACAACGGTCATAGGCGAATATATCACTAGAAGGAAGATTGCTTTTGTCTCATGACAGCGATGTAGGAAAGCGTAATCCCGCGGATCTGCTTCTAACATATTCGTAGGTGGGGTGAAATATAGTTGATTCATTACACGGGGAACCCGTAGGGGAATGCATTGGAAGAAATAAAAGTTTTCGTAGAATAGATATCACTAAAGTAGTTTTCTTTGAGAGAAATTTTATGCTCGTTTCTTCTTTCTTGGAAAGAATTCTTTCACAAAATATTTGAATTCAATTTTGAAATCTATGGAAAGAAAATAAATTTCGGTTCTGCTACGCTAATTCTTTTTTCTTTACGATTGTCACAGAAGAATTATATTTATGCTTTGCAGATAATAGTGTATAAGTCAATCACACAGCTGTAATGGCATGTAAGTTTATTTTTTATATTCTATTATCAGTTGACAATTTAATAAAGAAGATATTGTGCTACTATATTATCAATGTAAATTATATTTTATGTTTAGCGTCAATTATGTAAAATATCCATATTTTATTTTCATTAATGAAGTGTACTATATATTAATAACTTCAATAACGGTAATGAAAGCAAATATTCATATATTTTTTTTATGACTAAATGAGAATATTATTTCATGTTTTGAAATATCATTGAAACCTTTAATTTGTTTTGATAATGCTAAATAAGTTTTAGCAATTATTTGCGTGAATACTTTCATAAATGATGTGTATATGTTTGTTTATTTTAAAATAAATGTAGTAACAATTGAGCCATCTTCCACTCAATAGTATTTTGTTAATAATTAGAAAAATGAAAATTTTAATATTTTTTAAGCATCGAGGGTATACTAAGGCTTAAAATATTATAAGATATTAGGCTTAAAATGTCTTTTGCGAGTAGAAAGATAAATTAAATATTCTAGCATTTCCTATATTTTAAGTAAAAATGCTTGAGCACGGAAATTAAATTTTCTTGTTAGAATATAATATAACCGATATAAATTTCAATCTTATTTATTATTGAATTGCCGTCAGAATGTCGTTTTTCCTTTAGTTATTAACAACAAAATTTTTATTGAAATTGAAATAAATATTTCACTAAAAGTTATCAAAAACTCTATAGAATCTTCATTAAAATGAAAACCCTTACTCAATTGCAACTGCCATAGTTCCTTAGTCAGGTAAATCAGAAGTCCAGTTAATCCAAGTCCAATAAAAAAGGAATTAGCATTAACCATTATTACCTTTTTAATTTGTTGCTTCTTAGTATATGCCTTCATCTACACAATTCACCTCCCACTCCAGTTGAGGGAGTAGTGTGTTTTCCATTACGCAATCGTTGTCGATAGTGCAGTCAGTAGCAGGGGTTGGGGATGACTAGTGGACCCCATACACTGCACAGCAGCCGCGCGTTATCAGATAAACCACGAACAGGAATCAATATATCATTCCATGCGTCTCATCGAGAATGTGCCTCAAATATTCATGAAATGTATTCTGAAAGGGACGCTCGCTCGGCTATCGACAGGCATGCAGCTTCTGAAGCTGTAGACTGAAGATGAGGAATATATGCGTGTTTTTTTATTTATTGTTTCAAGATGTTTTTTTTTTATTATTAATGCTCTCGAAGGTTATTAGTTGAGAGAGGAAGGCTTATAGATATTTTCACTCATTTTCTGGAAAGATGAAGTCGTGTGAATAATTAAGAATATGCCTATACTTTGGTAGAGCGTCTATTGAAAGACGAATTTACTTTTGTCCACCACTAATTATAAACTAATAAACATTATAATACTTAATTGGGTGAACTACAACGTGTATTGTTTTGAGGTGAGTGATGGTCAAAACTTAGTTTTCCCGTTTTCGACGTTGATGCATTGACTATTTTAACGTAAGGTATGGAGGTAGTTGAACTTTTTTTTAAATGATACCAAATTAATGAGATTTTAGATTTATAAATGATGACCTTGCTTCAAAATTGGCACAATTAAAAAAACACCTACATTTTTTAGTCAAAGTGTGCAGAATCACTGACTACATAGACATATGGACTCAACATTTTTCAATTTATCATTAAAATTTTGAGAAAAATATTAAGATATGCATAACATTTCTTTGCAAAATAGTTTTCTTACTTTTTAGTATTTCCTTTTCTTTTAGTAACTGCCATTAAACTTTTGAGTTGACGGTTGGTGCTTTTAAAACTAGAGAATACTTTAAGTATTGCAAATTTGTAAGACACCAAGTGGCACCAACATACTATTCTCAAGACATTTTTTAATCTATTTAGAAATATATTAAGCTTTATAGTAATTTAGTTCGGTTCGAATTTCATTACTAATATGTGCGGCAGTTATGTGTGCATTGAAAGATATTGTGTTCCTTCTAAGATAATTGTGAATTATTGTTGCACAAATACAAATTTTATAAAGGCATTTTAAAAACTATAGCACCATATTTATTTTGAATGTTCTCTTAAAATTTTTGTGAGAGAGCAGAAATGCGAGTTTCGATTCATATTTTAATAATATATTATCTATTGTAATACGTTATTTGTTAAACAGTCTAAATGAACTAGTGAAAATTCATGCAACTCTTACTTATTGTATGTGTATCAGTGTTTTCTAATGAAAAGGTATATTCTTCTGCGGCCCTTAGGCTTTAGTTAATATGTAATGCAAAAAATTGATTAATAGCTAAGGCCAAAAGCATCATGGAAAAAAGTTGACTCTATCTATTTCTCTACAAATATCTATTAAACTCTTTTAAGCACCCATTGCTTTAAACTATATATGCTTAAATAGAATCAAATGAATGTAAGAGAGCGAGAGATACCATATGCTTGTTCTACAATAACAATTTCTCCAAGAACGCTTTGCAAGATTAGTCTTTTAAACCTCAGCCACAAGGTCATCTACTAAAGCGTATCTGAAAATACTCTAACAATTCTAAAAGCCTGTATTACATCTTAAACCAGCCGCACTCATCGGAGTTAATTAAATGTATAAAATAAATGAATAGCGTAAGTGACAAACCTAATGAAGTCGAATGAATGTCACACCTCAGTGCTAATACTATAACTTCCTAATATCCCAATTACAATAATACGCGACTCACTGAGACATAAAATAAGCGCCGTGTCGCTAAAGACATCATCCTATTCCCATGTTGTAATTATCCGCTCTTAATCTTCTGTCAGCGGCGTTGTCGAAGCGAATGAACCATTGAGGTTAAATCCCGATTCTTTCGTCTCATCTGTCCCGGGTCGGTGGAAGTGAACCCAGGGGTCAGTTTGTGAGCAGAAGGTCCGACGGCCGGACCTGACAGTCCACGCCCCATTGCTTCGCCAACAGGACATTCGGGGAGGTTGCCGGACTAGCGGGGGGGGGGGGGGGCACCTTGTGGATATCAGCCAACTATCGCCAAGGAAGTTGAAGTTGGTTCATGCCTAATTCGATGGGAATGTTCTGTTAAAATTATGAGTCAAAAAGTTTTGAGTGCTATTATTAGCAAAAGAACCAAATAGCAGCTTTAATCCCAATTGTCTTCAATGGATTATCTTTTATTTCCTTCAACTCATTTACATTTCGCTTAAAACGTGAATTCTAATAGAGCTTGAAAACTAATCCAACAATAATTTATTAAATTTTGTTGTCTGTATTAGCATATCACCGACCTATTATCAGTAAAATAAGTTCTGTGTAATTATGAGACAAGTCAGTTTTGGAAAAAAATTATTATGAAACAAATCAGTTTTGAGAGTTATAAGATTATTAAAATTATGAACCAAGTGGGAGCTCCGAGTGTTCTGATTATGAGAAAAATTAGTTTTGAGGGCTAAAATTATGATTCAAATACGTTTTGAATTTTATTATTATGAATTAAATTTTGAGAGTATTATAATAATGGCCAAATAAATTTTGATTATTTTAATTATTAAAATAATAAGTATCTTGATTAGTTGTTGTGAAACTTACTTGAGTCTAAAACTATGTATGAAACCTATTATGGGTATGATTTATACCAAAAAGATTTTAATCAATTATGTTAATGAAACATAATTTTAAAAAGGGAATTGCTAGGAACATGTGTTATAAATTTTTTCGTTGATAAACTATGTTTCGTTAAAATAATCAGTTAAAACTCAAATTTTGACTTTAACAACTTTGACTTATCGGCTTTGCTTCTCGAGCAGTACAAGGATAAAATCTTTAAGAAATCCTTTGAAACAATAATATCACAGTCTCTCCCTAAAGCAACCGTTCTACTCTTCCAGAAAGAAAAAAAAGTTTTTCGGGGCGCTAACGTCGCCAAACCCGGGACCATAAATCTCCGCCCCGGCAGTGTCATGGCTGTGTCCAGTGGGACTTGTTTGTGAGTGGGCTGGGCCAAAACGGCGTCCGGTAATCGGCGCATGCTGAGTGCCTGACCTCAAGTATGGAATCGTGTTCGCCTCATTAGCCGCCATGCAAGAAGGGGATTTCGCCCCCCTACGGGGAATGCAACCAAAAGAAAGAAACAAATGCATGACTGGAAGAGTTCTGCCAGGAAATCTTCTAAGGGATATTTACCGAATTGGGGGAAAGGGATAGGGAAGAAAGTTTGGGCGGAAGACAATGCTGATCTCTTCTAATAAGGATAATTCGGGTGAAGTATTTTGGTTTGGGTTTTGGGTCGAAGGGTAATTTAAAAGTAACGTTGAAATAAAATTAGTACTTGTAATACTGAGTTTGAGATTTGTTGCTTTGTGAGACATAAAGTTTAAGAGGAAATTTTAATTTAATAATGTTATAACGCAGAACTCATAAACACTTTGAGTTCCAGCATTTTTGTAAAATAAATTGAAATTATGTTTCAAGTTGTAGAAATGGCATTGAGCTGTATTTTATAATAACTGAAAACGTTTAAAAATTGCAGCAAAATATCTATTGCATTGGTTAGATATTTTACTTTCCGTAATATTTAATTTGTTACTACAATTTTTATATTTGGTTAATACCTAGTTTTTTATGTTTTATATAATTCGGATTTCTGATCATTTTATTATTACTTTTCAAAATTAGGTGTTTAAGTCATCGAATCCCTCGTATGATTATGATAATTGAGCTCGTATTAGTATTATGTGTTGAATTAAAATAAGTTGCTTTAATATTGCGTAATATACCATGAAATAGTATTTTTGTCAATAGAAATGTGTATTTAAAACTTTTTAACCTTTAGTATAAACGTAATTTCTTTTTTGAAGTACTCTGTAATTCATGAATGAATAAAGAGTATAATTTTATATTTTAGTGATGTATTATACTGTTATGATATGATTTTTTGAAGATAACTTTCTATTTTCAAAAATACTTTGCATAAACTGAGATTTTTATCATTCAGGCTATATAAATATTTCATTTAGAATATGATAAATACGCATAGGGCTTACAAAATTGAATAATTGTTTGGAATTATGATGGTAAGAGGAATCAAGATAAAACGGCGTCAATGAAAAATTACAGATATGAACGGTAGAAGTTTTATAATATATTTGATATAACAATATTTATTTTAACTGAAATTAGAAACTGAAGACAGTCAAATAAGTTCATTTTATAATATATATCTATTCTTAGAGAAGCATTTAGTTTTAGAGGTCGGCGGCCAGACAGACTGGAAACTGAAATGCAAACCCTAGAAGAAGCAACTCTCTTCCGATATGTCCTTTTGATAATTTCACAGTCGGATTTGTTTTACTTCCCCCTTTACATTGAAATGAACATGCGTTAAAGAATATATATAAGAAAAAGTAATTATCAAAACCTAATATGCAAAATAACATCGTCTTCATATTCAGTTGCTGAAAAAACGGAAAATTTTGAAGGAATAATTAAAACTGGGAAGATTTGATTCCAAAAGACATCCCTTAATATTTGGATATCGTCTGTTAAGTCATCGGTGGGAGAGTAAGAAGAGAGCCAAAAATGATTAGCGAAAAATCTTTAAAAATTCAGTCAGCACTGTCAGTGTAAGCGTGTACTAGTCGGCGAGTGAAGTTTTTTGCTATTTATTTATTCATTAAAGCAACGGTGCTCGTTCTTTCTGATTTTAATTAACAGAGGTTTTTGTCACAGCAGGAGTAACGATAAAAGTAATTTATGAATTGTTTTATTTATTATTTAAAATACAAGATGAGGAACTCAATTACCAGGATATATATTTATTTTTAAATAAAATTTGGAGGAATATTGCTGAAAAGCGGAATAATGTTGGTTTTAAGTTTTTTCGTTGGATTGAATTTTTTTACTCAAATTAAATGCTTGGCTTAGTCAAAAGTTTAAATGAATGATTGCCTTCTGTAATAAGTAAACAAAGTATAAATTATAAAAAGCTCTTTTTATAACTAAATGCAAAGTATGGTTGGCTGCCATGATATTTAGCAATTCCTGGATAAAGTGTTTTTATGTGCACTTTTGAGAGAATAGTGAAATTAACATATTTTGAGTTGTGGTACATTTAACTCTCCTCGCTACCTCGCAGCGAAATTTTAGTAATTAAACGCATTGGTTCTAGTATTCTGTAATTATAAGGCTGATTAGTAGACTATAGTGTATTGGTATTATTGAAGAAAAGCATGATTTTTGAGTGAAGAAAACTACGTTTTTTTTAAAAATTGCTCCTTATACTTAAGAGTTAGAGAATTTTTCCGTAATTAAGTCTTTTATATAAACGTTTAAAAAATAATTCTTTCAAATTTCATGTGTTTGAAGAAAAAAGAATGAAATGAATAAAAGTATTATATTAATAGATTGTAATTTCTTTAATGAAAATAAATCTCATATTTAAGTCATCGATGGCGTATACTAAACAGAATAGATTATCAAGAACAGCCTATAAAAGCATAACCTCCTCACATCATTCTAAAAATGTATAAATTTCTAATAGCGCCTTTTCTTTAAATTACTTCTTAGGGGTTTCGATATCATGAGGCATTTAACATAGTTAACATAATTACGAAATCCATTGAGGAATTTTGTGTATTAAGTATGTATTGTATTAATATAAAATATGTTTTGTGTTTGAATATTAAAATAAATATTTAAATGAATGAGAAATTTTGGCTGTAGAATTTGAGATTATAATATAGTCTTTGGTAAATAGAACAGAACCTTACAGTTTTGCCCTTTTTAAACGTTTTTATACTTCACAAATAAGATCTTTCTGAATAACATGAAACTAGAATTTATAAATAAGAAACGTATTTCTAAAATTTTATTGAAAGTTTGTTAAATGTGTTTACTAGAGTATAAAGTATTTTTTAAAATTACGAATATTTGAAATAATTAGGATCGGTGAACTCAATAAATCCTACTTTATTTTTATTAAAAAAATCACTTTAAAGTGACCAAAAGTACAAATTAAGATATATTTCCCTGAAAAAGTTAATATGATTTAAAACTGAAAGTAGAATTTATTTAGATTTAAGCTTTATTTAAATGTAAAGAATTATTTTTTTGGATTATAAAATCTTTTCTAAAAATTCCAACTATCAATTTTACTAGTTAAATTGCTATATCATAAGCAACTATAACACATGTTTAATAGTAAAATAATATATTTGAATGAGTTTTAGGAAACGTAAATGGTCACAATGTAGTTGACTAAAAATGTAGTTTTATATGCATAATAATTTTTTTTGTAAATTATAAGTACTTCCAGTTCAATGAAATAATTTTCTAAAATTTCTGGCATTATTTGGATCTTAGTAATTGTAATAAATATATATATATAACATGAAACATTTGAAATAATCTTGGATTGCAATAAAACATTGGGAATAACAATTTATTACTTCTCAATATACAGGATTTATATATTTTCCGAATCGATACTACGATGCCATAAAAATGAGTTCTATAAGCATACAAAAATCTATTAGTGCTTTAAATTAACACATATAAATAATGGCAATTGAATCTCAATATTTTGAATTGATTTTTATTGCAGATTTATTGATAATATAACGATGGAAATTTGTAAATTTTGTCTTTCTTGTTTCGTGTAACGTAAATATTCTAAATTATTATGGCATGACTTTTATAATATTTATGTTTTCTGTCTCTGTAACAAATTCAGTATTAAAGTTACTATCACAATATACCAAAATTACATTTTGCAACATACGTTAACTTATCATAAACTAATAAGTAAAATCACTAACCGAACATACATTTCCGTTTTTATAAAACTGTTATAGGAAATATACCCCTTTATGGTTGCAAGATTTAGTTTCTTTATCCAAAAAGGGATTTTAACGGAACAAATTAACAGAAGCTAGTTTTTCCTTCAGCTTATTACTAATGACAACAATATAATGCGATTAATTTTTTTAAAAATCTTTTATTGATTTAATCTTAAATAAATAGACTTTAAATGTATTAATGTTATTATTGTTCTTTGAATTATTAATATTTACATATTTCCAATTTTTTAAATTCGCTATATATATATATATATATATATATATATATATATATATATATATATATATATATATATATATATATATATATATATATATATATATATATATATATATATATATATATATATATATATATATATTCAAAACAAAGCTCGATTTACTGATAAGTTTATATATCATATTTTTATAACTTTGATTAATAATTTGATGTTTTCAAGATATCAAAGTAAATATTACTATAAACAATAAGCACCACTCTCAAGTTTTTATTTATAAATATGAATTCAATTATGTCAACAAATCAATACATTTTCAAAAATATTCCAAAATCAGACTCAGTGTAATACTCCAACATATTTTAAACCCCTTTAAAAGCCAATATTTTATTACATGAAAGCCTTTCACATAGATTACTCTAACAAGGCTTCTACATAAATACGGCATCGGGCTTATTTGATCAAAAGCAAAGTTTCTCAAACTTACAAGACCAATAAGAAGTGTGAAAATATAACCTCTTTTATTTTCCTCCTATTACTCCCAGAAAACATTATCTTCCTATGCTAGTGGCTGGTAATAGGCTTCATATTCTATTTCCCATAACTTCCTTTGTGAAGGGCTTTTTTTTATTAATCCAGATACTACGAATCCCAAATATTCCTCGTTCTTCGAATTTTACTCGCATTTCCTTGCAGTAAAAACGGAAATCGTAGCCATGTCCAGTACTGCTTGACACCATCTAGGCATCTTCAAAACTACCTAGTTTCCCCAAATACTACATTTTTATGATGCATAAACTGAGTGATTTACACCCGAAATTCGTTCTTTTACGTACGGAAGTACCCTCTTGGGGAAGCAAATACATAAATGTATATAACTTTGTCTGTTTATGTATATATATATACGTGTCATTGGATTTATATATATATATAAATGGTATCGGAGATGCATGCATATCTGGTGTGAGAGCGGCAAATGTAAAATTAAGGTACAAGAATACATGTAAAATATTTAAAAAAATAATTTTAAATATATGTGAAAAATAATATTTTTGAAAATTTGTTTAATATAAAAACTATAAAAATAAAAATTCACAAATTTTGAATTAAGACTAGTGAAAATAATCTTGAAAAAATAGGAAAATCATGTTAAGGGTAATATCCGTACTTTTTTATAAAAGTGGCTCTGTGTCCAAAAAGAATTTTGTCAATCGCTTTAAAAATTTAGATAAAATACAGATAGATTTTCACTAGAAATCTCTTTGTGGGAATCCAAGAGAACCACATTTATATTTTTTAGATAAACCACATTTGGTCCGTTCCGACATGAATGGTTTTGAAAAAACGAGGTAGAAACATCGAAAATCAAATTGTGGGATGGTCCGTTCTGGCACACAATGCCTCAATTATGAGTCGCACTGTATTTACAATAATTAATATTTTATCGCTTAAGGAAACATTTTAAGAAAGTAGTGCATGAATTTGTATTGTACAGTTTTTGACCTATTGTTTAGTGCACTATATTTCGCGAGAGGCCAAAAAAATCCATATGCATATATTCAAAAGTGTTATAGAATCCAAACAAATGCCAATTATGCTACCCTACTAGTCTTAATAATAAGAAAACTTAAAATTCTGTGCATATTTAAAATGTCTTATGCTTAAAAAATTTAAAAGTCTCACTTGTAATCCATTTTGAGGGTCAGTTAATTTTTCAAGTTGAGTTGAAAGGCATAAATTGTGAAGCTGAACTCATACTTTCGTTGTCCAATCTCCTAAAGCATGAAAGAGCGATGTCCAATATCTGCACACATTACTATATGTACACATAATCAATACGAGTGATTAACTATTATAGCTGTAGTCCTGTTGTTTACCTGATGGCATAAAGTAGCGAGACATGAAAGTTTCCGCTCGGTTCATTAATTACGCATTCAATCATTTCTTCCCCCAGTACCAAGGATAACGCATCTTTCAATCTTTTCGTCTTTTTGATGATCGATGCAAGAGCTAAATATCTACTTTATCTTCATTTACGTAACAATACATCACGTATTGTGTTTGCTGCGTTAAATGAAATTAATCTTATAAAATTATTTTAATAATAAAGCAGTAATTAGGCTTTTTAAAACATATTTAGCTTACTCCTTTTAAATTCGGGTTATGTTTGCATAGGATTGCATATAAGGATACTGCAAGTGATGTGATATTGTAGTTTTCTCTCAATTATTTATATTTATATAGACATAATTATAAGCTTACCATTAAAACACTTTTAATGTAGTGGATGATATACATAAATATTAAAAAAATTCAATTTTTTGTATAAATAAATTAAATAATAAGTAAAAGTATTATACAAAATATAAAAATTATAAAATATACGTATAAATAAAATATAAATAAAACTATATATGCAATATAACTACATAAGTTATTTACATGAATAAATTATATATTTATATATATATTTATTTAATTTACAATTAGTTTTTAATAAGTGATATTTCTTAATTTCGCACATTATTACTTGCACCTTAATCTCACAATTAAAACAGCTTTCAAGTCTTTCGAATTTGATGATCGGACAAAATATATTCATTTGATTAACATTAAATGCTATGAATAACGTAGTGTATGAATAACGTATGAACAACGTAGCGTATAAATTAAACTGATAAAATAAATATGTGTTGTGTAAATGCATCTTAATAAATTTATTTTCAGTTTTAATACTGAAGGAAATGTCTTTAAGGAATTCAATACCCCTATATCCGTAATCTTAAATTGCCTAATTTTTTATTTACCTTTTCTTGGAAAGTTCTCAATAAATGAGTTTGAAATGTTTTATATAGGTCAAATCGATATTATACAAGATACTGAGGTTAAAGTATGGTAAAAAATATTATCAGATTTTTTAAAAAGTTTTATTAAATCTTACAATTCATTTTTATAGAGATTTGATGTTTAAAATAATGGAAATATTTTAACCTCAGTTTAATCTTCAGGTTATATACAACAATTTCATAAAAACAGTTAATGTATACTGTTCAGTACAGGTATACCTCTACTAATTAGTTAAAGGTATATAAATTAAAAATATTTCTTTAAGAGGAAATCAAAGTTAAAGGTAAAATATAATATAGTTAATAATTTTTTTTTTTAAACAAAATGAAAGATACTTCTACTTTGAATAGAAATTAAATGAGTACTTCAATGGAAAGGAATAAAGAAACAAAAATACTCAAATCATGCTTATATATTTTAAGAGTACTGATTCCCCTTATGGTTAAAATACAAGGTATTCATGGGTTTAGTGAAATTTAGAGAAAAGATTAGGTAAAATTAGTTTCAATTTATTTTGTCATTTAAGAAATATATAGAGTTGATATACTTAAAGATTATATTTTTTATAATGCTACTAGGAAAATATTTTTTAGAAAGAATACTGTAAAAGGATATTTTATCATATGTAAGAGCATTTTTTTTTCAATTTTGAAAATGTCAGGTTTAAAATTAAATTGTGTTATAAAAAGCATGTTAAAATTAACTAGTATTATGTGATTGACTATATATTAAAAAAACTTCGTTTTTAATTTCGAACATGCACTGTTTATATGAATATAATGCAGTAAATTATCTAAAATATATTTTCTATATAATTAAAATAAAAAGTTCGTTTAAAATTTGTAAAATATATAATTTTCAAACTCAAAAAAATACTATCGTATTTAAAAAAAAAGGGCATATGCTAAATTTTAGTTAAGAAGTCATACTAATTACTTTTAACTGTGTAATTGTACTCATTTTAAAGTTAACAATCTGTACCAATATCATTTCTGGAGAGTGCAATCAACAGAAATATAACAGAAGTTTTAACTAGCTTTATTTCTAAAGAAACAGGTGAAAATTTTTGTATTATGAACAATGTATTTTCTATTCAATACAAGTAAATGTGCAGGTGTCAAACTTCCATAGAATATAAAGTACAGTATCTTTATTTAGAAATTTTAAGTACAATGCATTTTCTTTTCGTGTCAAACTAAATCTCTAAAAGTTCTAAAGTATACTATAACGTATACTGTAACTTTATTTACAAATATAAAGTTCAATGTGCTTTCTATTCCCGAAAAGTGAATGCTTAGGTATCAAATTTCTCTAAATGCTCTAAAGAATATAACGTAGTGTTCTGTATCTTTATTTACAAATATCCTTTTTAACATACGTTAATTTAAACCGATTTGAAATGGGGCATTCGTTCTGTCACATTTAAAACCCCTTTTCAATATGTATATTAGAATGAATCTGTTCTCACAGACTTACCTAGACAAAGACAATTTTGTTCTATCCCAATTCCTTATAATTAGTTCAATTATTTAAAATTGGTTTTTCAATCTCGTCCTTCTAGTTGGGTAAACGGAAAAATGTCATTATACGGAGATTAACACGATTAATTTCTAGCTTTACTCAAGGGAATACCTGAGCTTTGCTCCTCCAACTTTATTACTCGGGATATTAAACTCCGTGTTTGCTCAGTTCTTTGTAAGAAACAAAGGCGTAATATTTTGTAATTCAAAGAATTCATTGGCAGGACTCAGTAATTAAGTCTACGAGCTCCAGAGAGATACAGAGGACACAATTGAAAATTAACAAAGTGTATGTTTGGGAGAGATATTTGATCAAGACTTTTTCGAATTCGATTCTACGTTGAAATACCTTATAATTGGTAGCCCAACTTTAAAATTAGAATGTCAGTTAATCGATTTAAATGCAGGGTTCAAGTTAAAGTGTGCTAAAAGACATGTGAGTTAATTCCATCAACTAGTTTGAAATCATTGTATTATCTTAGACTGAGTTAATTTGCATGTTTCTAAGATAATTCAAATTGCTAATTCAAGTTGAGCAACATGAAAATGGAATCCGACTTCTGACGTGTTAATTGAGAATGTCTTTCTGAAGGAACATAAAGGGTCATATTGTTAAATTTTAATACGTTATTTGATATAATCTTATGTTATTACTATGTATCATGGATTAGTACTTAGTTGTGTTATAACTCTTAATGATCTATTGTATCCTATCACGAGGTTTTATTAATGACAGTGATCTGGGGTCATGAATGCCTACTTTACCTCTGTTATTTTAATCACTCTTCATTTAGAAATTCTAATGCATTTCTGGGATTGTGATGAGTTTGATACATTTTATTATATTTGATTAAAGGTCTTCTAATACATAAAAGTCTTTAAATAATCTTACAAATTAGATTTGAAAAATATAGCCTTGAGATGGAATTTGGTCGTGTAAAGTTTTTACTACAAAAAAAGTACCTCGTGAATAAAAGTCAATTTTTTCTACAAATTTTAAAACCCTAAAAAAAATATTTTTAATTTTGGAACTTAAATGGCGTATATGCAGGATTTTTAAGACAGGAATCCCTAACTTTAAAAGGACATAACTGCGAATCAGTGAGAGACAGAAAGAAGACACGAGTGGTAGGCTGAATAGACAGGTATGGAATTTTAAATACACCAGTTTGCAAAATTGATTGGAGTAAATTTAAAGTTAGCTACATACAAATTATCGATGCGACTCATGTTTAGACTTGCATGGATTTGTCAATGAACAAAAGTGCCTTGCAAAACTATTGTATTCCGCAAAATTGGATGCATGGACTGCATTATCCAGTAAAGGGAACATAGAGCATTTTTTCTTGAGGGCAACGATAAACTCATTTTGCGAAATTCAGATATTAGCAATTTATTACCACATTTCAATATTGCAACTAATTTTGCTAACCGGTATATTTATAATTCTATACCTACCCATCCAGCATACCACTTATCTTTTCCTTCTGTCTCTTGATGCTTCGCAGATATGCCATTTCAAAGTCAAGGAGTTCGTTTCGGAAGACCCTGTATTTAAAGCTAATGAACTAGACAACACTTTAAGATAAAATAACGAAAATTATGATTTTTTAGTTAAATAATATAATTTGTTAGATGTAAACATTTCTTAACCTGTTATTGTTTTCCGAAATGTACTGAGACTTTTGATTTTTTAGAACCATCTGAACTACAATGACTATAGATTTTACGATCTGACAAAAATGAGATTGTGACTATGCATGAATTTATAATTTTTTTTTTTAAAATTTAATTTTATCATAAAACAATAAACATATTTTCTTTTATCGTACTCAGATTGCTATATTTTTTGCTAAAAGTACTTAATATACCCCTTAATAGTACCTTAAACATTATCATACTGCAGATGAACGAAGTATTTTCGTTAGGTGAAAATATCTGAGATATATCACTATTTTATAGAAAGTAATAAATCCTAAATGAATGTGTTCTTGTACCAAAGTACACTGAATCTATTCAGATAATTCTCCCAACAACCTATCTATTTGTTAAATGGGGAGAAATAATTCTATGTGGGGTGTGTGGTAAAGGAACTAAAGAAGGGTGAATACAAAAAATAAGGGGAAGCACTCAAGCTGTATCATTCCTCAAAAGGTTGCTCAGAATCTGCGGGGGTTAAATGATGACAGTGACCAAAATCGTCCAATAATGGGATGGGTGATAAATGTTTTCTTTTATTGACGGTTTTCTTTTGACTCTTGCATGACCTCTGATTTCGTCAATCGTTCTTCCGTTTACTCGTTGAATGTTATATGACTTGTTATAAACACTGTAACTTATAACATAATTATATGTTTTAATACTGGATCTGAAAGTAATTTCATATAAAATTATTAAGCCATGTGAAAGAGCCAAGAAAATGTCATGTAGGGCAAATAAAGGATAGTAATACAGTTGAAGTTTAAAGGAATTATATTAAATATTTTTTATTGAAAAGTTTTGTTTTAAATAAATGAATTAAAACTCATTAATTGATTGGACTAAAAAGTAACGTTAAAAATGTGTAATTAAAATTTAGGAAAATCTGATTGAAATAAATGTTATATTGCTTATTTAATAGTTTTCGATTGGAATTTGAAATTTAACAAGTAATTAATAGTTCAAAATGTTTCAGCTCATAAGAAACTAATGCAATTTTTTAAGAAATATTTGACTCATTCGATTTAAACATTTTTATCTAAATATGGCGTGGAATTTTTTTTTAAAAAGACCCTATTATCGATAAAAAGAGTTAACTTTGGGAAAGGGTATTTGCATATAATTCGTAATTGTGGTTATTTAATTACTTGTCTATTTTTTACAAATATATACATTTTCCAATTCTTGACAAATTAGGGGTTATTAATAATTACAATTAGTTATACGTATTTGTTAATAATAATTTTAGAACTAATATTAAAGTCCTTCTGAATTTCAAAGGGCTTCAAAGAGAAAAATTTATTTTAAACTATTTAGTTACAAAGGTAAAATGCGGTAAAGTAATTTAAGTAAAATTCGAAATATGCTAAATTTTTTTGTTACTGTAAGAATTGATTTTAATATGACTTACTTCTGATTAAATATACATGCTTATGTGTAAGTACGTATATGTACTTTATGTAAAGGCCAATATACAAAGCCTATTTAATTTTTTTTTACTATTTACTCAAGCAATAAAAGTTCTACACTATATAAAACTATAATAGAGAAACGAAATCGCTCAATTAAAAATAAAAATAGCAATTACTAGATCAGTTACTTTAAACATAAAAAGTTAATCAATATGCTTGCTACTGTAAACATAGACAGTAAATTGTTTATTTATAATTCCTTTATAACCTTTAAAAAAAAAAAAAAAAAAAAAAAAAAAAAAATTAAAATATAATATCATAAAATATATATTTGAATGAAACTTTTGATAATGTTTGAAAAATATCAATGTTCTCCTTCAAATTGAAGTTACTGGATTTATAATTAACCATTAACGACATTTCAAAGTATCAAGTATTCAAGTAAAGAGGCATAGTCCAATCATGTTCATCTTAAAAAGAAAAGTGACAAGCGTGAAGGCAGAGAAGGATACTGTCGATTAACATTACTGGCGTGTCATATCACAGTAGGAGTGGAGCAGAGACGTTAGTTGAAGATGTGTTCATTGTGTAATGACGCGACACAAGATTGTATGTCACGCTTTCCTACCCATTGTGTTGTTTTACTGGCTTTTGCATGGTTCCAAGGTGTAACAATTGGTAATTGGTTGTGAGAAAGATAAAGAAGTGTCTTTTTTTAACTTGCGTAAAGTGCTCAATGTTATCAGCTTTTTTTTTGGTCCAGTGAAACAACTTTTTGTTTCTGTAATGGACTTTTTCTTAGTGGAGAGTGGGGTAAGAAGTTATCGTGAATATTTTGGTAGGCAAGTAATGTATGAGGTTAATATATAATAAGCAAGATGTGGTGCCTGGCTTTGCCTGGTTTCAAACAGCTTTGGACCGGAGTTCAATGGTACCACCCGGTTCAAAACGGTTCTATAGATTGAAAGTTATGAGCATGACCCCTAATCTTTCTTTCACCATCTTAACAACAACCCATCGGAATGAAATTATATTCCTGATAATCTGGATTAGTCAAGAAACTTAGAGAAAAATACAAACTTAGAGAAGTTTAAATTGGTTCTGTAGATCACAAGTTATGATCACACCCACTATCACTGATTTCATCATCATAAATCTCAAACATGGGAATAAAATTGTCTCCCTATAATCTGAATTAGTCAAGATACATATAGAAAAAAACAACTAGGTTCAAATTGATTCATTAGCTCTCAGGTTGTTATCATACCCCTTAAGGGATAAAAAAGGGAAGTTGTGGTCTCTTGAAATTTCAAGTAGCGGAGAATCGTCCTTTTGTTTCAAATATCAAGTGTGAAAAATTGCATCAAGATTGGAATAACATTGTAGCTTCCTATAAAAATATATAAGGACACTTTTCTTTATATTTATAGTAGTTTTTGTACACCATAAAGGAGTGTTTCTTTCTCTATTTGTGCATGTATGTAACACTAACCTATATGAGTCTATATAACATACTAATGTTAAAACAATAGGAAGAAAATAGACAAATTTCTTAACTTTGATTAGCTCTCCTGTAAAACAAAGAACAATGAAGCTAGTGAAAACTCTAATACACTTGAAAGATTATCTCTGGTAATCCTTAAGTGAGTTTTGAATATTTAAGTACTAATTAGTAAACCAGGGAAAAAAATTCATTTTAAAAATTGCAATGTTATGTTCATACTAAAGATTTTTTTATTATTATTGAGATTTTAAATGAATTAATATGGTTGCCTTAGATGTTCAATGAAAAGAGTTTAAAACACATCAATCACTTTATCGGAAACATCTTTAATAAAACAGAAAACTTCCTTAAATAAACATTCTGAATTTTAGGGGGGGAATATGCCCGCAATTGCATTTCGAATGAGACTTTGTAGAGTAAATGATTTTAAAAATATAGAGATTGTAGCATAATTTCAAAAAGGTTTATCAAAATACATAAGAACGTGGCAATGCTTAAGCCTTATTGTCAAAGCAGCAAGAAAAATGCAAGTACATATTTCGCTTTTCTTCTCTTCACATCTCAACTCCTAACAATAATCTTATACTTTAATTTTTTTTGTCATCATGTTTTCCTGAAACTGTAGACGAAAAACAACAATATAATTGGCAACATGAACAAAGGAATTTGTCAAATATAAAGTAACCGGAGTTTTTGTCTGTTTCTGTATTTCTCTGAGAATGGTGTGAATTCCCATGTTTTTGTCTCAGGTCTAAATAATTTTTAGAATACCAAATTAATCAGTAGTAATTTGCATTTATTTTTTCTGTTCACTAGGATATATTTTGTGTCTGATTGCAAACCAATTTAAAATAAAAATTCATGTTATTTATATGACATAGTATACCTATTATAAATTTAAAATTATTACTATTTTTTTAATTTAAAATTTGTATAAATTTGCTTTATAATTAAAATTTTTTCATCTTTTAACATTGGTTCTGCTTAAGTCCAATTTAAAGTAGATTCATACCTTTTGATACTTTTAAACTTGGTAACAATTTTCTAGTTAGTTTGAACCTTTTCATTTTTTAACATTGTGTGTTAAGGTACTGTTCATCTATCCAATGTGTATCCTATTCGGAATATGTGTAGGTCTTTAAATAGAGCGTCAACTACAATCTCACTTTGCAAATATTCATTGAATTGCATGTGAAATGGCAATAAAATGTATATTATTGCAATCGTACAGAAGAAAATAATGAGATGACAGCGTATTGGGAAGAGCTAGAATTATAATTCAATTGCATGACAAAGTGCAATATAACAACGATACTGACATGTGTTGAATCGACCCTAATGATATCACACACGAATGAGGGTGGTACAATTTAGAAGCAAGCTTTTAAAAGCTACCAATCTATGTAAAGACGTACTCTGTGAAATCAAACACAATCTATGCGAAACAAAGATGTAAAGTCGACGACCACTAACGACTTTCCGTTTCTAAAAGTGGCATTGTTCCCTGAATATTGAAGCATACGTATTTTTGTTTTTGTTGATAATACATCAATGAGCGGCTGAGTAATATAAGACATTTATTTTTCCTTTCTATCATTGTATTTTTGTGGGTTTCATGTGATGATGAATATTAATATAAAACGTCTAGTGAATATTTAGAGTTTGAACGGATGTCATCAAATGGAACCTTATGAATAATCCAATGTGCATGTAAAAGTCGCACTCATTTAGTAATACTGTTCTCATCAATGCGGATAAATTACTCAAGATATATAAAATGAATTAAAAATGAAATGGTGAACAATTTATTTTTGATTGTCTGTGCGTTAGTATTATAATAAAATGTGTAAACTTGTCCTTTGTTTTCAGGTTTGGAAGTGGTGTTGACATGAAATGTTTCTGATATAATATAAATAAGGAAAACAAAGGCCGTATTGAGCATCTAATCTAGTTTAGTTTAATGAGTTATTTTTGTTTATAAAAAAGTGAAGTAAGCGGCATATTGTGCTTGAAAGTCCAATGGTTACCAGCTTATAAGAGGATCGAAATCTAGGTGAATGGGAGTGCCCCCTCCAAGTTCACTGCCAGGCATTTTTTACTGGAAGCAATTAAGCAGTATTTTGATTTTTCATACCTGCCCATTACAGTATACCTTATAGCTGCATTTTTGAAAGGGTATCTGTTAGCCACTTTAGTTTAAGTTTTAAGTCTTCAATTATACTGGTAACCAAATTCTAAAACGGCAGAAAACGACATATTTTGAGATCCACCCACTCACTGATCATCAAATTACCAAGGTACTTCTGTTAGAGCTAAAGCTATGAAATTTGGTTTGCTTGTAAAGCTTGACATGTATGCAAAGGAACAAATCTAAAAATCGAGATTTTCACCTCCGAATCCCCTAAAGGGGGCAATGTTCGAAAAATTTGAATCTCAATTCTAATATATTTCTATTGCGGCTAGAATTACAAAACTTAGAATAATAGTAGCTATTAGTATACATTTACAGAGGAGAAACTCATTACACACCACGAAGCCCTTAAAATCAAGAAATAATAAAAGATAGTACACTTCATTATACAATCGACCATTGGCGACCTTTTATCGACTAAGAAATGATCGCCAATTGATTTTTTCTTTCTTTTTGCCAACATTTTTTGAAAATGAAATGTTGATTTAAAATAATTTTACATCCTCATCATTCATATTGAATGCATAAATACATAATGTACTGCGGTCAGGTAAATTGAACTTTCTTAGAAATATGTCGGGTAATTCTCCGGTAATTGGATGTTGTTGAAAACGTTTCTTAAAATTTCCTTAACTTTCTTTCATAGAAAACCAAATAATAATTAAAAGAATAAATGAGTCGGCTAATTATAGAGTACTCGTGGTTGGCCGCCAACAAAAAGTTTATTAATGATCAATTGTTTAATAAGTAACAAAACATTTCAATCTCACAAAGTTTTCTTGCAAATTTAAAAATTATGAACTTTAAGTATTTTAAAACTAGTTATTGTTGTACAAATAGGTAATACATTTAAAGTTACTACCTTAAAAACAGGAGTGAAATCCCAACAAAAACATCTCTGTAAAAAGGAAACCAAGTTCTTCATGCTATGATTATGCCAGTGAAAAGTATTGAGACCTAAAGTAGTGCCAAGTTTAAAGTTGTTGTAAATGGAGGGCGATAGAAATTAGTAAAATTTTCTTCTGAAAGTCGAAATTTCCCTGTATAGGCCTAAATATCTAGTTACAAAAATACTTGTATGACTTGCCCATTACGCATCAGTGAACCAGAATACGTTATGGCCAAGTGTCACAAATATTTTTTGCAGCTAGATATTTAGGCCTATGCAGGGCAATTTTGACTTTGAGAAGAAAATTTTACTTATTTCCATTGCTCATAATTTACAAGAATTTAAAACTTTTTTCGACTTTAGATCTTAATATTTTTCACGGCCTAATCATTGCGTGAAGAATTTGGCGCTTTGATACAGAGAATTTTTTGTTTGGTCAAAATATTCAGTAAAAACTCGCGGTTGCCTTTTTTAAGAAGGGATTTTCATGAGAAAAGGATTCAAATGAGAGCATCGTTTGAGTGGAAAACCTTTACCATTTAACATGAGAATTAAGACTATACACTGCCTCTACCATGCACTAAGACAAACCCTCACTGTCAACATGCCCTTTAGCTTAACATTACATTAATGTAATGAGAAGTTTTTACAAAAACTGACTTTCCATTCATCTGATGTCAACATTCCTACATAAACTTGAAATTATACAGCTGTATAGAGACATTCAGTAGCGAGGAGTTTCAATGCTAAAATTGAACTGGAAGTTCCAGCATGAAGTGCTTTTAAACGTGACCTTAAAAATGATGCAATAGTAATTGTATGGGATGTTCACAGCTTGTCTACAAGTAAGGCAGTAGATTATAATTTAGATATACGTTAAAAAGTTTTCTCGCCAACATGTTCCCAAATTCGCCAACTTGGTGACACGTTTGTTTAGAAAATACTCTAATTCGGCCAGGTTTACTTTTACATAATATGTGGTCAATATTAAAACTGGGAGATTTAAGTAATCAAATGCTGCTAGTTGTATATGTTTGCTATCTGAATCTGACGAAGCTCAATAAAATCGTGTGTAAAATCGGTCTTTTAGTGACAGTTACTCTCAAATCCATCTTGCTTTAAAACAGAAATTAGTTAGCACGGGATATAAGAATAGTATTGGAAGTCATTCCGTTTTATGTTCATGTTTTTCCTTAAACCACGAGCTCACTGTAACCATGGTTGGGTAAGATGTTTATTAACGGGCCATAAGACATTCATAACGAATAAAAGTTTCATGGGAAACAAATTCATTATTGTTTGAATTGTGTTGTACAAATTTGGTAGTGTTGGGTATTGGTAATTTTAAGGTTTCTTTCAGCATTTCCATTAATGTTTACAACAGTTTTTTAGCTTGAATTATCTCTTTTATAGATACTTGCTATTTCCTATAAATAAAAATTAAAATGCATAACCCATGTACAAGTAAATCCTTTATCCTATATATTGTCCTATATTAAGAAGACGAGATAGAGCGAATTCAAGGTACTTGGTAAACCTACTTATATACTTACAAGATAGACATAGATTGAAAGGAAGGAATGAGAAAATGGAAGAAAAATCCTTCTTCTTTCTTCTTTCTGTCGCATTGAATGAAAAGTTGTACTTGGTTACTACGTATTGTGGTAACGGCCAAAAGTACGGACGTAGCCAGCGGGCGAAAGATTGAAGCTTTAGCGGTGGAAGGCCGACTTATCCACCGCAGGGGAACAAGGACTTTCCCCGTGGGTGCTACGTACTCGCCGTGCCTGGAAGCAATAGATAATATAATCAATGCAATCGCTTTTGTCCAGAGAGCATTGAAAAAATCCGAGTTGTGAAAGGTAGAAAGAAGATGTAAAGGGACTTCAGTAAATACTTCGTTCTGAGAAAAATTTAGGTAGGGTATATTCTTTTGAGGAATTTCTCTATTGTAATACAAATAATAGTTTAAGACACTTGTATGGAACATTTGCGGTGCATTTTTTTTTTTTTTTTTTTTTTTTGGAATTGCACAAATAAAATGTCTAATGGGTTACTCCTTTTAAAGATTAAAATTTTGGACTTTATATACTCATGATCTTATTTTTTTGTCATTATATATTAGATGGTCTTTTTTTTCTTTATAGATTTTATCAATGGATCTTGTTGTCTACCTTAAACGACGTGCTATCATTTCATTCAACTTTTTTGGTCGAGAAAAATTTCATTTTTTTTATGAACTAACTATAATTACTAAACCCTTTCAAATGATTCCTTTTATTGAGAAAATGCTTGTGTAAAAATTTTGGGTAATTGAAATAAAATTTAGAGGCCGGCAATAGAAATTACCATTATCATGGAAAAAATCAAGTTTTTTCACTTTAATGTCTAAAAATGTGAGAAAGAGAAAAATCTCCATTGTCATCTTTTTTTATTACATATAATCATTAATAAACTTATTACAAACATATGTTATATATACAATGCATACTGTGTATAGATATTTTATTATGAAATGTTAATACTGAAACAAAATTTTGAGGTGGGGAATTTTTATTTTAAAAAGAAATTGTTGTAATTGAAAAGTCATGGAATTCCCCCCTCCCACCCCCTCAAAAAATAGAAGTATTGAGTTAATAAAAAATTATTTTATAGTTTTATAGATTAAAATATTTCTTCAATGAACAAAAGCTGATTAAAATTATTATGAAGCAAAGAAAAAGCACATGCAGTTGCATTAGAAGAAAGTAATCATAAACAGTGAAATGTTTGCGTTTACAGTTACGGAACAGTTAAATGGCTACTTTAATGCACTTTTACAGAGTATTAGTTTTTTTATTACAAAAACAAGGTCAGCAGCTATAAATAAAGAGAGGACAATAAAGAGAGGAAAAAAGCCCGTCAATTAAAGAAAATTTTTAAATATCAACTTTAGTACTTTTCTAATTTTAGTTCTTTATTTAAAATTGATATCTTACTGCTAAATTGATATGAGTTTCTTGGAATAAAATAAATATATAAGCTACATGAAGCATAATATATATAATGAATCAATAACTACTGGCCAAAAAATTAAATATTCTAATGAATACATGAAACACATTATTTGCAAAGCTTGCGTAATGCTAAATTTGTCAGATTTTGCAGAGCTGGTAGCAACATCTAAATATCATTTGATTTTAATAAAAAGTATTGAGACATTTTTTCTCGTCAAATGGAACAAAATGTGAGGGTGTCCCGTAAAAAATTAACACCTTCGAAAATCAATTGAAATTTCAAAATAATCAACTCTATAAAATCTCTACTAATTAAGATTGTCTGCTATAAACAGCGTATTGTGTAATTTTTTTTATGATTTGAAGTACAGCTTATTAACTTACAACCGAAACATGCACAACATAATGCAGCTATGTCAACTTATTACTCGCATTTTAACTATAACTGTTATTTTTCAGTCCATTTTACAGATATCAATTCGTTATTTTTATAAGGAACTGTTAAATGTATAGTTTATAATAATCAAAGAAATCATGTTTGTATATTAATTTTAAATTATTTTTATTCTTTTGAGAAAAAACAACTACCATATCCTAATGATACTTATTAATTTTTTGTTTATTGTATTTTCCTTGTAAATTTAAAAGGAAATATATAAACATTTTACATGTAAATATAAAAACGTATGTATATAAAACTCCGAAATAAAAACATGTTACGTCTGTAATTCAAATTTCAAACGTGATCTTTCAGCTTAAATACATTCTATAGACTTATTTAAGATCATAAATATCAATAAAAATGAAAATATTATATACTAGAAAGGAAAGAAGTAATTGCTTCATGCAAGCTCTTGAAGTTACTTCTGACGGAATGGGCGAAAGCTAAAGATATTAGCTTATAGCAAATAGGGCGTGGGTTATAAAAACATCAGTTAAGGCAATATGTTCTTGTATAATAAGTAATTTCAAACCCTATAAGTATCCTTTAAACGAAAGTACTTATATCACCAGTTGTCGGCATTAATTTATAACAGAGGTGATTCTTGTTTTATTTTATAAGACCTAGTTATTTGCATAATGGCTGTCATAAAATAAATTTTACTGAAAAGAATGTCCTAATTGCAATTGCTGCCTGAGCTGCTGATACGTAACTGTTATTTTCAATCACGCCTCGTTATTTAGTATCTAAATGAATACATTAACAACGTAGCTTAAATAAAAAAAATCGAGGATGATTTATTTTTAAGATTTTATGAGCATATTTAAAAATACATTTCTATGCTTTATTCCAAATTATATGAGTCAAAGTTTGATTAATGTAAAGTGATTGCTTGTGACACTAAATATACGATTTATCTGTCTTCTATTACAAGGTAATACTTTATACTTAATTTGTATTTTATTTAATTTATATAGTGATTACTTTATATTGCAGTTTAAATTTTGTTAGAAATACTATTATTTAAAAAGAATTACTTATCACTTTTAAAAACTATAAAAAAACCAAAAGAACCCCCCAACAACATGTAGGTAGAATTGCTAAAATTAAGACTAGAACTTTTTATACAGAAATGAGACGTAGTTTCTTGATCAATGTATATGAATCAATACAAATATGTTCAGCAATATGGTATAAAAATCCCGAGAACACAATTTAAGGTTTTTACAACTTTAGGTAAGGTTTTTATAACTTTATTTTATAGTATATGCCAATTAAAAATAGTTAAACTTTAAAATAGGTTATTTTGATATAAAAAGAAAATATCTTTAATTAAAAATATTATAAAATGCTTATTTTATAATATCTAAATTCAATAAAATCCAGACTACATTGTTTGATAAAGTATATTTAAAAAAACATAATCAATTAAAGAATATGTTCTCATAAAGTCTGCATGGGGTATAAGTAGCTAATGACTAATTATCTATCACATTTCCACCAACACTAATTATTCCTTTAAAAACGAACACATTTCACTACTGACTTCCTTTTTATATTTTCTTTTTTTCATTAAGGAAATATAAGGTTAATTTCTATCTGACGTGGGTTAAAGTTGATGATGCTGATTAATTTTTAAATGGGGGGGCCTAATGTTTCAATAACACAGGAGACAGAATATAAAAAAGAAGGTGAAAGTTAACTTAATTTTAACATATACTTAAAAGATTTAAATTTTTTTTTTCAAGAGTCACTTATAGTAGGTATTGAAACAAATTTTGACTTTATTGATTAAAAATAACTTTGATACTTGCAACACACGTAAATAATATAATATTGAATATTCCAAACCAAGTGCTTTACTGCAATAGTAAATTTAATAATTTAAAATCTTTTCAATCGAAAGAGTTAAAAAATTCATATAATTTTTCTTAGTTTTGTTTGAATGAACTGCTCTATGTATTACACAGTTATACTTTATAAATTAAATTTTTCAAAAATATTATACCTAAATGTCCCCCTTTTTTTTTTTTTTTTTTTTAGAGGATGATGCTATAAAGATTGCCTATGATATTACGCTTAGTTATCTAATAGAAAAGTGAGTATCCCCCAAAACATGTTATTCCAACTCTTAAAAATAATTTAACCGAAACCATTTAATTTTATTGAGTAATTAGGAAGTTACTCTAAGTTTTAATTTTCCTAAATATTATTTTTGAAAAAAATATATTTCCTCTAGTTTTAACATGTGAAGTACCATCATGATTAAAAGTTTGATAGACTGTTTAGTTCTCAGAAGAATGATGATGCTGGATTACAAAAATATGTTCGATTATTTCCCACCCAGAAATCTACAATTCTTAAAACAGCTGCCGAAAATCGCATTCAAGCTCACACCAAAGCTTCTGTCATCCAAACTCAACAGAGCTGTACTGGCCGGTGATCAATTCTCAAACGAGTCTTTTATACGTTGGCGACATTCTACAAAATTCGTGAAATATCCATATAAACTTAACCATTGCACGACTTTGAAGCTAGTATTCCGAAACTATTTAAAAAAATTACATTAATAAAGAGCTATAATTAAAAGTGATTGCAGAACTAAATTAGAATACAGAATTTACCAACCATTTACATTCTATACAATAATTTGCAAATATCTCTTTATCATAAAAATATGTTTTTTTAATGTTTGATATTTCTCAATATAGTCAGGGGTAAATGTTAATAATACATTAAAATGAATTAAAACATAATTGGCATCTCCTAGTGTGTTTAGTATCCAATCTGAGTATACTATAAAATTTACAGTAAAATGTCTGCCATGGTTTAGACATTTTGAAACTTAAAAAATACAAAACATACCTTAAAATGACACTTACTAAGTCAGGCTATAACGTAAAACAGTATCTAAATTAGAAAAATGAAACAAGAATTGTAACAATATACAGATTCTTCGTACTAGACTAGAGACAGCATCACACATAAAACCCAAAAACCAAGTGCACCTCTTTCCAGATATTTTGCTGCCTATTTTACTCTCATGGCTAATTAATTGATTTAAGGTCATTTTTTGGAAAGTTATATGAGCTTCTAGCCGGTTCTGTATTTAAGACACTAATTTGTAACAATAGGCAAGTTATAAAAATTCAAAAAAAAAAAAAAAAAAAAAAATCACCACTTTCTTGGTCAGCTTTCTGAAATATGGGGAAAGTTGTCACTTCAGAGAATGTAGTACATCATTTCCTTTTAAACAACAACGTTTTACAGAACGAAATAGAATTTATAGGACAGCAATATAGGACAGATATTAAATTGCCCTAGTGCATTTTTTCACCACTTACCCATTTTATAGCTTGTTAGAGCGTATAACAGTACCATAAATTTTTCTAAAAAAGGTAACAGAGTTTGAGATGGACTATAAAAATAGAAATGAAGGTTATATAATATAAGATCATGTGTAAAATTCTATGGAAGATGTCAATCTTCTTCCGTTGTTCCAGAATAAACTAGTAGTATCATATACTTCAATTTGTTATATTTTCGTTTCCAAATTTGAAATTAAACATTTTATGAATCGCTTGACAGTTAATTGTGCATGAGATAACAATTAATGAATTTAAGTTCGGAAATAAAGATTTTGTTTTTAGTTAAAATTTGGATTCTTAAAAACGGTTTTTACTGAATAAACGCTATATTAATAATGACCAACCAATACGACTTAAATTCATTATACATTTATTTCAAGTTGGCGTGAACAATTAGTTTTTATATTTTGTATTTTAACCTTTTACCTTCAAATTCTTTTTGATTGAATAAAAAAGTTATAAATTATCCATAAATTTAACTTTTAATAAACATTATTTAAACTTGGGTTTATAGCATGCTAAAATTTAATGTTGCTTATGTTCAGTTTTTATTATGTTTTTCCTCCATAAAGTAAGGAAAATAAATTGTACTGGAGCGTATATGTTAAGAACAATGAAACAAAATTGTCTATTTATTTTCATTGCAATAGTTTGAATGAAATTTGGTCTTGTAGGGACATAAAAAGTTTCTTTCATAGATTCATATAAAATCAGAATAAATTAGAACAAACACTTAAACTATCTGACACTAAAAATGCAAAATATAGAGCTTATACGACATTTAAAAGATAGTGTGTCACACATAAATTAGTGTTGAGGAAGCAATATGATGAAATTAACACTTTCAAACTAATATTAAGGTAATAACGTTTATATCCTTTATAAATATTCGCGTTTTATTACACATTATAAATAAGTTTTTAAAATTTATCCTAATCGTAATAAAATTAAATCGCATTCTTAAATTTTGTTTGTACAATAAACCGCAAAATATCCAAGTCTCTATCAGTATTTAATGTTTCAAATCCAATAAATGAAGCTTTTTTTTTTATCAAATACTTTATAGTGACATATTCAGAAAAGACAAAGTAGTCCGAAGTACATAAGAATTTGAAGTAAAATAAATTAAAAATATACTGTACTTAAGGTTTAGATATGTAATTAAAGCAAGAGACTTTTAACGTAAACATACAGCATGAATGAGAGTATGAAAAGTACTAAATATTCCTTGTGGTCAAGAAAAAAATATGTCGTATGAGAAACCACTTTACATTTCAATTTCTCGTATGTTCACTCAGATATTATTACTATAGACACATTTAAATAAAATATAAAAGGAACAAAAATTTCAAGCTTGAAAGTGTGCAAAAATTTAGGTATATAAAAAAAATGTCGAAGAAAGATTAATAGAGGAAAATTGTAAAATCAACAAAAATAATTATATTTATTTTAGGTCTAAAAATAACGTGAAATGGAAATGAACTGCATTTGGAATAGAGTAGTTGTTAGGACTAAAATAAAGAACTGTATTTGTAATGCAGAAATTCATTATTATGATAAATGATAAATAAACAATTTTTTTTTTACAACTTATGTCTTGTAAGTACATTATTCCTTTTAGATCACTAGATTTTTGTACAACTATAAATAAAAAAAAAATAGGTATTTAAATTTCGTCAATATAATTAATTATTTAGAGCTTCGATGACAATATTTTTATTTCAAAATTACTAAAGACAAATTTTATGAACATAAAAATTAAGTAGTAACTTTATAAATAAGTTTTGAGTAGATTTTAATTTTTATATTACGAAAAAAATAAATTTCACACATTCAACTATTCATTGCAATATTAATTCTGAGTATTTCAGATAATTGTGCACAATTGGAACACATAACTTTCAACTGTTCATTACACACATATTATCTCAATTCATATAATGATTTCGAGTTTTTCTGTATTTAGTCGTGGACATTCATATAATCTTCGATAGGAATTTCTTTTGTATTTTAAGGCTTCATTAGATTCTAGCAAAATGCACGTAAAATCGTAAAATCACACGAATTGCAAAAGAAACAAAAATTGCTTTAAGAAATTGTCGTATGAATTATTTTTATAACTGTGCCATCAGTGACTCACGAGTCTTTGATATTTAGATGTGAGGATTTATGTAGACTACATAAACATAAATGTCAATCGAGCGCTTATACCTCATCTGTCAACTTTGCGTCTCTTTCCCTACCTTAATTTCCCGCCAATTTTGTTGTAAATCTGTCGTAAATACTACAGCCATTGTTATTATTGTGTTATTAAAAAACATTTTCCAACTACCTAATGGTACAGTTATATTTCTAGCTTCCTTGGTGAGTCTAGGAAGATGCGTGATAATGTTATGTGAGTGGACTCTCACATTTTGACGAAATTTGTTTTTACTCCAAACGGTTTCGCGATCTATGTACTTCTCCTCATTTTAACTAAAAATGTCTTTATCAATATAATTTTCTTCAGTGCTCACTAAAGAATTCTCAATCTGTAATATCTTCATTTTCGAATTTACTATCTTCATCACATTCAACTGCTATAAATTCCGTTAACTTTTCATTTCTTTAACATACGACCTCACTTTTTTCCCCATTTTTATGATATAATTGGAAATATACAAAGAAAAATTTGATCAATATTGCAGTCGCAGATACTTAGAATATTAGCCCCTTGCTTGCAGCGGGTGTATTTATACGCCTTGCTAAGTCGATGCGTTAACTGTTAAGGGCGTATACATACGCCTTTCCGAAGTATGATTGATTGCATTCCAATTTTTAAATTTTCAAAACAGTTTGCTCTAAAATGGTGCTAAACATGTCCTAAGATCATATTGGACATCATCCAGTGATAAAAATAATATTTTCTTACCTAAATTTGCATAGTAGTAAAAAGATAAATTATTTTTGAAAATTTCAAAAAACTTTTGCACTAAAAATTGCTTTAAATATTTCCTAAGATCATTTTGGCTGTCATCCGGTGTTAAGAAATCTTCTTATTTAAATTTATAAGTATGCATTATTGTAGAAAAAAAGCAAATTTTTAAATTTTATGCAAAACTATGTGCGCCTATGTGAAATATGGTGGCAAGGTGGAACGAATCTCGGTAAGTTTTCTTTGGCAGGTAAGGGATTAATATACCAAATATGTTTGAGCACTGGGCACTCGGTTAGGGAAATGTGGTATGAGACAGACCTCAACAAACCGGAAATTCTTCATAACAACCTTTCTAAAAACAGGTGTGACTTCAAACTGGTCCTGAAAGTCAAAGACAGGGACAAACTCAGCTACACACAATATCAGTACATTCTTGTGAGAAAATTTTGGATTATTCCACGTTTTCTGTTTTCTAAGGAGTGGGATATGTTCTACCCCACGCGCCTTCTTCAGGGATAATGTTGCCACTCCGCCTGTGAAAAAGTGGAGCTGATTTAAAATACTTTTGCCGTGTGTATATATACATAAATATTTTCCGTTGGGAAAAAACAGTTCCAAAAGTAGCCGATAGGGGGATTTTGGCGCTGCTCTCATGTACGTATGAGGACATTTGCATATAGAGATTATAATTTTGTAACATTCCTAGTTCTTACATGAGAGAAGAGCTACGTATTCCCTTTAAAAAGAAAAGCAATTCGGTCATTGACTGTTGTAATATGCAACCTACCTCAACGTGCTTTGCTGGTAAAACTGTTCTACACTAGACACAGTGTAATTAATGCTGCGGCGGTTCAATTTCAAAGGCTTCAAAACCTGTGTAAGTGTTCTATGTGTACCACTCAGTTAAACGGACATCACCTCATGTGAGTATTGGCTATGTGCGTTCCTTAAATCCGTTGTGTACAGTGGTGACATTCTAAACTTACAAGTCTTAAAGCAGAACATAAGACGGACAGTGCGAACATCCAAACTGACCGTTTACACACAGCTGTATACACCGAATAGAATATGTTATATACCGGGAAGGTCAGCATATTGAAAATTTTGCAGGAGTCCAATTATTAATGATCCAAATATTAAAGAATAAAAGCTTATATTCTGTATTTCATTAATTCATTCAAAACTGTCTGATATAATCGGTATATATATATATATATATATATATATATATATATATATATATATATATATATATATATATATATATATATATATATATATATGTATATATATCTGAAGTGTACAATAACCTGGCAGGTAAATATTATAGGGAGTATTTTACAACCGTCTTTAGTGGATTAAACGATACACGTATCACGCGTTTCCTAAATGGAAACGACGTTTTATTCAAAATATCATTTATATATACTTACTTGGAATTGAATTCGAAACTATTTGAATGCAACTTTCTAAATCACCAGCTGTCTGTCACACTGAATCATGTTACCTTGAAGAAAGATAATCTTTTTATGGAATCAATATATTACGCAACGAAGGACGTTGAAGCTTTGTTTTTAAAGAGTAAAGTCAGGATGGTAAGATCTAGTTTGTAAAATGGAAGATATATTTTTTAATCATAAAAAACATCCTTTCCAGTATCATCTTTCTCGCACTGCTCATGGGTTCTTATCATAGATTATATTTTTTGCTCCTTTTTATAAGCAAAAAGCTCTTCAAAGTCCAACGATACATTTTGTCATTTATCAAATGGAAATAGTCTGTTAGAATGTCACGCAAAATATGATTAATGAATCGCTTTCTAGTGAACCTTTGAAAGCACGATTTACTTGCGTCTTCGCTGGTATGATAAAAGTTTTAAACACGGCTCATCATCCTATTTTTTTTATCGCGTTCATGCCTCTACTTGTTTTTAGTTAAAGCGAACGCAAAGTCTCAGTTCTTTTGTTTGGGGAATCTGAATACATCGGTTTACCTCGCAACCGTTGAAGGCGCGCAGGAACAAAAATAGATGCAGCCTTAAAAAAAAAATACCACAAAGAGATTAAAATGAAGAGTTGTTTTTTCCCGTTCCTATTCCATAAACGGAGTTTTTAGTTTTGCAGGAAATACTTGAATTCCAAGACCAACGTAAATTTAATTCTGAGTGTGAGAATGGTAAATATTGGAGAAAAAAAAAAAATGATCTCAGAATTAAAAAATGTGAGAATCATTAGGAATCTAAATATAGCTCTTCTTTTTTTTCCAAAAGAATTGCATTAATTTTACCTTAAATTCATTGAAAAATGCAAAAATTTATCGGAGAAGGAGATGTTGATACTTCAACTGATGTTTAGTTGAAATTAATTTTAAAATAGGGAAATAAATGCTTAGGTAAAATAAATTGCATCATAAACTATTGTGAGTTTAACTGTGCTCAATATCAAAATTTCCTTTTATTTTTCTTGGAAGTATAATAAATTCTAATCCGTTCTGCAGTTATTATTTCAAACTTACATCAGTCATATCAAAAGTAAATATATAAGATAATAATGACATATTTGTAATTTAAATGCTAGAGTTACATATTGGGTTGGACTATTGTATGCAGCTATACACTAATTAATTGTAACTGGATTTATTAAAAGTAAAAGTAATTATTTGATTTTTTATGTTTCGGTGTTGATGTTCAAAATTTAAACTTTTAACCATTTTCAAACTGCAATTCTTTTTACAGGTTAGTTGAAAAATCTACCTGCATTATAAAACCAAAAGATTGCATGAATAGTAACTTCTAATTTGTCTTATAATTTGTTTTTCAGTAATTCAAAGTCAAATAGTGATAGCATGACTAATTGAATGTAAAGCTTTCAAAATAAAATAGTTTTATATCAACATGTTTAACAATCCCCTTAACATATCTAGAAGATCTTTATATATATATATATATATATATACATACCTGCCTTTATGCAGTCTAATAACCTGTTTGCTTTCAATAGATTGATTACTAGAACTCAATACCCTACGTATTACAATGCACAAATATCTTTCTTCGATAAATATGACATTGCTAAAATTTCAAATCTGAAACTATGTGCTTCTAATGTGTTCAATTTCACAATTAGTAAAGCAAATGCAAATGCATCTGCCTAAAGTGTCATTTATCACAAACAATTTATCTTCGTTGTTTCGTATGTATTGAGTAGTGAACCTTATACATTGGTCTTCACAACGATAAAGTTAAGTCGTTGGACAATTTCGTGGAATTAATATCATTAACCCATCTGCCATTTTACTGCGAAGTATTGGAAAGACGTTAACGCGATAATGTAAGTGATTTTCTAAATCTCTTCACCAAGGTTTTGGTGTTCTAAGTCATTAGAGGCAAGGGAAACTTCTTGTTTTATTATTATTTTCCGAGACTCCACTTAAGTCGACAAATATTACTCATAACATGAAATGACTAAAGAAGTAAGTCAGATACACTAAGATAGAAAGTTTGTTTCATTTGATGGGGCACTTGACGAGATCTTTTTGGATCTAAAAGAGACTAACACCATATCTGATTGCATTTCTTTATCGTTTCCAGATTTAATAGTTTTGTGACAATATAAGCCAAAATGAACAAAACTAGCACTGATGAAGGGTAGAAAATTGTCATATTAAAACATAAAGGTATATTAAAATAAACTTTAAGGTAATCATTTAAAAATGATATGTTTTGCTTATAATTTTTTTAATAATTTTTTTGTAAAACGATCAGTGTACATAAAAAGATGACAATACTCTATTTTCCTATGCCTAATTTATTTACCATATTGTAGCTTCTACATTAGACTAGTATTTAAGAAACTTATACAAAAGCGGTATCGATATGTTTTTCTATTGTCTAACTTTAACATTCAAAGACTAGACTACAAATGCTACAGACATATTGAATATATCAAATGAAACGTCTCTTTGAGACAAGTGAAGTTCACACTTTAGATGCCTCTGGTGATATTGAATATGAGCTTCATTCTTTGATCAGTATATTTCTCTAAATGTGTCACCAAACATGCAATGCAGTTTTTGTTAATAAAAATCTCTATATATGCAGGGCTGGTTACACTATATAAGTCAACCTTAATAAAGAGAGATTTTAGTCATTAAATGTCGCTGTATTGTATATGCTTGATATCTGAGCCTTATGTACTGAAATAGAAGCGTGTGTAAAATTGGTTTTTTAGTTAAAGTTACAGTCACAATCCAACTTTTTTGCTATTTTATGTTTATTTTATATACTGCAGGAGATAAAAAAAGGTTTATGAAGTTAATTTACATATATGGACTGAATATATTTATTTTAATATATTCAGTCCATTCCAAATTAGTTATTAATGTTTGAGAAAATTAGCATCAGGAATTTTTTTTTTAAATTTCTGTACTGAGTTAAAAACACTAACACCTCTAAATATTTCTTTGTAGGGTTCTAAAGAATCCATAAACTTGTTCTTTATTTGGGTTACATCCCTTTACTTATTGGATCACTTTAGATTAATGACACAACTTTTCATGTAGCATTCATAATTATGTAACATTCCTAATGACATAAATTTCATCTGCAATAGAATAAACATAGTACAATATGAACAATAATATATATATATATATATATATATATATATATATATATATATATATATATATATATATATATATATATATATATAGGTAGATAGATATATTGCAAGTCAAAATTCAATAGAGGACGCTTTACGGTGGATAAAAGACGTAGACGTAGTAATACGTAATTTTTATGTTTATTCACGTTTGTGATCATTCAAAATCATATGTTTACCCCAATGCTATTTTTAAAAGGATTCTGAAGCAATTAGGTTGTTGATCCTCACCATTACAGGTCTTTATAAAATCGAGTAACCCTTCATTTTATACAGACTACACTATTGTGTGTAAGATTACCGAACCCCTTTTTAGCCCGTTTCGCGAGAAGGTGGCAGAGGAGGTGGGACGGGGTCTACATTGTTTCCACGCGACTGCAATAGCGCGAAAGCCAACACAATCGGCGCTGCTCGATAACAATGTTTTAAATGTAGAAGTGGGAAAAAATAGCACGGCGGAAATAAAAAGAGGAACAAAATTGAATCGGGTTAACCCACCCGCCGTCTGCTTTGCCACCATTTCATTTACGGCAGAAACCGGAAAAAATAAATAAAAGAAAAAGATGTATAGAAAAGAAAGAAAGAAAAAAAAAAAAAAAAAAAGAGAAAGAAACCGCACACGGAGGGGAAATCCCACTTTCAGTTTTCCATTCTGAAGCCCTGTTTAAGAAGGCTATTGATTGAAAGGCGGCCTTTCTACACCAGGATTACCGGAGACTGAACCATGAATGATTGAATTAAACATCCTTCTGTTGTCTTCTTCTTTTTTTACTCTAGATCCCTCCTCTTTTCTGCAGTTTTCTTTATATCTATCTGTCTATGGTATGTATTTGGAATTAGAGTGGTACGAGTCGCTTCGACTTAGTATGTACGATGGTAATATTGTTCTAGTTCTAAAAACAATTACCCGCTTATCCGGTCCTTCTGACACAATAAAGATTGATCTGTGATTATTTATTTTGCATTATTAGCAGGACAAATTTAATACCAAATAGTAATGAAATTCGTCGTATTTTTTTAAAAATTTCCATGATTAATTTTTTACTTAAAAAGTTATTAACTGTTTCAGAAAAAAAAATTAATAATTAAGAGAATTAAAATAGTTTAAATTTGGTTAAAAAAATACACATAGGAGCGTGTGAATGCTATATAGAATAAAAATTATACATATTTTTCAATTGGCTTTTTTAAAAAAAAATCACATAACCCGTTTGAAGTAATAATAATAATAATAATAATAATAATAATAATAAAAAAAAAATACAATGTATGTGTTTGACAAAACTTTTTTTTAATTTTCTGTTTATAGAAACAAAATATACAAAACACGAACATTTCAACAATAAGTTTCTTTTAAAATTCTCAGTATTTCTTATTATTGTAGAAAACTGTAATATATACACAATTTTCAGACCACAACTAGATAACTGGTTCCAACAAAATATAGCCGACCAAACGGTATAGTGGTTAGCGTGCTAGCTTCTGCACCGCGAGGTTGCGGGTTCGAGTCCCGTGTTTGGCATGGGTGTTTGTAAATGTATGTTGGCTTGTCTAATGACGAATGCTTCGGCGCATTATAGCCCTTGTGTTGCTGACGGAGCCAGATAATCTGAATACAACCAACCAAACCAACAAAATATAAAAATCAAGAAACTTTTAATAATAAGTTGTTTTCTATAATCTCAGTATTTCACACGGCTACTATAGAAAACTATGAAATATACAGTATTTCAAGATCCCAACTAGGTAACTTATTCCAACCGGCAAGACATACCGATTTAAATCAGTAATAGAAAATTGAAAAAAAGGAGAGAATAAAAATAGAATATTTGAAATATTTAAATGTAATATAGTTGTAAATAAAATAATAAAGTTTAGTGATTCAAAAGGAATGCATATACTAGAGAAAAGTATGCTAAATTATTCCAAATGAATAATATTTTGATTGAATAAGAAATAGAAAAAAGTAAATTATTATAATACACAGAAACTGAATATACACATTAATCCCAATTATGAGATAATGTTGTCAATATTCACTTCAGAAAAAAACCCTCTTAGATTACTTTCACATTTACTACTAAAAATAAACATGAATATTATCACAGAGAAAATTATGCTTGATTATTCAAAATAAATAACATATTTAAATTAAATGATAAATGGAACAAACACAAATATTACTATAGTGGGTATACTATATTATTTAAAGTAAAAAAATACTTAAACTTAAAAATATATATATATATATATATATATATGGTTTGAATAGAAAAGAAATGAATTTCCACACGAATCATCTATTTGGAGATAATATTGTTAATACTAACTTAAGAAAAACATATTGAGTGAGTGACTAAAGATAATTTAACTTACAGAAGTAACTAAACTCTTAAAATAAGATTTCGAAGCTAAAATAATATAACAAATGAACAGGTGGAGGTTACCAAAAATAAATAGATTTGGGCACTCAAGCCACTTTGCTTCTCTCTGAATTTGCAATTTTACTGCGCTGTTAAACTGTCGCTTCTTTAAAAATTTCTAAATCGCACTTGTACTCCGAAAAATATTCAATTGAAGTATTTCTGTATTCAGATTTTATATGACCTTACGTTACAAATAGGCATGTAGAAAAATTGTTTGTTTTGTGGTACTTGACTTTATTTCGTTACTTATTATTTTATTATGGCTGTTATGATACTATATACTGTATGGAAATTCAATTTGAAATTCAAATTGGTTGAGGAGTCGAAAAATAGTCAATACTACTTAAGCTCTTGAGAGCTCTAGAATATTTACAGAACATTTTAAAAAGTTGATTTTGTTATATGTGTACGAGATCCGATTCTCGATGTAAAGACAGAAAAGTTTTTGTAGTTGTAATAGAAAAGTTATGTATTCTGATGATTTTAAAGATAATGTAAAAGCTAGAACTAAATACAGTCAATTCGCGATAACTCGAAGTCTCATAAGTCGAATATTCGTTTTTTCTCGAAGTTTTCATTAAGTTCCAAGAATATGCCTTGAATAAAAAATAACGTCTGAGTGACTTCTGATAACTCGAACTTCGGATAGCTCGAAGAATTGGGCCAGTCTCTTGAACTTCGAGTTATCGCGAGTTGACTGTATCTGGTTTTGTGTATGTAACATTTCATGTGCTACTGTGAAGTTTAAAAATAGACAGGCAAAAATTTGTGGTGGTTACTTCCAAACCCCGAAACTTTTCTTGGAAAATAGTGATTTAATGGTTATAGTTGCTGGCAGAGCATGGTGTATGTCTTGTGATCGATTCCCGCCTGCTCCATGTAGTTTGTACTGATAGGTTAAAAATATAGGTAATAGAAGTTGTGTTGATTTCCCTTATAATTATTAAACATCGTAAAAAGGAAACTTATCAAACAGTTATTGGAAATTTTTAACACCTATTTGAATAAAATAGTGTTTTGTAACTTATATTTTTAAAAGGCTTACTTCATATAAATATCAAAATAGCAGACAAGTAATCGAATTTAAATTATATTTTATGTTATGAGATTGTAAAAAGACATTCTTAGATACCAGAAATTATTGTAAAATAGAAACTGTTTTCAAAAAGTATTTTGGTATCTTTTAGATTGTAACGCATAATTCTAAACGGTGACATGCATTTTATAACGTTTTTCATATGAAAAGGAGATGCAGTTTTTACGACTTTTGGAATAAATATTCATTATATGTAAATGTTTACAATAGTTTCCATTTGACGTTAAGTTCATATACCTAATGTTTTTTAATTGAGGGCCTGAGAAGAAAATGGGTCCAAGTGACTTTTCGTAACTTTTGAGAAAATACACTTTAAAGTTTCTTATTTGTATTAAATTTGTATGAAAATTATTTTGTTCAAATACACTAACCTCTGGAATGAAGATATCACTAGTTTTCATAGAATTTAATATAAATAAGAAACTTTAAAGTGTATTTTCTCAAAAGTTACGAAAAGTCACATGGATCCCTTTTCTTCTTAGGCCCTCATTTCTGATCAACACAGAATTGCTATTACATTGAAAACTGCAATTATAGTGAAAAACTCGAATTCTGATTTTTAAAGTTAATAGTTTTTAAATTTTCAAATTAAGAAGAAAAGTGGCTGATGATTCAACATGCTATAAAATGACTTAAATTGAACAAAAAATTCACCATGCAAACTGGTCACTCCAAGTTTAAACAGGTCGATTAAAATTTTAGAAAAAAAGTCCAAGAAATAATAATAAAAAACAACAATGATATAATATTAAACGAGATAAAAAAATGTATTTCCAAAACTCGTTTAACGGAAGGTTTGAAACTAATCTTTTCATTTGTTCGTGGCTACACAATGAACATTTTTCAATCATACCAGCATTATCATTAATCTTCACCCTCTCCCACTCTCCCTGAACTCATTGCCACCCGACACACATTAAACGCAAGTTTAGGCTTCACAAGAGGTTCATTTTCAAACTCGAACCATGATTTTCTGTGCATTCATTCACACATGCAGAAGCGCATAGATACATTCAGCTACCACATGTGCTGGGAAACCAATGAAATGCATTTTTTATTTCTTTTTTAAAACTTAATACTCCAACGCAGGGGGTGACTGCAAATAACTCACACTCATTTAGTTGCAGATGGAGTTTTAAATATAACGAGAGGGATATGGCGTGGAAATTGAAGATACATTTTTAAATGATTTTTTATTTGCATCTGTATGAAAAGTTGTTTAGTTAATGATTTGTTGTATTTTTTTTTAAAGAAAATAAATGCGCTTTCGGGGAAGGGGGAGGGTCTGCGAAGTATTTATAGAAAGTTCAAATGAAACTTTCTATAAATAATACCATAGGTTAAGGAATTTATATATACATATATCTGTGTGTGTGGAGATATAATATAATATATCAGTGAAAGCGGAAACACGAGAGATATTCTGTCGATACAGCAACTTGTTGCATGCTCAAAAGCCATGAAATGCTCTCTTTAGGTATCATCTCATATTTTATCAATCAGAAAAGTGCATGTGACCAGTTCTATTCCGAAACTGTCGAAACCAGTAGACAGGTTTGTAATACGATTCTAAATTGCTACTGAGATAGCCTATCAAGATAAATAAGGCAGGTATCTTATGACACAATCAGCCTAAGCGAAAGATTGCTTTTATTTGTCGTTTAATTTGTGTCCTTTAGTATACCTTCTTGAACTCTTCTTCACTATACCTTTTTCGTAACTATACTTTCGTGTATTATATGTGAGCATTCAGCTCTGTTAATAAGAGGAAATAAATAAGCCATTTAACTCTTTGTTACCAAAGATAAGAGTTATACTTTTGTTTTATTTTGCTTTTTTATAAACCTAACCTTTTACTTCATTACTTAGAAACAGAGAGATCAGCTTTCTGATACGAGTTGATTTTCTCTTAGGATGACCATTCTAATAGTTTGACAAAAAACGTTTTGAAGTTTTGAAAACGTTTTTCTTAGGATGACCATTCTAATAGGTGACAAAAAACGTTTGAAAGTATAGTTAACCATTATCTATATTAATGTTAGGGAATGAGAATTTGAAAATAGATTTTGGGAAATAATGAATAAATAAAAATTTTAGGAGACTAAGATCCTATTTTAGATATATTAAGAAAGAAACTGATTTTCTCATTAGAATTGAAGTTTTCCTATCATCATTTTCAATAAAGCCGAATAGATAAAAAATAGTCTATGCTAAACCTTTATACAAACTGATTCTGATTTTTTAAATAAATGAACATTTTCAATGAAAATAAATATGAAACGACAAAAACTGTAAAAATAAATCAAATGTTAAACCAGCAGTAAAAATGGATTTCAATTTTAACTGACTAGTTGGAATCGTACTCAAATTAACAAATGCTAATGCAGCGTGCAATGTGCAGTCGCTCCCTGCGACCGGGAAAGAAATAGAAGGATGAAGCCTTTAAACTTGTCCCGAAGCTGAATAGTAAACGATGATTTATCTGACTTGTTTTGAATTCGATTAGTGCATTAGTGTCTTCTTTGTCAAAAAAACCTCAGTTGAAACTGCATTCGATGACCAGTAATTAAGTTTCACATTAAATAACGATTAACAGAAGACATATAGCAATCTAGAAAATAGCACGATCTTGTCTTTCGTTGACGAAGGGTGAATAGCAATGGAGATTGGATTAATAGGAGTAGGGCACCATTGAGGCCACCCAATGGAAAGACAATTGCGTTTTCTGTTTTTGAATGTGACTCTTTGTCTTGGAATGACAATAAGACACGTAGAAGTTCAGAACCGCCATATTTATCAAGTTTAATCAAAGTCAATATATGATGCGATATTCTTGTATTCTAAGAAGCCATGGAAGCAGCAATTTTTTATTCTAATTTCATTTCGTTTGGCTGTTTGTGAAACCCCTACCTTTCTTCATATTAAATGATCTGTTTCCTTTTCTCCTTGGAAATTTTCCATGAATAGTTGGCAGTAGATCTAAAAGCAAATCAATGGAGTAATAATATCTCATGAAAGGATAAATGTGTAAGCTTTTATGGGACTCGTAGAAATTCATTTTTCGAAAAGAGAGAGAAAGAGGAGCAATAGATTTCAATAAATTTACTTCAGGAGAATTTCTTAAAGCAAAATAAGCATTTATTAAAGTTTTTTTTTTTTGCACGAATCTTAAACTATATGGAAATACATAGTCATGACGACACTCATAATAAATAATAAATAATAAATAATAAATAATAAATAATAAATAATAAATAATAAATAATAAATAATAAATAATAAATAATAAATAATAAATAATAATAAAAATGATAAGATGAATAAAAAGAAAACTAGAACAGGAAGAAAAGAAAAAGAATACAGCCATTCCTTGAACTGATATGGTTTTTTATCAATATTAAAATGAAGTTTGCAACAATATATCATCGGCACATAAACGTAGATTTTCAGATTAAATTATGAATCTCCTTCCATTGTTGTTAGAAAGAACATAATACATGCATAAAATAACACGTTAAACATGTACATTTAAGAATTATTATATATATTCTCTTCATTTTTTTTTACTTTGAAAGTAGAATAAATCAAAATGTTTCTAAAAACTTTTGACATTAAAAAAGTGGTAAAATTTATTTTCTTTATCAATCGATTTGACTGCGGATCAAAACATTCAGTTAAATTAGAAAAACTCATCGCTTTTAGTTTCTACACTACACTAATGAACTAAGAAACTTATACAGAGACTGTCCGTCATGGATCAACACTTTCGGACTAAGTTACAAATGCCACAAAAATGCATGAAATTTCAAAGGAAATGCCTCCTCGAGCTGAGTTCCCATACGCAAATTCAACCGTATTTACGACTAGAAGTATTGGTGATGCTGACTTAGTAATCCAAACCTATTAATGTTAAAGACATAAGTTATTACTCAGTTTAATGTGTCGATAAGATTAAGACGATTACTTAAAATTCATCCGGAAGCGTGCTTTTTTGCTAACATCACGGGAAAATCAGTTGGTTTTTAGCAAGTCGAAGGCAAAAGACCGAGACGATGATAAGTTCACACTTAAGACTTCAAATAGAGACATCGGATTAGAGCTTGGATATTAAGTTACGAGTTTTCTTGCTAGGTTTGTTACCAAATTCATCAAAGTGGTGACGATAAAAAAATCTTTAAAATAGAAGGGGTTTTGTTATATGACGTTAACTTTAACGAAAGGGATGTTAATTTTTCAAATATTTTAAATTGTAAAAGCATGGTATCAGGATCTGATGTACCGCATTAAAAACGTGTGTAGAAGTTGTCTTTAAGTGAATATACTATCGTCATCCAACTTGTTTGCTAAAAATTTAAATTTGTTATTTAATAATATATAAGAATTGATTTTGTGTCATACAGTTTTAATACAATATTTTCATTTAACGGTGTTACATGTTTTTCTTTAAAAATCATTTCTGATTCAATATTCGAAACGGGTTATGCACGTATATATACGTCTTAGGATCCCCAGTTTTTCTAGCAATACACAACATTTTTAAGTTTATAAATAAAAATTAAAATAAGATATATTTTAGAAATTTTTATTAGAATGATAGTCTGTAACCTATCTAAAATAAAAATAAATAAAAAATAATATTAAAAAATTATTTATTTGAATTAGAAATATAATTTAAAAATTATTGCAATGAAAACAAATGGGGAATTTCACCCATTCCCATGACTGTCAGTGGGTTAAATTGTATGTTTTGAAACCATGAAATGGATCAGCAATAACGGTCTAATAAGATAAATGTAAAGATAAGCTTTCATGGCGCAGCAGTTACATTACATGTATTTGAATATTGTAATAGTATCCCATGTATAAGCGATATTTGTTTTCAGTAAGGAAAATGGCCATCTAATGACAGTTGAGACCCAACCAATCAATTGAATTCTCTATACATATCGTGTTTTGGTATAACAAAGCAAACGCTGCGGGATGCTTTTCAAGTAATTAGTCATGCAGATGAAACAGATAAAATCTCTTCTAAGCATTAGTCGATTCATCAGCTCAATACCAGCAATTGTTTCCCCTACATTTACGATAAGACGATACATTATCTCCATCATTAATTAGGTAGTCCAGCAGTGTTCTTTTACACAGATTCTCAGTCCGTTACCTTAGTATAATACAGACACGCTAGATTTCTTACTTAATTACCCAAGTGCAATTACTTCTGCGAACAAAATAGGCAAAGCGTAATGTTAGAAGAAAAGCCTGGAAGAAGACTGGCTTTCTGTGTTCGTTAGAGAATGTGCTGGGAGGGGGCTTCCTATTATAATGCAACACTAGAACGACGACTATTTTTTCCCTTCCAAAATAAAAAGAGATAATTAGCGCATGAATATACTTTATCGAAACGTCTTCCGATTTACTTCGAGATTACTTCAAGGATTTCGTAGCAGCCAGACTAGCAAAAAAATTCAGAGGACAAACATTGGATATGTTTTGTTTGTGATTGGGATGCAAAAAGTAAAAGAGAGTCGAGTCCTTGTCTTGAATTTTAAATGAAGAATCATCTGGGTAAATCACCTTTGTCTGGTTTATAATCAAGCATTGAAACGGGTTTAATGATTTCTGCTTTTGTTAAGTTTCTCATTCGGCTGGAGAATTTGATTTGTATGAAGTTGTTTTTTGAGTATAAGATTCAAGTATTGATGGTCTTTTAATTTATTTAAATTCTTATGCAGTAGGAATGAAAATTGCTTTTCATTAATGCGAATTTGTATTGAAGTATTTTATGTTTTAAATGTTTCATCTTCAAATAATGAATGTTTTGTTTTTAAGTTATTTTATCGAAGAATAATTTTGTTAAAAATGTAAGGGATAGAATACTATTGGAAACGCATATAATTAACGATTATTGACTCTTCAGATGCGAGATAATCTGAATTTATATAACTTATTTGATTACAGTAGTTTAGTTTTTATTAAACATGTATAAATACGAGTCACATATTGCTTTTTAAATAAAATTTTAAAACTTCTCATCCTTTGACGTGTAAGAGCTAAATGCAATACATTTACTCGAGTAGCATATTACTTTTTAAATAACATTTTAAAACTTCTCATCCTTTGACGTGTTAGAGTTAAAAGCAATACACACATTTACTCTCTACTCTACCATCAACAGATTTCTTCCTTTCTAACTATATAGAATAATACTAGAATAAAGTTAGAAATTACTCATATTAAAATACGAAAATACATTCCAAAGCAACAGCTTCGAGTGTTCAAGCAGAATTGGAACGTTGATATGTTTAAACATGAATGGCGAAAAAGTATTGTTTAATATACCCTGATAATGAAATTCGAATGCAACGTTTTAGAAAAGCAGTAATAAAGAGAAAACATACAAACATTTTAGAAAATGCGTAGTGTTAAAGAACAATAACTTGATTGATAACTTTTTAACTACTCAATAGCACATTATCGCATGACTTTAGAACTATTAAAATGTGAAAAATACCGAAATACGTTTAGAACCGTGTGTCAGTCATTACGAAAGCATATATAAGAAGTGACATTTACTGTAAAAAATTACACATTAGCAACTGAATACTATTGTTACGATAAACCCCAGAAAATAGCATGGTTCATCATCTTTTAATTTTGTTTCCGAAGCAGAAACGCTCAACTAACTGTCAGCACACTACTCTACCACTGTCATGGACATAAGTTCTCTTTATCACGAAATCCCCGGCGCGTGACAACGCAGTGGCCCTAGTGTCCTTTTCCCAACAACTATGCATCGCGAAGACGGATGTGTTGTCACAATGTACCACTATCATTGACATGCCAAATTGCTTCGTTTTTTCCCCGCTCAGTTTTCATAGCTCTTTGTCTCATCTCAAATAGGTTTTTGCGGCGATTGAATTGTATTTTTCACGTTTCGAAACATTGACCACGAATTTTAGCAAACTGATGAAATGGTCAGTTTAACAGATGGCTTCTGTCGCGCTTAATAATTGTATGCACTGTTTCACCCAGCGACGCTAGTGCGTGTTCAGGTATAAAACGAATATTCCAGACGGGATTTAGGCTTTGTCTATTGATTTCCAATTGCGGGAACGGTGTGTGTGGGATTTGATATTGTTCTTTTCAGTAAAGTAGTTATGCGTCAGGGGATGCCATTAAGATAAGGACGGCGGATCAGATTCGTTATTCAAACACTAATGCAAAACTAGCTTTGTGAGTAAGAGTTAACTCAAATGAAATGTTTGATTATTGTTTAATTTAATGTTCATCAACATATTAACAGTGTTTTAAATGTCTCTAGTGTAGATCGATATGGTAATTTTTGTGTATGATAAATTTGCTAGTAATTTACTGAAATTAACTATTTTATTTTAGAAACTTTTTATATTTCGAATGATTAATTCAAGATATAAACGTTCTGTATAATCCGTAACGTATATAGTTAGAATGTAATGAACTACAGGTATTATTTTATGTTCAGTTTAATTTATTACTTCCATTTAACTTTTTATTATTTTACAGCTAAACTTTATTTTGATTTTACTTAACTGTTAGGAAATGTTTTGTTAAAGAAATCTACAAGTAATTTTCACGTTATTTATGTCATATCATTTATCATCATTGAAGTCTTTTATATTAGGGTTAATGTTCTTTTTATGATGAAATGAACATGGGTATTAGTATTTATCTTGAAGATTGATTAGCGATTTAGATCAATATTTTCAGTATATTTTTTAAATTAAAAATATATCAATGAAGTAGTTGTCTCAAAGTTAATAGATTAAATATTTTTTGTAAACAATAAGGTATTTGAATTTTACCGTAAGGTTATGTAGTCATACGATAAGGTACATTACATTGAAAATAACAAATTAAGAAAGAAAATCTGTTGGAACTGTAAGAATTCCTATGGAGTATGGATAGTTAATCACATGCATATAAAACTATCTGTAAAATTCATTAAATGCATCCTTTATTGTATAGAAATGCACCAAAGCAATAATTTGAAGCATTATAGTTAATTTTGTTTAGGAGCTAATTCAACAGCATGCAGCATTCAATAGTATTTTTTAAAGAACTCAATAACTAAAATTCTGTTTTCCCTACACAAATTTTTCCCTTGTCCTTATAATCTAAATCAGCATCCAATCTTTAGAAAGCTTTTCGCGCAATTACTAGTCAATTTGAACAATCGGAAAATACTTTCTAAGTACTATTATTCCCAGAGACAAGCCTATTGTGCCTGTAAAATTGCATTGGCTTCTCCATCGTTAATCACGTATAGTATCCATAACTCTAAATTCAGAATTCATCAAGTGCCTTTTGTAGTCCATGGCAATGTTTTCGGAATGAGTAGTAAATCAGAGCTTCAATTGTTAGGATCATCTGATACATGATATAGGTATGCAATAAGCCTTACACAGACACAAATATACAAGTAATTATTGAAATACCGTTTCGAATATTTAGCACAAAATGATGCGCCAGGTTGCGAAATTATTCCGGCTACACCCCCTTTCCCATCCTTTTGACCGAACCAGTAACCCTAGGGACACAGAATAACAGTCGCGCCCGTAGAAAACGATAAATTATTCAGGATCGCATCACAACAAGTTAAGCATTAGTCTAGGGATACAAGTCCCATAGGTATATACCTAAGCCACCAACCCAGCTCTATAATCAATTGCATTTCCATCTGCTTTACTTGGCTACAAAATATTACCGAGTGGCAGGAAGTATGGTCAGAAATAGGCCCATATTCTGTGCTTTTGCGTAGTAGTGATGAACTCCAATTTAGTACAATTGTTTTTAATTTTGTTGGTTATGTAAATTGGAACATAATTTCTTAATTGTTACTGCATAGGGAAATAAAAATACACTCCTAATATCATGGAAAGCGCACAGTTGAAAATGCTGCAGTTTATATGGATTGCAAAGTTTCTGGTGTTTTAAAATAATGTTTAAATGTTAATATCTTTTATTTTTCCACAAATGTGAAGCAAATTTCTAGAGTGATTATATTATAAAGAGAATTGGGGTGAAATGACAAGTTAAATAATTTAAATACTTCTAAAGTTGTAACCTAAAAGATATCTACTTGTTGCAAATACTATATCAAGTAGTAGATTTTGTTAGTTAGAACTTAAGGTCTTTTTCATCAAAAAATGTTTCGAATCTAATTTTCAGAGCATATAGGAATATGAAAATTCGTTCATAGATGGAAAATTTCTTGTTTAAAATCAATCATTGAGACTAATTCCCAAAGTGTTGCTTACTTAAACATATGCATCTATACGGTATAACTAATTCAATAGCTTTTTTAAGCAATTCAAATTAATTAATTTTAAATATCAAATTAAAGAAAACAAACTTTACAAAATCTTCTAATAAAAATCACTAAGTTCTTCAATCTAGTATTTTAACCTTTTTGCGATCGAATAAATACATTTATAGCCCTTTCCAGAGTTGATATATCTTGCTTAATTAATGTACACTAACATTTACTTAACAGCAGTTTGTATCTTCCTTCCTCATTTACAGCTGACATTTTGAGAAGCAACAGTTACTCTGTATTAAGGTCACCAACGAATGCATCACGTGTTTACAATGTTTTTTTTTTTTACCAAACCGAGATATGTGTACTTCACTTACAAGAAAACAAAGATTGTTGAACATTTCTTTTACCTTTTCCGAAACTTTTTCTGTTTCAAAAGTAAAATAACACACAAACTTTTCGCATTAACAACCCTTAAGCAAACATGAGTGCAATTTCCTCGTCAGAAACAAGTCCAGCTTCTGTCGCATTTTACTAAAATTCGTTTTGGGCTATTTTATCTCTTTTATCACCCCTCGATCCCCCACCCTCGCTGTTTGTTTTTACTCATTCCTATTTTCCAGAGTGAGTTGCAGCCAGTTGTGTTTTTAAGTTTGTGGTGGCGTTTTTTTTTTTTTTTTTTTTTTTTTTGCGTTGTGTTTTTTTCTCTCCTACATCCTTCCTTATTCCCAGTGCCATTACATATGCGGTTCATGGGCCTTGTGTTAATGTTTGGTTGCGCTGCTTTACTTTATACTCATGTCAGTGTAGAGGAAGAGACGTGATGTTGTCTTAAAAAATAACGGTTTACAGAAAATGCTTTATTGCCGCGCTCTGTGCGTGTTTCTAGTCTGAATGTACAGTGGAGCCAAAGGAATTGAGCCTATGAATATTTAACGACGGGAAAGCAGAATGTTGGTGAAGCTTATTAGACCGGACGAGCCCCTTTGTTGAAGGCTCCTACGCATGTCATAAAAGCAGATTAAAACTTAGTGGGCGATAGCCCAGAAACCTCTTTTGATTTATTCCAGGATTATCTTTGCTTTGCCTCTTCTTCGCGTACGGAATCATTTCAAGTTATGTTTGCTTTGTTTGCTTCTGAGAAAGTGTCAGCTTTTGTTTTGGGAAGACATTCGGCCTTTCAGTGCAAGAAAAGTGTTTGGTTTTTTCTTGTTTGTGAGGCTTTCCAACTGAGTATCATTAACTGTCTGTTTGAATGTTTGCCGACAGGAAAGGAAGTAAAGATTGTTGTAAGTACATGCGGAAGTGAGGTTAACTGAAGGGAGTTTTTGTGTTCTTTGACTTTATGGTAGGAAATCGGTCTTTTGGGTTGGGAATATTCATTTTGTTCTTTTAGGAAATGCAATATGTTTAGTTTGGGTATTTAAATTTAATATTTCAAAGCGTAATATTTATTAAAGGAGCCTTTAAATTTTTCTTTTTATTTTAGTTAGTGGCTAAGAGAGAAAAATATTTTATCAAAATAATGGATCAAGTTTGTTTGAGTTAGAATAATAGATCTGTTGGGACGTAATAATTGCAAGAGATTTATTACCAAGCCCTAAAAATATCATGACTGTTTATATATGTGTGGAAAATATAACGGTCATAACTTATTGTGACTTATATGTAAAATTATTACTGACAGTAATATATACTGGCATAATAGAGCAGATTCCAGCGTTTCTATCTTAAAAAATAAACAGTAGAATTTGTTTATATACATCGAAATTCCAAAACTATAAAATTTCAAACTTCAGATTAAAAACAAATGAAAACGACATAAAGCATTTAGTTAAGAAATTTATACTTTACATAATGCACATTTATAATTATATACTTTTGTAACTTAACTTTAACTGAATAAACTTTTTAAATAGCATGCAAATAAATTGAAATATTTTTGTATTTAATAAAGCAGTTAATGTAGCTGTATTTTTAATTTCCTTACTTCTTAACAATTAGTTTTTATGTTTTAAAATTAAGAGAGAGAGGTTGAGAAGTTTTACAATCATTATAAAAATTACATTTCCTGCCTATTAATAAAGTTTCAATATTTTTAAACTCTACCTATGACATCTTATTCTAAATCACAGATTTATTAATATATAATAATTGTAATTTCCATTAAGAATTTACTTAAAACTACTGACAACATGCAAATTTTTGATCTAACGTCATATACCTCATGCTTTTTTTGAGACTTTAAACGTTATCCGTGCATATCGAACATACGTGTTTACTAACTTCACAAGATCATAAAGTTGTAGATTAAGAAACTAGAAAGAGAAAAAGTCGAACACAATGCAGAATTAGGAGACTATGCAAGAAGCGGTATTTTGTATTATATTAGGTTACTTCTGGGAGAAGCCTCCTTTTTGTAGATTTATGTTGAGTTCGAATTCCAGAAGTGGTATTTAACTTTGTTAGCTGAATTCTTTTTCTTCTTTGGACATTTAGGTTCCGCGTGGGATCACTACATCTGAGATCTTTCAGGTCTTTTTGTGTTGGGTGAAAAAGCATTATATACTTGATCCGGGAGGAAGAAGTAGCGAAGTTTTTTGAGCAGACACAAATTGTATGCTACAGCAGCTTGATCTATGTTAAACTTCCTTTGTTGAAAGTTGTTTTTTATTTTAAATTCTAAAGAGGTTTCAATTTGAGTTTTTTTTTTATAATTGAACTAATTATGATTGTGTTTGTAATATAAGTAACGCAATTTTAAGTAAGGTTATTTAACTGCGAACTCCCTCGTGAACTTTTTGGCGAATTGTATTTTGATTTTCAATACAAAAATCCTTCTTTTGGTAAACTACATTTATAAATTTGGTTTTGATACTTTCAAATAAAGCTTAAGTTGAGCTGTATTTAAAAGTTAAAAATTGTTTATAAATGTACTCTGACAATAAAAATGGTTTTTTCCCAACTAAAAATTTAAATAAGTCTTTTTTAACAGCACAAAAGCTTTAGTGTGTGTAAATATACTTAGAAATACTCCAAATACAAATTTATAACCGTGTCAATAAAATATGAGATACATTAAAATGACTTTCAATCCTTACTTCTGGAATGACACTTCTTATTTCAATTTTTAAAGCGGTCGATTCAATTTGAATAATGATCTTTAAAGCATTATAAGACTTGTGAATTTATGAAAATAACAATAAAAAAACATGACCGAACAGATAAAAATGCGTGTTGGGTTGCAAGAATTTAATATTAAGAAATTAATATAAAATATAACACTAAAGTGTTTAATTTATAGGGGTCTCAAAGTGTAAATTTGTATTCCTTATATAAACGTAACCATGCTGAATGATCAATATTTCCAACTATTTTATATATTCTTTTAGATTTCTATTTGAAAAATATAATTTAATCTGGTTTGTTGCATCCTAAAGTTGAAGGTATGATCATTAGCAAAGTATATCTCATTAGATTTAGTAATTTGTTATTACCTACAACTTTTATCTTTAACCCTTAAGTTTTTAAAAGGTAAGGTTTAATAAAACAATTATTTTTAACATTAAAAATTTAATTTTCAAAGAATATCTATTCATTCAATTTAATTTTAGTTCTAAAGAGGAAATCAAATTAAATATCCCGAATGGTAATTCACTGTTCAAGCCCTTTATTCGCTCTTCTTGAAAATAAGGTAATACGGTAATCGATACGTTTAATTTAAATGAATAGCAACAAACGTTGATTAAAATCGAACAGCGAATAGAATTACTAATTCAAATGGGATTGTATACAGAGATGACTAAAGGAATTAGAATCCTAATATTAGTTCTTCGAATGATTTTAAGGACCTAATATTCCAAAAGAACATGAAAGGAAGAAGAAAATTAATTAAACACAGTTCACAATTCTATCCTGGGATTTTTTGATGAAGAATTGAGTCTCTCAATAGGTATCACACAAACACTAAATTGGCGGAAAAAATTATAAAAATTGGAAATTAATTTTCTTTGAAAGAATGAAATACTGAAAGGAATTAGGAAGCACATAGTTTTAAGAATGGCTTTTTTTTATAAACACTTTGTCAAATGAATCTCTCATAGGTCACCTAAGATCGAAATTAGGATCTATAAAATATGTGCATAAAAGATGTATATAAAAATATAGTATTATACGAAATATACAAAGATTTATGTAGAGAAAAAAATTGCACTGTGGAACAAAACAGCTTAAAGATAAGTTTGTGTGTTTTGATATCAGATTACTTTATGAAAGTTTTAAATCAGATTTCGAAATTATTCTACATAATTAAAAAATTTGGGTTTACTGTTTTTAATCGCTTGTTCTAATTCCGATTAGTAGCTACGATTATTACCATATATAGCGTAGGAAAAGTGACATATGAAGTATTATTCATAGAGTCATTCCGAGTAGTTGTCTTGAACACTTTTTAAACTTTTCTTTCATGTTTTATGGTCGCACAATGGAGTATTTTATTCAAGAGCTAGAAAAAATTATTTATTGACAAGTTATTTTCTATAATCCCATAAAAATGTAATTATGATGAAAACAGAATGAAAGCTGTATTTTATACCTAAAGTTTTTAATAAGTCATAATTCTCCATTTTGGTAAGTTGTATTCTCCATTTAAAATGTTTTATGCAAACAGTATAAAAAACTCAATCGAAAGTAGGTATATTTTTGTAAGTAATTTAGATTTTAACCCTCAAGAGGAGCACTGGGTATAGGATACTCAGGGGTGATTTAAAAGGGTTTCTCCTTCATAAATGGTTACGTTGAGAAGGTGACTTTGAGTGGGGGAAAAATTCTACTATCCCTACTACAGATCCCCCTTCATATGGTTAACTAAGCATTATCATTCTAAAAACACTGAACTTTACCTAACTAAATAAATATACTTATTAAATTAAAGCTAAATGATCTAATAAGTATCTAAAAGTACATTAAGTCCCCTTTTAAACAGCGTTGGGAAAAAGTTTTTATCTACTAATTCTGCCTAGATATGATAGTTTGAATAAAGCACCTTATTTTAAGAATTTTTTTAAAAATGTGTGGATTTTTTCTATGGTATTAAGAATACTATTATTTTTATAAACATTCTAGGGACATATTCTTTTTCTACACTGTCTGAGGATTGAAAAAAAAAAAGAACATTATAAATCGGATAATTTAATCGAAAGATATTATTAATCAAAGACATACGGGTATGGCATACCCATGTGTTTCTGAATCGGAAAGTCGCTATAGTGCTCCTCTTGAGGGTTAAGTATACTTGCTTGAGAAGAACTGATTATATATGTATTAACATACTATACTGAATTGTGAGATGAACTATGCATTACATTGCTTAATAAAGGTAGGAGTACATTTCCTATAAAATTACATTTTCGACATCAAATGTCTCATGCACTATTTTGATTTAATATTTTCACTTTTACGTATTCGTAATAATAAATCCTAAAATAGCAGTGATTTTATTATATATCCTCTTGCATACATGATAAAATTAAATATTTTCTTGCAATTTGAAAAATCTTGGCATCTTTTATTTCTGACAATTGGGAACTGACATTATTCCCATCATTATTTTGCATTTAAATTTGAATAATAAACTCTTTCGTAGCATGCATTTGAGATTAATTCTACACCATAAAATAAAATTGAAACCGAATAAATCAGTTGCACGAGTCAATCACAGATGTAATTCTGTTATAAAAAGGAGTAAATAAGCTCAGTAGATGAATAATTGTTTATATTCAATGGAATGACGTTTGAATTTTAATTAAAGCAACAATCTTCCAGTTGAATGGCTGTTTCCGTTAAATGTTATGACACCAAAGAATAAATTCCCCTTTTTATTCAATCAAGTTGCGTTTCTCAGTTCAAATAATGTATCTTTGAGGAAACTAAGAAACAGAATGAACCGCATTAGACCGCTTAATATATTCTTTAAACACCGTTCAGTTTCACAACAAAGGCGGGACTCTAAGAAGAAATACTATTTTCGAATGCAAACTATTTTCCACCAAATTCCGCCCTAGTGCATAATGTGATCCTTAATATTTACCAGACACGTCAGAGGCTCACATTACGTGAGACACGGTAAATTTATTTTGCATTCAAAACGAATACGCATTTCAAGAAGGGGAAGCTGCATAATTTTAGGCACTTGCTTCTACGTTTTTTGCCTCTAATTGTTTTTACCTCCGTATTCTCTTAATATCTTTAAAGTTTTACACCACGCGCATTTAAATGGATGCATTTGATGCTTGTAAAACTGTCCCGACCTCATTATGAGTAAAGAAGGGACTATCAATCATTTTACGTCTTTTTACTCATTAAGGAAACGTGGAGTGGATACTGGGAAAGCGTAACTGGTGTATCAAAAGGATAGATTTTCTCTTGGTTTCATGTAATGGGTTGATATCAAATTAATGAATCAAATTCTCAATCTTATAAAAATCATTCAATTTATAGAACGTGAAACTTATTTTGTATAGTTTTATAATTTGTTTTGGATTTCAGATGTTGGGTATTAAATTGAAATTTGTTCTTTTGCTCAATAAAACATGTGCATTAAATTCTTGTTTAGGAACACAAAAGGAAGTATGACTTATTTTTGACCTCATTATTAATTATGGATATACGTACATCGTACATCCCTTGAAATATAATTGATGGATCAAAATTTGGATAGGAGTTTTAGAAACAAATGTTCTAACTTATGACACAATTGTTTTGTTTTCTTAAAGCATTTATCAATTGCATAATAATTGCCTTTCTTGAATATGTCGTTGAATAAATAAAACAAATGTATACCCAAGTAACACCGCAAGTTAGGGTGAAACATTAGTAATATAACTTATCTTAGTTAATAACGAATTGCATACCGTAAAAATCTACTTGTATATTAAGTGAATCGGACTTGATTTTTGCGTCTGTTTTTTACTAGGTATTAATTTAATGATTTAAATTTTATACTAGTCGATTTCCTTTTGGTACTGAAAATTAAACCTATAATTTAGTTTTTCATTTTGAATCTCGCTTTCCTTCTAGTTCAAAATCTAATCCGTTTTTAATACAAAATATTAATAAAAAAGGTTATTTAATTAATTGGAAAAACACAAAGGGAAATATATATCGCCCACAAATCAACCAATTATATAAGGCTGTAATTCACTTAGATTGACATATCTACAGCGGTAATCCAAATTGTATTTGCACAGTTTAGTGAATAAAATCTCCGCTTTGTTTTCAAGTTGAAAGAATTATCGCGACCCTCTCGATCCTTAGAGATCAGACTGTTTCCCGTTCTCGGTCCCCTCGTAATGATGCGACTAATGGAAGAAAGCTCGAGTCCCCGTTCCTTTTCTCAAATTAGCCACGGTCGCCAAGCACGGTCGCCACTTAAACTCACTTCGTCTTTTAGGTCACCATTATCTTTTAATTGAGCGACTCCTTTAAAAGTAAAGCAAAAGGGCGGGGAAAAGGAAGCTGTTTTAAAAGTGACTCGAGCATCATATCGTCATATCAGTCATGCCAAGTTATCGTTGCAGTATCCGTATGTTAACCCTTTGAGGCCCTTCTAAAACACGACCCATGTTGAATCTTCGTGTTACTTAACATGCGAGAGGGTTGTTGATAGTGATGGTTGCTTTGCCTTATTATGGAATTTTTCAGTATGGATTGTTTCTAAGATAATTCGACATTAGCATAATATGTTGTTATAGAAATTATGTTTTTGTTAGATTAAAACGAAATGGAATGAATTATGGAATTGTAACAAAGTTTACCATAGATTGATTTTTTTTGCTATTTGTTTACTTATTTAGTTTATTATTTAGTGTGAAATGTTTATGTTACTTTATCATTTCCTGTATCCGTGTGTTAACCCTTCGTTCTATAATTGTTTACATATCACCGCATATTAAAATGTTGGTGTTTACTTAGCATGCGGAAAGGGTGAGTCTTTAAAAATGCCAAGTATCTTAGCGTTTGTCGCGATTTTTTATTTGGGAATACTTATACATACAGTTAAGTATATTGATTGGTTCTAGGATAATTTTTTCAATGATAATTTTCAGTCAATGAGGTTGTTGTTTGAATGATGTGTTAATATACATTTATTATTACGGTATATTAATTTAAAAAAACAATCATGTTTGAGCAAATGTATCATGTTTTTAACACATTTTGATATACTAGAGAGTTTGGTTGCATCACAATCTTTTAAATAGAGCGTTTCACTAGTTCATCTGATGTAAACATGATGCTTCTATTTTTCTTACGTATTTGTATTTTTGTATAAAGCTATAAAATTCCACTCCATATTATTTTTAATTTCCATAAGTTTATAAGTTGTTAACTGATATACATAGCATACGTTTTTTGTGATACTTTACATTTTCTATATAAAATGTATTGTATTTAAATAAATGGATTGTATTAGAAAGATAGAAGCCCAATGGCTCAGTGGTAGCGCTTTGCGCTGCCACGCCGCATGTCCACCGTTCGATGTATGGCACCTCGGGGACCAAGGTCAAGTAAGCTAAATTGGGCATAGCAGGCCAAGGCCTTTCCGTGAGACTGTTACTTCACTGAGTTTAGTTTATTTAGATAAATAAATAATTATACTTATTAGGTACTAATATTAGCAAAGTAGGAGTTAAGTTGGCAAACAAGTGTACATCTTTGTAACACGTAATATAAGACCAAGTGTAGAAACTTTTTGAGCAAGCATCCCTGGAAGAGTAAAGTTTAGATCCGATCAATATCCAATAAATTTATAATAGATGTTCGTGTTTTCTCAACGAAACAAATACTTTATTCTAGTTTCATATTCCCTTCTTAAAAATGGATGCCAGTAGCAGGGCAACAAAGGCAACAGATATGGAAGGCTGCAGAAAATAAACTGCTGAATAAAATAGAAGGCATACGTTTCGATGAGATCACTTCAACCTTTTCCCGTTATTTCTGCTAGAACTAGATTCAACCGGTTTCTATACTGTTTTCCATAAATTTAATGGGATATTATGAAACCAAGAAATATTTTTCAACGGTGTACCCAAACGAAATTCTTACACAAGCAACAGTATTTAGAATAAAAATATTAAAACTATTCTTTATTTTATCATTACTGTTTACGAAACTAAAGAAATACTTGGAAACTTTATTTTTGATAAGTATCAAAAATTTTAATTTGTAATCTAAAATGAAAAATTTCTTTGATTTTATTAATAATTGTAATATTTTGCAAATATGTATATTTTGAGCCTTTAAAGTAAACGTAATACAATTTTTCAAATGTCAATATGATTTGGCTCTCTGCAGAATTAATTTTTTCAAATTCAGAAATACTAAAAATTTGATGAATGAGTAAAATTTAGAAAGAATAAAAATTTGATGAACGAATGAAGATTAAATATTTTTTAATTAGCAATTGTAAAATTATATAACTTGCTTAGGAATTTTAAATGTTATTAGGTTATTTATCCCCAAATGAGAATGTAACAATTATAAAATCTAAATAAGCTTAACCAGCAAGAAAATAGTTGCTTTAAACTTTTTAAGCTTTTTTTCTACATTAGATACAATTACTAATACTGCTTTATTTTTTCAAGGATGAATAGATATTGATACAATATTGTCACATTTAGATGAAACTGTCAAATGGTGATGTATGGAGTAGAAAAAAGCTTACCATACATTACCAGACGTATAGTGAGTGGTTGTTGATTGCCATAGAAGATTATATATGATATTTCATGCAATTATTACGAGTTAACAACTTTTCAATAGGACTTTCACAAAAGAAACTGCATCCTAATAAAACGTTAGATAATTTGCTCTTCGTCGAAGAGATACCACACATAGTTTTAAAAAGAAGTTCTTTAAAAAAAAAAAAAAAAAAAAAAAAAAAAAACAACTTGTGGTATTTATCCATTGGAAGAGTTTGAAAACCGAATCAAGAAATCAAAAGGAACTTCGAACACAAACTAAATAGCTTGCCTACATTTATGTATCTACACTTGTAAATAATCCACACCTAGAGTAATTTACATAATATATCTCAGAAATTCAAAGATCACTTTGATCTCAGTCTATCAGCATTAAGTATTGACACGGCGTGGAAGCGAGTCACAATCGACTAGAAAGCCTAGAAATAATAATTTATGCAGTTCTTTCTAACCGCAGATTAACACGAATGCACCAAGAGCTCCAAAATGCAACACCTTATGTTCGGTACCTTTCATGAGGATTCAACAAACAATTTCGCTGAACAAAAGATTAATTTTAGTTCACTACGGACTTGTAACATATTTATTTCAACTATTGAAAAGCTGGCATGCTTCAACGGAAAATTTATGCGCATACATAATCGCAGAAAAATTTTGCCTCTAAATAATCGGGTTATAAAGCAGCAAACTTCACTTGTTAAGTTTATTCCTGTTTTGGAGTATTATGACGGCTGAACTGCATCGATAATTGCAAACGATAGAGAAATTTTCTATCGATATGGTGTAGCTTTCTTTTTGTATCTTTCTCAGTTTGCTTTTAAGGCAACCTTAATTGTTACGGGTTTTGAAGAGGTATCTTTTATTCGTTTAAAGCTATAGCTACTTTGAAAAATAAACAGCTCCAAAAAATGGGGAATATAGCTGACCTTGAATAGTGTTTAATAATTAAACAAAGTAACGCTCTTTTAAATTGCTCTAAGAAGAGGAGTAAAAATGCTCAAAATATTTAATAAGATGTGGCTCCTCGCTAAAGCTTTGGCATATTAAAGTTTTTAGTTTGACTTCTTGTATCGCAAGAACTAAACAAAAACAGGATTTATATACTTTGTTTATGAAAAAAAATCTTTCTATAAATCAACATAATTAATTTGGTGAGTTCATTACAACTTTTTAAAAATATTTGAATAATTTAGGTTACTTTTGTTTGAATTTGTTTCTCAGATAAAAATGTTAAAAACAATCAATTTAGTGCTGGTTTTCCTCAATTCTTTAGGGTCATTTTAGCCTTTATGCGCATATACTGGTTTTATATGCCTTTCAAATAAATTCATCAAATGATTTATTCTGGGTAAAAATGTGTGTTTCTTATATGTTTATAGCCTTTTGTAAATATTTCGATATCAAATAAATAACATTTTGGATAACAAAATGAACACATAACTTTAAATAAAGTACTTACGAAATCTCTCCAAATGGAGCAAAAGCTTCTCTTAGTTGTTGCGTTTCAATTTCTGGGCTCAGATCGCCCACAAAAATGTGGTAATGTTCTGAAAAAGAAGAAAGAATTAGATAATAGTTTTATAATTAAATATATACATTTTTAGTTTAAAAATAACGTAGAAGTATTTTTAACCGTTTTTAATTTTTCAATAATAAAGTATAATTTATATAAAAAGTAAATAAATCATACGAATTGTTTGCAATCACTTTTGTTTACTACAGTGAAAAATAATTCAAGCTAAACATTTCACCCCCATCCATTTTAAAATCAAACAATGCTTTATGGAAATCAATTTGCGTTAATTAGTAAAAAATGTAATTATCCCTGAAATGAAAAATTGGCTACCATCTATTTTTAAAATTAATATTTGGCTAATTTAGAATTATTCGCCTATTACATCTCTATTCCTATTACATCTCACATTTATATTTAAATAGTTTTTTTGCTATCATAACAACGTTTTCTAAAGTATAAAATTAGTATTAAAGTTGAAAACTGAAACTCTCTTCTCTGAAACAGATTGTATAATAACGCGGAATCAAATCAATAGCATTTGCAATTACCTTTCTCAATATTTTATTGCAGTTTCTAACTTTATAATAAACTTTTCAGTTAATTTGACTCCAAATCACTTTATAGAAAATATTATTAAGATAATTTATAAAGTAAGATACTGTTGTTCAAAGTATTTGTGAGTTTTATAATAACGTACAAAATATCATCACACAATCAATAGGAACCATCTTGTTTTAAATACAAACACATAGATAAACATGTAGATTAAAATCACAATCCGGGCTTCTTAAAGTTTGTAATAACAGTTAGCTGATTTCAAACATAGCTATTGTCTTTTATGTTTCAAGGTATTGGAATATTTTGCATATAAATATGATCATTAGTCTTAAAGACAATGACCCTTGTTAGCTTACTCTGAATTTATATCACTATATGTGACAATAATGCTAAAATAGAATCCACTTTGGTGAACGCCATTTTGTTAACGAATGATAAATTCATAAATAAACTTATTACAGCATTCTATGCATAAGTAATTATATACTATACCTTTGCATGTTCCGAGTTCTGTGTTAATTCTTTGTGTTTGCTAACTAATGCTTATTGTCTAGCATAATCAAGCTAGGCGATGAAATAGCTCTACTTTATGAATATTTAACACTTATTATTAGAAAACAGTCTGGTGTGAAATTATTTCTCATGCTTTATTATTTAACAAATGATTTTTGAGTTCTAGCTTTAGAGTTTTAGAACTATTGAGTATATTGTTATTTCCGTCTCAAGATTAATATGTATTCTTTGATAAAGATAATTAAAAGTTGCAAGGAGCTTTAATTTTTGTTCAATGAATTGCAAAAAGAAACTGGATTTTATTTTTGCAAATTCACATCTCTTTGAAAACATATTTTAGTTGAAGAAATCGCATATTTTCATTATTCAAATCCATTATCCATTATGAAACATTTGATTTTAGATATAGTACGCAAAAAAAAATCCGAGCGATGGCTATACCTTGTTTGGCAATTGATGAAAAAAAAAAAAGTACTGTTGTAATTCATATAAGGATCTTAATAATTGTAAATTTTTTTTTGTCATGAGGTATCTTCTAAATATGAAAACTATATCTAACTTTAAAAAGTTTAATGGCAACCCACAATTTTGTACCATATAGATTCAGCATTCGTGAAAAGGGCTAAATGCCATATTTCATAATTTTCCAAGTAGTGGTTAGTAATTTAAATGATGACAAGGGAATGCCAAATTAATGTTAGAAGGAAAAATTGTTTTTTCAACCATAAATTGTTAAATAACTAATATATCATAGAAATATTTTGTTTTAAACGATAATTTATTTGGTTTTTTGTTTTCAGATTATCTGGCGACGTCAGCAACACGAGGCTATAATGCACCGAAACATTTGTCATTTGACAAGCCAACATACATTTAAAAACACCCATGCCTTACACGGGACTCGAACCCGAAGCCTCGCGGATAATTTATTTGTTAAAGGCCAAAAATGAATAACATCCAACTTTTGCGTTAAACAATTTTCTTAAAGTTTTCTATATTTTAGCAAAAATGTTAAAAAGCCCACTTTTAGGAACCGTATATTAGATTATATTTGAAATTAAATCGAGTTTAATTAACATAAATTTTTTTTCATTGAATAAATTATTGATTTTATCTTTTTTAATTGTTGGAAACCTAGGTGGAAAACTTATTTATATTTTTTACTAGTAGATTTAGATATTCACAAATGAATATTGAAATGAGTTATACATTTTGAAAAGTGGAAGTATTGAGAGGTGTTCATCAAATTCATTCCTTTGTAAGTTCTATCAAGTGATCGAACCAAACTCCTGGATACGAGGTAACACACGCTCTAAACACGTGAGACTATTCTGATTCATTTACCTGTATTGACGCTTCGTAATTTCTGCTTTAAAAAATAAGTATATACAACGGGAATTTCTAAGAAGATGTTTTTAAAATTCGAGTTTTCTCCTATTCGATACTCAAAATGCAAAGAATTTCCCTTTAAAACACACTTCTCTATTTCTCTAAGGCACTCTCTTTTTAAATTGGTACTAGTAAAATAGTTAAGACGTTGCGAAATTTTGGCGCAATATAGCCTTCGTTTAAATTTTTTGCGGCATCTAAAAAATAACAATGCAACCATATTGTGTTCAAAACAATATTAATATTACCAAAAATTTGACCTCATAGGGCACCGAGAAATTTATGGTCACCTCTGAAATGCTCAGAAACCCACATATTAGACAATTATTTAATAGATTAGATCCTTATGTAAAAAATTAAGTGAATGTCCATAACGATGAGATTTATGGGGATGGGATTATTTATATTAAAAGTCTCTTTATTCTTAGTAAATATAGTTATTTAATACATTTGTATTCGTATGCAATGTTCCATTGCAATGGAAATATACGCACTTTTTTAACAGTTAAATATAACAATTTCATAATTTTGTCTTTATGTTAGGGAAACACATAAGAAAGAAGAGTGACCTAATTAATATCAAACATTTTATTAATCTCAATAACATAACAATTTTATATTGGTCAATTTTATTATCAATGCGAATATATTTTGATTTTATTTCCGATGTATGAATATTTTGCGTATAAAGTTGGCCCATCTTCAACTTTCTTAATTATGTTACATTAAAACTAATTTCAGATTGATTTGGTTTACTTATTTTGTATAAGCCTCTTGTTGAACATTACACAATAAATCTAAATAAAATCCGAGTAATTTTAAACTAATACCTCTAACGTCCTGAAACAAGTGTCCATTCACTAGCTTTTTTATGGGGGGGGGGGGAGGGGGACCTTGAAACTATGCTTCTCAATATCGAGAATTGCCCTTAGCTCATAAAAGGCGTGTTTATCAGTAGTATACTATACTGAAAGTTTATATTTAGGGTTAACGAAGAAATTTAGATGGATTGAAAAGATAAAAATAAAGGGTTTAAATTGAAATTTTCAAAGTTAGTGTTCAATTTATTTAACAGCCCCCAAGAAACAATTTTCGTAAAAATATTACTTTGGTGCAAACCGCAATATTCTACGACTTCGAGAAGAATACTATTTGACTAACGATTACAGTTTAAGTAAGATTTAGATAAAACAGTATGAATACTGGCAATTTTCAAATTTTTTTTTAACCCAAAATACCAACTTTCTTTATAACGGGTTATAGATATTTCGCATTTGACTTTAGGTACAATTTCCATCGTTGATACTCAATGAATTCGATAACATTTTTCACTTAATTCGAAGGATAAAGTGTTTAAAAAGTATTTGACTAATGATTATCATTGAAATAAGAGATAGGTAAAATTTCCCTCACAAATTTAGAAAATTTAGTGAACTTTTTGCCAATTTTCAAATATTTATTTACCCATAACTCCAAATAATGAATTTTGTGTTTATTGGGACCACATTCGGGATACATATTATTGTAGAGTTTACAATTTGATAATTCCAATTTTTGCTTAAAATCAATATTTTGCATTTTAATCTCTCAACACTAAGATTTCCATATCAGAAATCATTACAATATATATATTTGTATTCTTTATTATAAGTCAAGTTTGACTTGATTTCTATTCCCCTCTTCAGAAGCTTATCCACATTGCGTACTAATACTGCCTTTTGTTCATTCACGAGTCCATGGAACTGGCATAAACATGTCAGTAACAACAGTCACCAACCTCCGATTTTGAATTATTGTGCAATGGAACTTGGAATGAATGATTATCGAATACCCGAAAACTTTTCAAAGAATTAAAATACACAGTTCACAATTGGAGAGAAGCCTTCGAACAAGGCTTTCGTTTTGCACAGTCTCGCTTTCCAAGTTACGTGACAATGTCTGGAAAGATTCTTTGTGCTGTCAGCGATGCATTTCAGAAGGATATTCACGCGGACAATCAAAGCTCAATTTCCTTTCTAATTATAAAGTGTGTGTTATCAGTAATGGCATCTAAACATTTGTGCAGTTTGGCACCATTCATGTATAGTATAAGTTGAAGGAAATCTGTAATGATATTTTTGTTTTAAATGATGGGGAAATATATGCGAAGGGAAAGAGCCTGAACTACATGGAATGTAGCAAAGGGAATTTGTTAAATGAATTTGTGGTGAAAATTTTTCTCATTGAAAAATTTGAGGCTAATGATCGCCAATTTTCGTTAATTAAAGTCATACTTAAATTAAATGATCTAAATATTTAAATGTTTAAGATAAGTATTTAAACTGGTTGACTTTTTTGCAAACACAGGTTTGACGTAAAAGACATGAACTTGTAAAAATGTACAATCATTTGAAATTTTCTTTGTAGAAAAATAATATATTCTTATATTTGAAAAATGTGTTAGTTACTTCAGGAAGTGTTCGAAATGAGGAGCGTCGAACCAAAACCAATAAATAACTTTTTTATAATTTTCTTTCTCAATAATTGTTTGTTTTGGGAATTGTTATTTTATTTAAATTACAAAATCTCACCCTAAATTTGTTTAAAAAATACCAGTAATACACTGATGTTACCAAGTGGCTCTCAAAAGTGGTAATTTTTATAGTATTATAAATATTTACCGATTTTGTATTACAATATTTTTTATCTATCGTTACTCGAATGTGAATAGAATAAAATGTAAATTTAAAATGTAAATGATTCAAATATTGTTTCTTGATGGTGCAATTTGAATCAATACAGTTTGGTGTTTAATTTGTTCAGTTAGAATGAATGAACTGCTTTAAGATTTCTTAGTTTTAGACGTACAAATACAAAACGTAAATTAAATAAAATTTTATAGTATGGTGTTAGTAATAATAATCATGATAAGTTAAATATATTTTAAAAACAAATTATGTTTGATGACTTTACATTTTTTAATAAATGATTTCTCAGGTAGGATATTTTGAGATATTTCTTGTTTTTCAAACATATATTTAAAAAAAAAAAAAAAAAAAAAAAACTGAAATGGTGTCTGAACATCTAAAAATAAAATGTATTATTGCGTATAAAATGTATTGATAAAAATAAAATGTATTATAACGAATATGGCATGAAGTGATTTGCTAAACCATTTTTTTTAGTTATTGGGTAAGTGTAATTGAGAATAAGGCATGCCCCAATCAGCATTAAAAAAATAAACTTTTTGAAATACACCCTTTTTAAGACAGAAAAACGTCTACAAAAGGGAGGAAAAAATGAAACTCACTGAAGTGTTCTCTCAAATTTTATTGCACTAATATGATTTTGATGCTAAGACTGCGTAATAAAGATTTATGCAAATGACAGCTTTGTTCACGCCATAAAGAATATTTTATCCTTAATTATATATTTTCCAACACTTCATCTGCTTTGATTCAAGAGATAATAAACTAAAATCACCGAGCATATCTTTTTTCCCTCAACTTTAATTATCGGTACTTTTGATCTTACGAAAAAAAAAAAAAAAATCGAGTAAAAGACAGTTAAGAAACAATTACTAAACAATAAACTCATTAGGTTTTCTGCAGTCTTAGCAAATATCAAGAAACTAAGATAATGTCTTTTAATTCAATTTTAGCATGAACCTCCATTAGAAAAGCAGAAATCACTTGTAACGCCTTTCACCTTTCCCAGAAGCTATTTTGTTGGATTCAGCTATAATTAAACAAAGCCGACGGTTGCGTAAAGATGTAAAAAATAATGATAAAATATATGTGTTTGATAATGATGAAAGGAAATATATTACTAATAAAGCTCATTAGCCTATACTTGACATGGAGTATTTTTCATAAAATCTGTTTTGTTTCAAATTGATTTTTATGTTGAACACAGTGGAAAACATTACTAAGAGCTTTTTAAATCCATATATTTCCTTTAATATATGTAAACTTAATAGTCTAGTGGCACATTTGTGTGATATTGTGCCATTTGTGTGATAAGTGCCATGTTAGTTACAAAAATTATATACTTTTCCGTATAAGTAGTGAGAGCAGCAAAAGAAAAAATTATCTTTAAAAACTGTATCAATCGATTTGCCACTTGTGTGAAAAACAATGTTTACTTATTTTACCCAAATGAATACAATAGTATACTTGTCACTATACTTACATCCCTTATTATTTTATTTCCGTCATTTTGAATTATAATAAGATCTACTGGGTTTAACGTATAATTCTTAGTCAATCATATACAATATTAGGCAACAGTACGAATTATACAGCTTGATTTTATTACAAAATATAAAAATGTGACTAAAATTTTAAAATGCATTTTTTAAAAAGAATATTGTTCTGAAGAATTATAAATGCATTTACATTTGGAAAAGTTAACTATTTCTTATATCCATTTTCAAAGCATTTAAAACAGAATTAAACATTTCTTTTTCATAAATCAGAGTCTAGAAATTTATGTAAAATAAAGATTCAACTAACACCTATGCTAAATTTTAAACAGAAGAAAATTTTTCTTACAGAATTTAAAAAAAAAAAATTAACTCCTGAAGTAGTATTACATTTCTCTGAAACGATTATATAATAAAGGTCTTGGTTCTATAACCCTTAAACAAAGCAATTTCATGTACAAATAGAATAAACAAGAACTAAATAGTACTACTGAGTAATAAAGTAATAGCTACAATGTTTAGGATAATAATTTGGAATTAATTAGCTTCATATTCGACTAATACTTAAGTTTCTAAATATTAAGTGTTTTCTTTTTGAAGAAAATATATTTTGAAGAATGAACAAGTAATTTTGATAAAATTATTCAAAGAATTATTTCAAATATTATATACAAACATATTAAAAAAATATTTCGCTGAATTTTAGAAGTACGGATTTTGTTTGATTTATTGGAGGTTACAATTCAGAGGATTTAAAATTATTTTATTGAATGATAGTTTATCTTTTAAGTTATTCTTCAAAAGAAAAAAATGGGAAATTATTATTTTCATTTTTGTAAAGAGACAGAATAAAGAAATTTGGTTTATTTAAATTCAGAAATATTTTAGTAAATAGAAATAAGTTCACTGTTTAAGTAATTTAATGACGTTACTGTATTAATTCAATTATTATGAACTAAGCTAACTGTATCTTAAATCAAAGATTATCTTTCTTCTTTAGATTTTTATTTCAAAAAGGCATAAAATGCATTTCAAGTAATGTGTAATTATTAAAATTCAATAAAATTCTCTTCTATTAAAATATGCAATTTACACTTTTCTTTAAAATAAAAAAGAATTACTCTAGAATTAATTGCTAAGTTTAAAGGTGGATAAACATGAAAAATTGTACTAAAATTCTAAATTTCTAATTATTGCAATATAATTAAAATATTTAATGTAATTCTGATGACACTACTAGCTGAGTTTTTTTTATTAAGTGATAAAGTTGCTTTGTATATTTTATGTAGCATATAAAACATAGAAAATGTATTTATTCTAACTGAATGACCTTTTGTCATTTTTATTTACTTTTTTAAAGGAAAAGAAGAATTCAGCACGCTAAATGCGTTTATTCCGAAACGATGCATACATTTCGCCAATCAATGCATTTGTCTATCCCATACGACTTTTCATATTTCTCATTCGTTTACAGGTCAGAGAAAAATATGGAGATTTCTCAGAATGAAGGGTTGATGATTGAATAGTGCACAGGGGATGTCAGCCGCACGCGTTTATCTGCGTTTCGCTTGTATCAGTTGAAAGAGAAGGACGAGATACAAAAAGCGTTCCGCGCGTTTTTATTTTTTTTTCTTCAATGTCGAAAACGATATCTTACGCTTTCGGAAACAATATTCAATCGCGAAAAATCTCATACTAAACAAAGCAAGCAGAAAAATTTCATTCCATTTATCAGAGTAATCAAAAACTGAATTTACATATTATGCTAACTGAAGTCGTTTTGGCTGAAAGCCACGTATACAATATATACTTGGGGGAGGGGATCAGGCTTATGACAGTTATGAATGTACGACTGCTGAGAGAGTATCAGAATTTTGTGATATGTCTGCTCTCTCGGATGGCTTTGAACAACAACAAAAAAAGTTGATGAGGATCACAAAGAATAATGCCTTGTAAGTTATTCAGAAAGATGTTTCCTTGTATTTAGAAATTTACCCACTTATCGGAATGATATAGTTTTGCCACGGAAGAGATTTGAAAGTGCTTTAATTTTCATTTTCTTTTTATTGTATTATATATAATTGAACTATTGCTATACTTACAGGCATATACGTAATTGTTATTGATAGTTGTCTAATTTGGGATTTATTTACATTTTAAAAGAGTTGTAGTCTTTATCTAGGCTTCCTTTGTATATGTGTATTTTTAACACGATTTTTATGAATATCATGCGCTACATATATTTGAAATTTATCCGTATCAAATATATAAATGTTATTATAAGAAACACAAGAATAATGCAGTATATATTATTAAAAACACATGTTTTAATATAAGAAACTTCTCTGCATTTTAAGAATGATAATTCTTATAATGGTATTTAATTTTTATTTCATATATTTTCTTTTAAATGACTACCTGTTTCACACATCTATGGAATAGAATGATTAAATCGTAAGTCAAAGACTGCAATATTCAAAAGATACATACAACTTTCTCCAATCTTTTAAACTAAATACTGGTTTTTCTTTGATATTGCACTCACTATTCAAATCCATATTATATATATATATAAATATAAATATATATATATATATATATATATATATATATATATATATATATATATATATATATATATATATATATATATATATATATATATATATATATATATATATATATATATATATATATATATATATATATATATATATATATATATATATATATATATATATATATATATATATATATATATATATATATATATATATATATATATATATATATATATATATATATATATATATATATATATATATATATATATATATATATATATATATATATATATATATATATATATATATATATATATATATATATATATATGTGCTTTGTTTACTTAGAAGAAATCAAGGATTTTTTTTACCAATTTTTACAAAATCGTATTTTTAAAATAAATTGAAATACGAGAGCTTCGTTCTAGACTATTTATATGCTCAACACATTTTTACTTTTATTAATACTTAAGTTTGAAAATTACTGATTTGTTATTAACAGAATATCTTTCATAAATTATTAAGTCATCATAACATCTACTGACTATATAACTAATATTTTTTTATAAGATTTAGTGTTGATATTAAATAAATAATATCATCATTAAATCCCATACAAGTGTCTAAGATAATTTGTTATGCGAAGTCAAGTCGATACATTTCTCATAAATTATCACACAGTGGTAGTCTTTGAGAAACACAACCCAAATTATTTTTAGTTGTAATATCACTTTCAAATACTCAGTAATCATACTTGCAAAAGGAGCGTGACAAAATTTACTTTAGCCTGATACTGTTTTGTTGTATACCAAATTTATGAATGTCCAACTTTAAATGATTTCCCATTTTCAGACTATTGTAAGTCATATTGGGGATTTCACTCGATAAATTCTTCAAAAATATATTCTAAGATAGGGAAAAAGAGAGAGTATAAAATCAAGTCTAAAACTGCCTTGAAGAATAACACTCCGAACCTTTTTTTTATGTGATGTCATGTAAAGGATAAGCTGTATTCAGCTCAATCATCACATATTGGAATTTTCAAACCAGGTTAACATATACTTCAATCGCTGGTTTTCTGGAAATTTTCCTGAAAATGTGACGAGAAATTAAACACCAACAGTGTAAGGCCCTTAACAAAATTCTTAAAAATAAACTTTTATGAATTTTCTAAACTTCTTAACGTTGAGAGGAAAATTACTTTTCCTTTCATTTTTACTTCTGGTATTTCACAGGAAAAAGCAGAGTATTTATAATAACAATTTTAAATATGTGTATGTCTAAGATATCGCAAGTTGAACTTCTTTCACACTGACTCAGATTGTTAAATACATTTTTGAGAGATACATATTAAAAACTTGTATAATCAAATAACATATTTGGCTAAATTTTTGTCATTGATTGTATCACTATTTTTTATACTTACTTCACTAGCTTATATAATGAAAATCAATTCTGATCATTTATTAAGAATTAATTAATGAATCATTAGTCATATCTGAAATTTAGTAAATTGTAACTAATACGTAGGATACCTTGTTTCACAAAAAGTTATATATTTCCGTTTTGATGTCGAAGTAATATGCTGAAAAATCAAAATGTGTGAGTGGATAAATTTTTTTAAAAATTCTGATTCGAAAAATTAAAATATGAAAAATGTTATAATATAGTTCAACTACTAATAGAGGGAGCAATTATCATGCATTTTGTAACAAAATCTTTTCTTTGAATGCTAAAAATACCTCTACAAACTGCATAAAAAAGTATCATAAAGTGCTAATAGTGGTATAATTAGAAAGTATGCATAAAGTAACAAAAAGGCACTCTTCCGAGGAGTATTAGAGGTTTTTATTAATTGATTAATCTAGGATCCCGTCATTATTCGGAGCAATTATTGCTTTACTAAAGTTTAGAGGGGTACTTTGAGATTGTTGGCACGTTTCATCTTTTGTGTGTAAAAATAAGTGACGTCACAAAGGGTAACTATGGTTACACGCGAGTTGGTTACGGCGGTGGGTGTGGCCCAAGGCTTTAACTCTTTATGCACTTGCAGTTCGGCAGCATTATATAGATAACCATGCGTTTTCAATCCGTAAATTGAGCCCAATTTCATCCATGCTGATTTAACCGTCACTATATACCGATCAATACAGTGTAATCAACAAATCGAAAAGATTTCATCGGTAGCTGGGCTATTTGTATAGCGGAAGAGGGAACGAAACGAATGGGGTTTATTGAAGGAAATTACAGCTATTACATTCATCGTTTGCTGCTGTACAATATAAAAGGGAATTACAGTTTTTTATTGAACTGTAACAAAGTTGAGCGTAATAAAGTGATGATGATTATTTATGGGAGTTTTGTACATTTAGAGTTTAGTGAAGCTGTATATTAAAATATACGAAACAATGGAAGTTATTCATACATGTTCAATGTGTACATAATAGTTTAATAAAAACACATACATATGTGAGGTAAAAAATATTATTAGTACGACAACAGCAGATGTATAGCTTTATAGAAGACAATTTAGGTTATAATGTAATATTTAGAGAATTCAGCAAATGATTCATAAGAAGTCTTTAGAACTGAATTTTAATTTGTACACTTTAGAAATAGTCAAGTTTAATTTAATTAAAGGTTCTTCTTCCTTTAATAAATTACACTTTATCTAGGTTTTGTTAGTAATTGTAGTAAAAATATTTAAATGATTTTCTTACCAATTGTACTATCAAATATGGTTACATTGTCCTCCGGGTCAAATTAAAATTTTTGTACAGGGTTACTTACTCAAATCGTCACTCTAACCATGTGATCGGCTAGGGTAATTATGATGTTGGCAAGACTCCGAGATGATATAATCACTTGTTGATTAATAATTAGTAGTTCTAGTTCTTTGAATTGATATCTCTACAGTGGATGATAAGGTCTAGAAATATTCTTCTGTGGAATCAGCGTAAACATTTGCTGAGTGTCTATATTTCTCTATCTGTTTTAATTTTAATCTTTATTGGAATTTTTGAATTTTACTTGCGAATGTTATCCCGTGAATAGTTGGAAAATGGAGGCAACTTTACCTGATTGTTTTTAAGCGGTGCACCATAATATTCACATTATCGAAGAATGTTCATTCTATTCTAATTTTGAATTTTCTACTGCTGCACAGATAGTTTAATCTGAAATTTTGTCGCAAAGTTACATCTATATGTCTCTATAAGTGCATTATTATGTTAAGTATTTTAGTTTTTTATGATTATATATAACGTATTCACAAATTCAGGTATGTAATAAAGTGATACAAATATCTTTCAAACTAAAATATAACTTAAACATCGTCACATTTGAAAAATACTTAGTTAACTGAGAATTAATATATAACATTATATCGGTTTCATTTTCTTATTCTTACAAGTTTTCAAAGTTGTGCAAAGTTTTCAAATATTACTCAAAAGCCTTTATAACAAACAAATATCACTCTTTAAAAACTATATGATTCATAGCTTGTTAAATCCTTTTACTTTATGTTAAGAGTTTAAAAGTAATTTTAAATCCTCTAGTATAATTTTTATTCCGTACTTTATTTTAGACACACGAGAATAACGATAAATCCTTTACAAATCATTTTGCTAAAACAGGATTCTTATAATAATTTAGATCATTAGCGTTAAGGGCGCTCCTTACATCCAACGATAAAGACTTGCGAATTGAATGACTGCGTATAAATACACTATCCAAGTTTTTAAAGATACCATTTCTTAAAACAAATCAGACCATGCAGTTAACTGCGTAATTTTTTCATATTTTTTTTAGGAGAAACAATAGTGCAATTGTAATACACAATCCTATTCTCTTGTATATTAAATCCACTAAAGGGGGCCTTGCAGTGTTATCGATAAGCTTAGGGTTAATGCTCCAATATAGTAATTTACTTTCCTCGACCATAAAACGAAGTAAATAAGAGAAGCAGTAAAATTTTGTCTTTTGGATTAAAGCTTTATTTACGCCTTGACTGGTTAAAGATACTTATGGGATTACAAATAAGTTTAGCAACGGTGTTTGTGGGCAAGTAATTTATTTTAATCTAAGGACGATGTGTAGGATATATATCTAGGTCTAATTTCTAATTGTCATGCCTTCTTCTAGAGTAAATAATCTCCCTGGGGTCGATGTAAAGGTTTAAAATGGTACTTTCATTACAATGGTGATGAGCGTAAAAAGTTTTATCGTGATTTCTTAAATTGCTGGGAAGTTTCAGTTATCCCCAGCAATGAAATACTGTAAAAAACACAAGGCAGTGAAAATGCTACAATTGTTTGAGAAATAATTTTATTAAAGTGTAATGATTGGATACTCACAAAGTATTGTTATACAGTTGTTTAAGTACTTGATCAGCTTTAAGAAGTATCATTCTTTTTTAACACACATTTTACTGTTTGTTTTCTTAGTGTAGTAGAAATAATTTAGGACTTTTATTTGTTAGTTGATATTATTAATTCTAATATTTACATTTTATATAATTGAAAACTTAATATATAGATTCTGAAACATTGAGTACAATATTAATAAAACTGATGGACATTTAAAGAATAGTGGAATAAAATGAATTACCCAAAACTATAAAGTAAATGTGCGCAATGGCTTAGATGAAAAAATACTATAGTAATAATGAAATAATAAATATTTAATGTGCACTTAATTTTTTCACATACTAATATGTTATATATGCTACAAACCATCATTTGCATTTATAGTTTATAGAACAGTGAGAACTATTCTTCAGACTATACTTAACATGTAATCGTATTTTTTAGTTTAAATATGTTTTTAGTCAATACACTAGCATGGAAAGTTTATAGTCGGTATAATTACATAGTGACAGAATTTTATTTCCTCGAGGTAAATTGTACATAATAAACTAAATTGAGATTATTAGAGAGAACTCCTTCAGACAATCGTGCTCGTCAGGTTAAGTTGGTTGGTTGGTTGTTTTCAGATTATCTGGCGCCGTCAGCAACACGAGGGCTATAATGCGCCGAAACATTCGTCATTTGACAAGCCAACATACATTTACAAATACCCATGCCTAACACGGGACTCGAACCCGCAACCTCGCGGTCTAGAAGCTAGTATGCTAACCACTATACCGTTTGGTCGGCCTCGTCAGGTTAAGAGTTTCATAGATATTGCATTATATTAGTTCAATGAGTACAAAATAGCCCAAACATATGAACTGAGATTATTTCGAATAATTTCAAAATGAATTATAATAATTACATGATAGTAACTGCAGAAAAGTTATATAGTTTTAAAGAAGAGGCAGTACAACAAGAAGGATTTTGACATATCCCTAGAATTTTCTATGACTAGTATCAATTTTGACACTTTTCCAATCCAAGTGTGATACATCTAAAATAAAATTATTTGAGTCTGAATAAATGTATAAAAATAAATCTGCATTGAGAAACAATGTTTCAGGATATGATGGTTTTCATTCATTCTTTAGGTGTGCATAAAGCATTTGAAAAACTATTTCATTGCAAACACATTTATTAAGTGAAGCAAGCAAAATCAAGCTTGGAGAGTCGCATATCCTCCTTTGGGAGAAAGCTCGTAGGGTAAGCTTAAAAATGAGCACACATTTTTTTTTAAGTTCACACACGCGTAGGAAATGTGGATGAAACGGGGTCATCTGCAATGGCCAGTGTCTGTCCTCATGGCTCAAAGGATCAGATTGCCCTACAGAAGTTTCTTATTCTGACCCCCCTCGCGGTTTCTTTACAACCCACTTCCCTCCCTTCGCTAGAATTCCCCATCCCCCTTTGTCCATTTCTGTACTTTTTTTAAGCCCTATTTCAGTAATATAGATATTCTGTTTCACATCTCAAGTTTTATATTTATACTGTATCTTTTTTATATTCTTTTATTTGTTTAAGATCGACCATTTTTTCTTCACTTCATGGATGCCTGGTCATAAGTTTCAGTTGACTATATGCCCATGCTTACCATGTCTTATATTGCCCCATTACACTTTAAGATTTTTTCGTTCTAGAATTCTCTTTTTTATATATTTCACTTTATTCTGTATACATCTATCTTTCCAGTTCTCCACACAGTAGTTCTTAGGGAAGGGGGATTCCGATTACTTTCTAAAGTTTGATAATGTTTAAAGATCTTGTGCTCGCCTTAGTTCTTTTGCTGCTCCGAGGCTTTTGTTTATCGCTTTTGTTTTGCTTCAGTTACTCAAGTTTTGACAAATATGTTCTTCGTGAAAAGTGCACGGAAAGAATGATGTGTCTTGGATTTTAGTTACCACATATCTATGTACACTGTGTACAGACAAAAATTGGCTTGCAGAAAAAGAATGGCGTTTTAAAGGCATATTGCTAAAGCGGTGAATTTCAAAGAAATGCATGAGAGATAAAGATATACAATTCTACTCAATTCTTTTTCCATTCTGTCTTTCAAATTTTTAAATTTATGGCCTTTTAGTGGTATCGGATGTGTCGGAATTTCCTTTGGAGCTTTTATTCGGAATGGACGAAGAGATTTGATGTTATATTTTTCTCAAGTATATATTTTATTGATTTCGTATATCATCAAACCTACAGTATTTGTTTAAGTTGTATGAAAACGAGTAAAGTAGGATGATCCCCATTGAATTTTTTTTTAAACATCCGCATAGTTTGCAAAATAGGTGTACTCAATTAAAGATATTCTTTAAAGCCAGACATTAAAATGAAAAGTTAATACTTTCCACTATATTAAAGTAATTGATAATTAAAATCTAGTACCTATATATATTTTCTTTCTCTAAAATATTTAAAATAATAATTTAAATAAGCCAACTGATAAATGTTGTAAAATACTGAGTAACAGTGAACTTTCAAAATTGGTCAGTACATTTTTAAGTTAAGCATATTGAAACAACGAATATTTTTTTAAGCATAGCTTTGAGATTTTCGTTTGCGGTTCTCTCTTAAACTGATTGGTGATTTCTTAAACTTCTATTTTATCAAATTAAAACCTGTTTAAATTGCAGACACTTCATACAAAAATTAGATTTAAGATATTTACTAAAGTTAAGATAATTAGTAATCCGAAGTCCGTTTAAAATATATTAACACAACATTCCCAATTTTTCTTCTGCTATCTAATAATGTCTATATAATTAACAATTATTCTAAGTTTATATAAGATATTTTAGATATAAAACCAAGGCCATAACAAGTTAGTTTCAAGAGGTATTTTAAATAACTACTTTGAAGCTAAATTTTTATTTCATGAATTAAGTTTCATTAATTTAGGGTCTGCTTTGAGAGTATTTTTCTGAGACTAATATTCTTTAAGAACAGTTCGACATTTATCTTCGTAGAAATATAGGAATCGATATTAAGTAGGCGAACATACAAGATGAATAGCGATAAGCAACTACGCATTCCTTTTGTATTCTTTTCTGCCTTCTGACAAAGGATGAGAGTTTTTTTTTCCTAGTTGAGCCTTTTTTTTTTACCCCTTCTTTTCTTGTACTTAGCTTCCGAAGTTTTGCAACTTTCTTTTTATCAACTCGAAACCTGCTTTTCCCAAAAACTGAGCCAAAGATGTCATTTGCTGATTGAAGATGCGAATCTCGGGGATGCTGTTTGGACTGCATTGGTTCCAAGGATGGTGTAATGTTGATATTTTGTTCAATTTCTTAGTATGAATACATTTGAAATTGCGCTTTTCTTGCTAGTTTCATGAGTTTTCTTAAACGAAGTTGAAATCTTCGCATTCGTTGGTTGAATTTTTTCATTGGGTGAATTGAAATCGGGTGTTCTGAAGAAAATTCCAAAGATACTTCAAAATCCTGAGGTATGGTATAAATGTAAGATTTATTTTTCTTGGGAAAAAAGATTTTTCCTTTTGAAGGTAAAGTATTAGACAAATTCTTAACATTATAAGTTGGAAAAATCGTCTACATACAAACTGTCGCCAACAAAGTAAACATGGGATATTTAAGAAAAAGCGCCAAAAATGTAATTTATTGTAAGTACAATAGCAGAGTAACAATTTTATACAAATATAATAAATTTTAACATATTATAAAATTATATGAAAAAATAGTACGATTGAAATTTTGATTTGAATCATCATCGTAAGTAAATTAAAAATGTTCATACAGTTTAAAAAATGTTTACATAATAGTTTCAAAAATAATTCAATTTAAAGTTCTTAAAAAAATAATTTAAATAATATAAAACTAACAGAAGTAATGTCAATTTTGATAAAACTTTCAATCTTATAAATAATAATAAATAAATATAAGTGCAATAAAATTTTGAAATGATATAAATTTTTACTTTCTTTGAAAATCTCGTCGTGTTTTAAGCCTTCGCAAATTTTTAAAAACAGTCATTAAAAACCAAATTTGTTGCGTGTTCATTCGTTAAGAGCTAAACTGTTTATTATCCAGTGAAACACCCCAGACCACTTTGATAAACTTTTACAACCCAAACGTTTTTCTCCCTTCTTTTAGTTATCCCCCAAATAAACTTTGTTTAATTGACCTTCTGTATATTACTGCGAAGAAAATGGGCAACTGCATTCTTTAGTAAATTTGCTTTGTGTACCGAACACTGGAAATACTAAGCACTCTACATTAAAGTAAATCTTCGATCGACTGCTAATGAAATAATTACCCTCTCTGAATCCTTTTCCGAAGAGTATTTCTTTTGTTTATTTTGTGTTTTTACGTATACATATTCGGCTATTACTACGTTAGCTACTATTCTCTGTCCGCTAGGTAAAAGTAATTGACTTAATTGCTTTAATTGTCTAACGTTGGAAACGTCTTTTGTAGAGCATAGATGGGGTGCGTTCCGATATTTGTTTTGTATGGAATAAAGAGATGACATGTCAAAAGATTTCTTTTATATAATGTTATTTTTCAGCTTATTTTGAAAAAAGATTACAAATTTAGAAAAGCGCATTTTTAGTCGTGTATAATTGTATCGTATATTTTTTAAAAATAGACTGCAGAACATTTTGTTGAGAACTTTATTATTTATTGGCCACTTCCATTGATTTGCATTATAATCACATTTTTACAATTAGTGATTAATGCATTGTAACGTTACTTAATCTTAACACTAATTTCTCCAAGAACTTCAACCAGAAGGGCTTCAGAATTATTCATCTGAAAAAGTGTTTCTGTAGTAAATAAATGACAAGTTCATATCGTGGCTTCAAAATATTATGTATAATATTTTACAGTTATGCTTTTTATTTACTCTAATATATTTTTAATTAATGAATGCATCATTTATTTCAGGTATGGAAGTATAACAGCATTTCACTTAGAAGTTATTTCTCTAGAATCAGAGAAAAAAAATTCTCTAGATCTGAACGGCAAAGAAAATAACTACCTTCTTACTTCTGAGTCATTGCAAGCTCCTGAACCGTTCTATAAAAATGCCATACTTTACTAACTGTTTTTTTTAAAGGATGGTTCTCAGACCCAGTTTTCCCATAGAAAAAATTCTGAATGTACAATTGTTAACTTTTTTCTATTATTGTACTTGGAGAAACAGCTGCAATAGCTAGAATCTGAAAGACGTGAAACGCATAAGACGAATAAAAATAATATTATGGAAGTTTCGAGAATATAAAAATAAGTAATACAGAAATTGGAGAACAACGTGTACAGCAAATGAGAGTAGATATAATAATTTAAAGGGCACAAAATAGTTTGTGGTTTACCAGTGAATTCAGTTGAAGTTTCAGGACACTGAACTATTGTCAGAGAGGGGTGATTCTGGTTGAAATTGGCAAAAATTTATATATTCTTTTGTGTTATTATTTTTGAGTTCATTTTTTTAAACAATACCAATGGATATCAGAACATTTATTCTCACTGTAGAAATTTCTAGTTTATTAATCTCTAACGATTCTGTGTTTCCTGGGTTCTTTTCCCATGTACTATTAATATAAGTCATGTCTTATTGATCTTTTATGATGGTCTTCACTTTTACACCTCAAAATGTAAACATTTTGTATCACTTTACGACTTTTTTAAATTTAAAGGTCTGCGTTTAACGTAAATGTTATACTTGTTTATCTCTTCAGTATTGTGATTATAGTGTCTATCGTACATACCATTGGATCTCATATGTGCATTAAATAACCTTCGTTACATACCTTTTAGAGATGTAAGCACATTTGGTTATCTTTAATCAGTCTGAATGAAACTAAACATTAATATGAAAATGATAAAATATGTGTAAAATTTACTTATTTTAAATAAAAGCACAGCGACTTGATTTAGTGTAGCATATTCTAGTTTTCAATTAAATAATACATCTCCTAAGTCACTGAAACAAGCATATATTTTCATATTAATGGAAAATGTATATTATTAAAACGAAGTTATTTAATTTATACATCTAACATAAGAAAACATTAATTATTAAAACTTGAAGATTTATTTTTTATTTTTGAGATAAGTACACTATGATAAATATTATGATGGTAATTTTATTTATGAGAAAATTCTAAGTACCAGCTTTCAATAATTTATTGTTTCTTTAATGTTTTTTGCAATGTAGTCCTAATTCAACTTAATTAATTTAAAAGCAGTTTCAAGAGATATTTGAAAAGGTGCCAGGATTTAGAAACAATTTTCATAATACATCGGATAACGTTTGTATATTTTAATGGATATTCTAAAGGAAAGTGCCATAATTCTGTCATCATGAATTACCTTTTCTTTATATCATTTTGTGCAGTCCGGTAGTGTTTGCTATTTAGTTGTATTTTCTAAAGACAAATTATATTACAAACTCTAAATACAATATATAATGATTTAAATATACTTCAATACACTTAACATTTAGGCTTACTGCATATTCCAGTAATTTCCAACTAAATATAGGGTACAATCCTGTTTTTAAAATTATGTTACTTAAAGTTAGTTACACGATTAAAAGAATAAAGTACTTTCAGAAAATTCTTTTTGTATTTTTATTACTTTGATACAGATAGTACGGGTATTATAACTTCGAATGATAATTTATATTGGAATAGTTTTATGAAAAATATAATGAATATACATCTGTTATAGAATTTTTGAAATTTAAAAGAAAGTTTTCTTCTAATGTTTCTTAATTACGAATGAAGAACATGAAACAATAGAGCAGCTTGTCTTTCAAATATATGCAAGTTTTCAATGCGAAGCTCCCTTCACAATACGACTCATTTGAATTATATTCAAAAATATATTATTTTATTATTGTACATCTGAAAAAACAGTAAAAAGGATTTTTTGATATTCTGAAGAAAACAAGATAGAATTCAAATACAATACAAATACACATTTTAAGACCGACAACAGGCTCAAGGCTCAATAGGGTTGGGCGAAAAAAAAATAGTTTTCATCAAAATGTTAATTAATAAGAGTGCAAATAACTGTTTTGTGCGGAGCATTTTTTGCCATTCGATTTACATCGAATTACAACGAATTAATCATCCAAATTTGCCAAGAATTTTACATTCATTAGCTTCATCTTACTAATTGAATATTTTACCCATGATCTGCTTTAATAAGTTTTTCAACTGAACGCTAGTATATCATATCGTTCCATCGGTTATTTATCTTTGGTTTTTACACTAAGTTTTCTTTACCATTTCTTAAAAATAAAATATTTATGATTATGCCTTTACAAAATTTTATTCAATATTCTGCCCTACTTTCTTTGTTAAAAATAGTGTTTATTTTGGAGTATATTCGATCTTCTATCTCAAATGATTTTGAAAATTTTAGTGTAGTATATTTCATAAGTAAAAATGAAACAATTCTAATACTAACTTTGATGTCTATCTGTAATACTGCTTGTATTAAAAGTTGGTGAATATCGTATCGGGTTAGATTATTTAAATGAAACTTTAATCACAGATAATCAGTAAAATTTCAAGCATAGACAAATAATGCAAATTTTTTATTTAGTTTGGAAAAATATTTAAAACTAAAATTACTTCAATTTCTTTAAATCCTGTTTTTTTCTTACAAACTTAATATGTAAATAAAGTCAACAGCTATTTATAATTGCATTGCAGTCCCTTGATATGTGAGGTACAAAATCAAACAGAAAATACGTAAGGCTGGGTATTGTACGAATATTGATATTGAACTTGTGCAGATATTTACCATTTAATTACATTATTTTTTACATATCTTTCACAGTTGCATTCATTTTTTTTTATCCGAAAGAAACTTAAGGAACACGATCACATTAAGCGTGGTTGACCGATATGTACCATCTCTTAAATGAAGGATTCTTCTGCATTAAGACAAAAAGAAGAGGAAAAAGAAAGACGGTAAGAGGTATATCTGCCTTCCCTCTCCAGGGAACAGAAGTATCTAGAAGTTTGCTGCAGGATCCTCAGAGCTGTTCAACCAAAGTACAAATTGGAACGGACGCTACTCTTTGAGGTAATGTGGTTTTAGGGCTTTCTGTCTCCTGTGGATTACATACTAAGTGCTTGTGAGACAGAATACTATCTATTGAGTGCTAACCCCAACCTGTCTGCTTGACTCTAAAACTGATAAATGCGCCTCGTACAAAGCATTGTTTTTGGTATACTTTAACACGTTGTATAGTGGTAATATTTAATGGATATGTAATTTATCCAATTTTGATCTTCAAAGGATAATGTGAAGCAGTGTAAGAAATCTATCTTCAAGGTGTCCATAGATTTACCTTGATACGAAAATTGATAAAACACTTGCTATATTTGATGCATAGTTTAACAGTAGGTTAGTCTAAAAGTAACAAGGCTTTTGAAAAATCGTTTACTCACGGAAAATTGAGAGTCGGATGATTCTGTTTTTACAGAAATGTCTAAAATTTTTTTCCAATAATGAAATTTAGTTAGGTTTTTTATTAACAGTTAAGGTTGTTGGTGTTACTTTTAGCTACTGTCTAATGTTGTGTTAGTGGGTTTCAGGCTGCTAATAATTTAAATCTTATAAAAAACACTATATTTAAAAAAAAAAAAAAAAAAACTCTAGCTTCATTTTTACTTTTTGTTGAAAGAAATCTGATTTATTTTCTGAATTTAGTTTTATGAAAACCACATTTTCCTGTTCTAAATGATCGCGAATAATTTATTTTTCACTAGTCCTATTATTTTGGGTCATTCTTTTGCGCTTTACCTAACAAGAAAACACTTCACTGCACTTAATCATAGAAACCATTAGCTTCTGTAAGAATACCCAAGTTGTATTCATTTCTCATTCATATCTTTACCAGCATTTGTAGAATTAAAATGTAGCATTTCTTTGTATAATGTTTGGAATTTTTTTCAATCATCCGTAATTGAGCTTTATAAAATTCCTTTCGTAACTCAATTGGAATTTTCCCTATTGAGTAGATTTAAACATGATAGATTTTCAAGCAGTAACACTTGTGAAAAAAACTTCTTTAATACAAACAAAACATTATACCGAGTTGCTGTCATTAAATAGGATTACAAAGTTTGTTAGTAAGTTTGGATTATGCTTTTCTAAAGTAAAACAAAAATCAAGATCTTGAACGGATATTTTAAGTTAAATTCATTAATTTATTCGGAATAATACTAATTAAAGTGCAAGGTTCAATACATGATATAATGATTTGTTTCGTTAAAAAAAAATCAAAAGATTGTCAATTAAGTTTATCAGTGCATTCTCTAATCGAGGCTGAGTAAAAGTTTTAATTTTAAAATCAAAATCTGCTTTATAATTCTATTCTAAAGTTAATAGCTCTATCCAACACTCATAAACTCGATTGCTTAGATAAAAAAAATATACTTACATATTTATAACAATCTGAAATTCACAGAGTTTCGTGTAGTACATATATACTGATATTTAACCAATAAACTAAATTTCTCAATATATATTAATGCTTTAAAATATATAACACGTAAAACACAATTATTATACTGAAATACACAGTACGAACTGTTTCTACACATGAAAAAGTTTTATTTAACCCCTTTTATCTTGCTCTTTTTGGGGCAACTTTTTATCTCGCATTAGATCTCGAAGTAGATCACTTCTTTTATTTTGGAATAAAACATCTTCAAACTTTCTTCCCACCGTCACACCCTTTCTTTGATGGCGTTTGACGCCGAACCAGAGCAAGCATTTACAAACAAATTTTGCCAGCATCACTATGATGAATGTTGGCCCTGCATCTGTAAAGAAAGAACAGGGAGAGAAAGATAGCAACGAGAAACGATAGACAGAAAGAAAGAAACTTTGGATGGAAGAGAAATACACTGCGAAGTAAGAAGTAAAAACGACAGATTTTCGAAAAGAAGCCAAGCAAAAAAGCCGGGGTCTTGTAAGGGGTTGACAAGTAGAGAACCACGAGAGGGAAGAAATATGGCTATGAGTTACAGTAATATATTGAATGGGAGGAAATGTTCTCAAGGCAAAAAATCGTTGCAGTTGGAAAGCGCGATTTTTTTCCTCCTCAATAGCGGAAATCTATTCTTCAGCTATAAGAATGAGCGTCCCCAAAACGCATCTAGTGTCCTAAGTACAAAAGTTGCACTCAAATTCAAATGTCGTCGGAAAGATATTAGTATAACTACGAAGACATGATGATCGTATATGTGCATGCTCTGCTCATATCCAAGTATGCCAACGAAGAGATGTATATTACTTTCTTTCGGCAGGCCTGCAAGCACATCGTTTGTCATGAGTCTCGAATATATAAAATTAAAATACCAACGGATTTTTTTTGCCAAGTTCGCTTTCATGTCAGGAGGTATCAGAGTGGCCTGGATACACAAAGCCTTGTATTCATATTTCATTTGAGATTCGTAATAGGTCAAATATATTAGGTGTATGATTCAAATATGAACTTATACACTGAAATTCATCAATCTTTAAGAAAATGGTTAATGTAGTTGCTGTATGAGATTGATGATCTAAATCAATTCAGCATTGCAGAAGCATAGCTTAATATTTCTTACTACTTATATTTGAGTACGAAACATATTTTAGAATACAATAATCATATACATTTGTTCCCTTCAGTGAAAAAAAGGAAGATACCAAAACGTTTACTTGGAACTAAATGTATATAATTTATATAGTCTTCTTATTTTTTTCATATAATCTCAAAATAATAAAATGTATTGTAAAATAAATGTTATTGTTTTGATTATAAAAATGATAAATACAAACAATAAACTATCATTAAATATCTTAGTAATATGTTCTTAGAAACCTCTTATAGCATTTTTGCAATGCTGATTAGTTTAAAATTGTTTTGATTCTGTTGTGTGTAGTTCAATTCTGAAGCATTTTTGAGCAATCGCAAACTTTCCTCTCAATGCACAGTACTAAAAATGCTTCGAATTAAAAAATTAATTACATAAAATGGAATTTCTTCTACACTTCGAAGTCTTTATACATGATTTTATTACATGTTACATTAAAATGAAACATCATTATGTATATAGTTACAATCATAGCTATTCCCCGTTACCTCCTTAGTGGATTTCATTCATTATTAGCACGCATAATTTAAATTACGTCCTTTCCATTTAAATTGACTATACACCAAATGCAATAAAATTTCCTAATACAGGTAGTAATAATCTCGGCGAAACTAACTAATTAACTTGATTTAATTGAAAACCCGCCTGATCCATAGAAATTAGAAAACAGGAATTGCCATGATTATTTGATGGCGCTACAGCAACCAAAACTCTTCGCCTCAATTCGAAAAGCGCGATATTGTTGGCAAAATTTGAATATTCACCTGATACTCTACATTCTGTAGAAGCATGCAAGTCTTATTTCATAATGAATGCCAGCACTTGTGCTGGAAATCCCTTGAAACTAGAGAGTAATTATTTCAATACGCGGGCTATTTTGAAGTTCCGCCGCGTCTTCACCAAAATATCCAGTTCCATAGACATAGCATTCCATGGTTAATGCCTTAACCTCTTCTATCGAAAGGCATCCATTGTAGTTACATCTAGGGAATTGTCAACCGCCCTGATTTAAAGGGGCATGAATATTTATAAATATAACTAAGGGGGACGTTGGGACTTTTGCGATTGACACTGGTTATAAAAGCACATTTCCGTTTTCCTTCCAAAAAGATGTGTAACACTCTGAATTTCAATTGGGATTTTCATCTATCTATGAGAGATTCAGAGGGCAGTGTATTAATTCCTTTCAGATTTATGATCCAGTGGTGACAGATTGTGCAGACATTTGGAGAAAATGAATATAGAGAAGACTTTGGTATATAATATGTAGATTGGATCCAAGCCCGAAAAGGTCTGTTACTAAGATATCGCTTTCATTTATTAAAATAGGGATGTGTATATAACAGTGAGGTTTGTTAAAGTAAACAATAGATTTTTGGTTATTCTTGATAAACACTTGCATGTTTGAAATGAAAGTTAGTAAGGATTTTTACGAACTCTTTCAAAAAGTTTGGTTTATTTTCTTTTAACCGAGCATTCGTCCCTACTTGTTTCTAATAACACGATACAACAGTATTTGAAGTAGAAAGAAAGTTACTTTTAATAGGAACTTGTTTAATATACGTTGGAAAATAATATTTATAAAGCTAAGAATATGATTTATAAAGCTAAGAATATGATTTATAATGCATTTATTTTGTTGCAGGTGAGTATATTTCTTTAGAATATATAATGAAATTTATATACGCCAACAGATCATTACGATTTAAAACAAAACAAATATTTAGAACGCTGATTAGGGAGTTAATACATAACATTTACTTTCTTTACATTATTTAAAGAAATTGTCATTTAAAGCTTATCTCATTATAAGTTTAAATATCTTAAACTGACTACTACAAAATTGTTAAAATTTAGTGTTCAAGTATTCGAAACAAAACATGCAATTACGTATATTTTAATTCGATGAATTTTAAGAAACTGATATAAATACTTCTTGATATCTAATTTTCTATTCATGTATACATAAATATAGAAATGGTTTTATTAGTAAATTTTATTTGCCAAGGTAAAAAAAAAAAAAAGTAATGACTTCACAAATAATACAAAATTTATGTCATTATGATTTTAAATTTAGAAATTATTATTTTAACCTTAAAGTGAATCGAAATAATACAAAATTGTTCGAGATTTTACTGACAAATCTAACTTCATATTTCTTTCATACTTTCACATACTTCTTTTTAAATCGCAAACAAATCTTGTGTTTTGAATAAAAAAGGACTGAGAATACTCGAGACAAATACTATAGATTGTTTTCTCAGAAACAATTTTGATCTTAAGCTGATGATGAAAATATACCGAAAAAAATTCAAAGAAACTCCAGAATAAAAAAAACAACATTATACAAAATTAGATCAAACCTTCGTCAAGTGTAATACTAACTTCGAGATATCTCAGGTGTTTATATAATTTTTCTTTTTTAACAAAGTCAAACAACAAGTAACAAAAACATTCTAAGTAGTAGTAGTTATATTTCTGCAGTTCTCTTGTAGAATTGTGATGCGGGAAGAAGCTACACTGAAAAAAGAATCTTTTAAAGAGTTTTTTGTTTAAGTGGAGGGGTGTCTAGGGACCACAAAAGTACGATTTGAATATCCTGATATTCTGTAAATTGAGTTAGTAGATTACATTAAAATGCAAAAGAAAATTCTGAAAACATTTTGATTTATGTGTGTAATTTGGTATTTGTTTACTCCAGGTAAACGTTTCATATTTGTAAATAATTCTATAGTTTCAAGTGCTTGAATTTAAGTCATAATTATTATTTTGTATTTAGGACCAAGTTGTGTAGAATGTTTTCTACATTTTACATAATTACTTTCTTTCGCATACATTTATTGATTGCAGGAGAGAAAAAAATGTTTAAAATACATAAATGTAAAATAATTTATCGGTAACAGCTTTCTAAAAGGTCATCCTTGGTTATTTCCAAGGGGTGGAAACGCCTATATATGGGCTCTGAGCCAACAAAAAACCATCTTCAATTGCATAGCTATATCTCTTTTAATTGTTTTAGGTATGTCTATTAGCTCAAATGTTTAAAGAAGTAAAAACGTATTAATGCCAGTGTTAGCACTAGTGAAGTTTTCTGAAGAGATATGAGATTTCAATAGCTAAGTGACTTTATATTCAATTTAAAGATGCAAATAACGTTTTTCTATTAGATGTACTTTTTTTATTCATTTGCTATAATTTAAGTACTAACGTAAACATATAAAACATTTCAAATAACAACGTATCTTTAATTGAGTTATAATTATATTACAATGAGTTCCAAAGAAAATACTATAATTTTGTAGGTTGATAGTATTGTAGTTTACTGTAAGCTGAAACTGTTTTAGGCAGTTGAGCTTTAGTGCTAAATAAAAAATGTGGACTTGTTTGTCTATACAAGATTATTTAAAATATTCGTTTGAAATACGGATAGGTTTTATGTGTTTCATGAAGTAAATACATCATCCAATAGTCAGTAAATCAAATGGATTTGGTATCTATTAGCTTACAATAACATGTTAAAAATCGACAATTTTGTTATTTTTTGTGTTGCATATATTTGTTAAGTGTATATAGTTCATCTTGTTGCACTTATTTATTGTCATTTATATATGTCAAGTTTCATTTATATATGTTTAGTAAATCAACACAGGTTGGAAATCCATTGTTACAAGAAATACAACTGAAAAAAAAAAAAAAACCTGACAAAGTAACGAATAGCGTTTTAATTTAAATAATACTCACTGGAACCATCAGATAAGTAGCTTTCAAATATTTGTTATACACTTTTCTCGTCTAGGAACTGTCTAATATTCATATGCTGCATACAAAATATGTATAGAAAAAGGGGAAAAAGTATGGAAAACTACATTATGGCTTTTGTTTTTGAAATAGAAGCTTTTTAATGATCACCGTCATGCTAAGCCATCGCTTTAGCATGCTGCACGCATTCACGCGAACTGATACCCTTGATTCGTACTATGAATGCTTAATACGGAAAAAATAGCTATGAATATTAGCTTTTAGAAATATATTTTATACAGGCAAACTGTTAAGAATAACTTTTTTTCACTGCCCATAAATATGTATTAAAAACTTTCCTTTCTCCTTTTGGACCATTTTAAGTGTTTTATCTACGGTTTATCAAATTTATTCATTCCCTCTGTGTCGAGTTACGTGATAGGGTTCACGACATGCATCGACTTTCCCCGTTTTCAAGGATTTCTCGTTAATTTATGTGTTTGTGATCTGAACTTAGGTATTCAGGTCGATTTATCTTTGAACGTTTTATACAAATTAAATGCTAATAAAGGCCACTATTGATTGCGTAATTGGGAAATTGTCGTTAAACTGTTATTTTGCATGCGAAGGCAATTGTTAGAGCACTGAGCTATCTCAATTAGTAATTGCGTGTAATGTAGAACGTTAGAAATAAAGGCACCACGTTTTGGAAAATATTTTACTAAAATTAAAAAAAAATATAATGGATGATTTTATTTAAAATGTATTACTATGTACTTGAAGTTATTGAATTGTTTTATAGAAAATGCTTAATTTACACAATATTACCATAATGATATTTTCTAATGATATTTCCATATTTATAAAGAATCTGTGTCATTTATAACAATTCATTACGTAAACATATAATTCTATATCATAGAATATATAAACATTTAAAATATAATATTCATCAATGACTTCATCTTAATGAATTGCTAAGATTCATTTACTTCACATATATTATTTTTTCCCCATTTAGTTTAAATATTCTTGATTTAATATTTCTAAATATTTTTAATTTGTTTAATTTTTATTTCTAGTTCAGAATTTGTTTTTTTGCAATTTAAGATACTTGCATATTATACGGTCATGCTATTAGTTAAACGGGTAACAGTAAAAATTCTCTCAATCATTTTTTCAAATGAAGTTCGAAAGCTTAACAACAGATGGCGTGCATTTCTCCAAGGCCTTGATCAAATCTCAAAAAGTATTAAAGTATTTGAGAGTTTCAAAGATAAATGTTTTAACAGATACATTTCTATTTTATTAGAAGTAAACTCGAATAAATGTATGCAAATAGCTCAGTTAAATGAAGTAAGTGAAAACTTTAAGATATTAAAATAAATATGCAATAATGTTTGAGATTTTTTTTATTTTAATGTTGGGACACTATTTAATTTAAAATTAATAAAAATAGCATATTTGATAACGATTATTATGCTATTTGAGACGTTTGTTTCCTTAAAAAGTTCGTAATGGTAAACTAGCTTAACCTCTAACCAATTTTATGTATTTTTTAAAAAATATCAACCAAAAGTTATCATAAAATACAAAAATTTTTATAATCTGAAATATTAACTTATGACAATGCATTTAGTTAAAGAAATTGTTAGTATTTTCTTACTCCAAAGACAATAAAGCAAAAATAATTTTTAAATATATGTTACTCGAAAATAAAAACATTATTTTTTGTGAAATTTGTGGTTGGAATAATATAAATATAATTCATGTCATTTAAAAAAATATAATGACTATAAAGTGTTTGAGATTGTAAGAAATTGTTTGATAAAAGGATTTGAATTAACTTTCAAACCATATTAAATCTAGTATTTCCGAAGGGAAAACGTAGAAAGTTTAAAGAAATAATAAGTCAGTATTTGGATTATTTAAAGTTTACATGTAATTGAAAATTCTTTTTTATGCAACTGAGTTTAAAACAATTAACGAATGGAGAATTTGATCTTTTGACAGTATGTCAAAGTTTAAGGAAAAAAACATTTAACATACTGTGTATCCTCATCTTCTTATTTCAATGATTAGTTTAATATTTAATTAGTTTTGATTACATAATATTAGGATAGATACATTACCAACTTGTTTTAGAAATTTGCTGTTTTTCATAAGTATATTCCAAACAATCACAAATAACCATTTAATAAAGAATGAATTTGTGCAAAGAAAATTTCTCCATTTATTAAATTAGTTTTCTTCGATTGGTTAAATTATTATTTCAAAACGTGTAACCTATCAAAAAAAAAAAAAAAAAAAACTATTCAAGTATTATTAATAAAAAACAAGTCACCTTACATCCTATAGCCAAAGTAGCGAGTATGTAGTAAAATATATAGCTTCAATGAAGTTTACAGCATTAGCCAAAATAATGATTTGTCTGTAGTAAAATATTTAGTTTCATTGATATTAAAAGTATTAACCAAAGTAATGATTTGTTGGCATTAAAATATATAGCTTCATTGAAGTTTGAAGCGTTAGCCAAACTAATTATTTGTCTGCTGTAATATATACAGTTTCATGGATGTTTAAAGTGTCACCAAAATAATGATTTGTTTGGAAGAAAATATAGTTTCGTTTATGTTTAAAGCATCAAAAAGCCTTTTCACACATAACTATTCAAATATGGATTTAGATTTAAAGAAAAATGACATTAGTTGATATTGCTCAGAAAGAGTGAAATATTCAGAGACGTTGTTGGTCTGAGAGAACCATATCTAAGCCCGTAATAGATTTGGAATCAGACTATGCTCTATGGAAACACTTAACTGGCTTTGACTAGAGAGGGAGTCTTGGAGATCTCAGTGAATGAGAATTGATCTCTGCTATTTCAAAGAGCTTGTAGTACTCCAACTTTAAATTCTAGCCGCCATTTCCCACTAATGCTGGTGATTTGTTGAATACCATTCAATAAAAATATAAATGCATGCAGGTCTAATAGTTCTATATTTAAATGTAATTGACCTATTCTTAGTATTGTCTTTCTACTAGATATTTTTCATGTACGGCATTGCCTTATACTTAGTGCCATGCTTTGTGTTCCTATAGTTTGGGGAGAATATCTATCCTAAGAAATTAAAGAAAAAGGATAGAATATTTACATATGTGTTTAGAGGTGGGTCATAATCTAATGATGCATTATATCTTTTGTAAAATTGCTTTGTTTAAAATAGAGCACTTAAAAAAAAAAAGGGGGGGGGGGGGAAAGGAGAATGATAAGTGTTTATTTAGAAATATCTATTTGCAGTATTACCATGTTTTGGAAGGATGATTAGTCTAAGGTAATAATGCATCTCTCCATTTTTAAACTAAATCAACATATTTATTAAGTACCTTACTGCGATATATCTATAAACTTTAAAATAATAAAAGTAGCTGCGTTTTTATTAAATTTAAAATTATATGTTTTTGGAATACTTGATATAACATTAAAGATATCTGAAGTTTATTTTGTTCCAAAGACAGTAAATTATAAAATATTTAAATATGTTTCAATAACTTTTTTTAATAAACTTTTATGCATTTTTTAATTCATATACACATAAAATATTTTTATGGAAAAACGTCATTAAAAAAAGTTGCACTTCTTAATAACTATTTGATTCTAAAATAAGATTGCATTTTGTGATTCATTACTACGTGGTAAAATTAGTTAAAACTTTAAATTTCAACAATTTGAATCTTCAGTATAAAATACAACCGTATATTTGGGCCATGGATATTTTAGGTAAACATCAGTAGTAAATCTAAAATCCATTTACTGGCTAGTAATAAGTAAGTTAACTGCAAAATGATCTTATTGAAAGTTAATATCAGTCTTACTAGAGCTAAAATATTTAAAATAATCATTAATACTCAAGTGGCATAAATTTATTTTTCTGATCCTATCAACCACTTTCCATCTCCTTCAGCCCCATTCGTATCTTTATTTAAACAACCCCGCCTTATAGGGCCCTCATAGTTTAAAGTGAACAACCGCTTTTTGACATAAAGACGCCCGTTCTACCTTAATAAAAGGATGAACGCGTGTTAGCCCACCTAATGAGTAACATGAGTAAGCGGAAAATCAAGCTGACAAGCCGAAGACACTTTTGTATTTATTAAGAGGATTGAGTGCCTCTCTTATCACTTCCGATCCGGATGAGGCATTTCGAAGATCGCCGGCTTTTATTATAAAAGCGATTGAAATCATAAAGTGATTGAAAGTTTCGCTCTGTCACCTTAGTTGATGCGATAACAGCGGTGTCTCCGGTTAGGTGACTTTCACTTTCACGCATCAAAGCTTGTTTTACGTTGTTGTTAGGAAGGGAAGTTTAATTAGAGCGTTGGAGAAGTGGCCACTTGTAGGAAGCTCAAGGTGCTGTTTGTTGCTTACGTTGCAGATAGGGGAATGCTTTACAGTGAGTGCTTTGTTTGTTGGTTACCTTGTAAATATGGGATATGATTCACTTTGTATAGGTGAGATATGTTTGAATAATTCTTAAGCTTTTCGATACTTACGCTACAATCTGTATATTTGCTTCTAAGTAAAATATAGATTTTATGTTTTAGTGTTTACTATTCGATTTTATTAATATTTGTGGAACCAATATCGTTATCGTTATATGTAGAGAATCTGTATATTTCTTAAGGAATATGTGGAGTTTATTTGTCTTTTTTAAGTAACTTAAAATGAAAATGAATACATGGTTTTCAAAAAAATATGGTTTCAGAGTTTAATTCTGTTATTGTTAGAATAATGCATAAATTGTAAATTAGAAAAATGCTTAAAATGAAATAAGGTTATGGAGATATCATGTGATAGTCCTGAATTTATTTCAAAAGTTACAGAATTTGAATTTGCATGCTGACCTTTAAGGAGAAAAAGTTAATTATAAAAAAATATTTTCAAGTTCAAATCCTGTTTATTCAAAACCACCACCATTCTACCTTTAATATTAATCTAATACAATGATTTTAAAATATATTAAGTTGTATCTTTATTAAGGAATATATTTTAAAGATAGAGTGTTAGTTTTTTGTTTACCGTGATTTGCCCTTAAGGAATACATTTATAATTGACATTTTGCTCTTACAGAAGGTTGAACAAAAATAAAGTTAATGCACCTTTAAAATATTTACCCATAAAACCACAGTATATTTTTACGTTTTTCTATTATTTTAAAATTTTTGCAATTTGCTTTGATGTCCAATCTCTAATAGCAAAAAAATAAATCCCTTAACAGTCTTTTGGGATATCCTGTATAGTACTTTCTTGAATGAATTTAAAATATAGCTTGAGCTGAAAATATCTATTTCTAAGAATTATATATTCATACTTATATTCTTAGTAACATGTTTTGAAATTAGTACCAAGTGAATCAAAAGTTCCCAAGCAAATTCGTACTTTTAAGGTGAATTTTGCAGTGAAAAAAAATATTATTTAAAAGAAATTGGGTATAAAAATAGGTAGTATTAAATTCCAATTTTCTAAAAGTGACACTAATGTATGTATATATACATATATTAAACTATCTTAGTTTAAGAAGGATGTAAAAACCTAATAACAATATTGATTTTTGAAATGTTTTAAAATGTATTTGATCACTTCATTTTAAAAATTATCTTTTATGTTTTATTTATTTATTAAGTTTTCGCATACGTGTTTAAAATGGCACGTCACAAATGAAAATGTTGAGTTACTTGATTACAATTTGAATGTATAAGAAACAAAAAACTCTCTCTTCTAATGATTGAATGTTCATTTACGTTTTAAGTACTGATTATAAGTAACACACAATGAACAAAAGCACGAGAAATATGAGGAGTGCTCCAAATGCATAACAACCATTTACAACGTTTCTGCTCCATTTACAAAAATTAGTAAATCAGACTAATGCTTAGAGAACTCATTCAGGCATGAAGTTTCTTCTAATCAATTAAATTTTTACTTTCCCTCTCTGACAAAAATACATCTCTCCCTTATTTCGGATTGCTAGAGTCATTCTCACTTTGCTGTACTTAATTGCTCTTCGCACTGTTAAACATTTTGATAGATTGTTTGATGTTAAAAGATGAAATATAATTGCCAGATGGACCCCTGCTCCCCCCTCGTTCTTGTAGATGAGTAGAAGTCAACGTACACAGAGAAAGATAAAAATAAAAGCTATAACTTTCCTTCTAACTCTCTCTCCCCCCTACTCTTAAACATACTCTCCCCTTGTCTTTTATTTCCGTCTTTATTTCATAGCTCAAAATTTTACGCCCTACTTGTTAAAATCATTAATGCTGAACAGATTTCTATGGAATCATTAGAACACATGGGCTTTGATTCGATAACAACAAAGAAGAGGGAACTTTTGACATGGGAGGGGGGGAGGCTAAGTAACAATAGACCTCGAAGAGGAATTTTTTTATAAAAAATTAAAATAATAATAATAATATTAGTAATCCTTGTGTTCATTGCACGGAGTAGCTGGAATAGTTCTTTTAAAAAGTCAAAACAAAGGGATTTCCGTCAAATATGAGTTTCGGGGTTTTATGAAATGGGCATTGCAGATAATGGTAGTGAGTTTGTTCGACATAGTTTTGAGACAATGGCACATGTGTAGACATTTCTGGCCTAAAGCTGTCTAGGGTTATGGTAAATAATAATGTTAAGTCGTAGATTTTCTTTTCATTTCAGTTTTATACTTTGAATGGCTTGGAGTTGGTGATTTTCAAGTTAATAAAATTTCAATGTTATGTTTGCTTACGTGCCGCAAATTGGGGTAGCTTTGTGCCGGATGCGGTTTTTGGATGTAGTTATTTTCTTTTGGCTCTAATTTTACACTTGTGAAATTGACACCATTCCTATGAATGGCGATTTATTAAATTAAAAAGATTGGTCAAGTTTAATGTGATAGAAAATTTGTTGACAAGAGAGACCATTGAAAATAGATTTCATTTTTAACAAACAGTGTGGTTGTGGTGTTCTGCTCTGGTTTCTTTTATGGTTTTTTAAAAGGAAATTTTTACTTCTTTATTGCACAAACTGAAGCACCTAATTTGATGATTTTGAGTGTTTCTATATAATTAAAGCGTTGTCATAAAATCAGTACCTTTTGAGTGTAAATAGTTTTTTACCTTTTATCGATTCCATGCTATAGTGACAGTCCATGGGCTCATACGAGTACATATAGACCGGAGAGAAAGGGAACAACATCGAAAAAGAATAGATTTAAGTGCAAGAAAAATGAGGGTGACATTATATGAAGAAATCAAAGATAGGGTGATATTCTCTTTGAAACTCTTGGAAACATGTTATGCTCAGGCCTAACAGCCTTCTACCAGCACTACAGCTCTCTAAGTTTATGTAAAGTAAATACACTAGTCGGACTTTAAGGAAGTTCACATAATGGGCCAGAAGAAAATCCACAATGTATGTCAGAAGAAAAATAACATGAAATACAGTAGAATAATGCGTCATTATCCAATATTGTGGTACTCTATAGTGTCTTGTACGATATAACTGTAGTACCTTGGAAATGATGTGGAGGAAGACCTCACCATATGAAAATGGAAAGGACCAAATTATTTCCATAGCAAGAAAAGGTAAATTTTTTCAGAACCCATCAGATATTGTTTTTCGTACTGTACTGTACATATAAGATTAAAGAGCATCTGAACCCATGTCTGAACCCAGCATGAAAAATGAGTCAAAAAGTGTTCTTTTGAATATTGTTATTAAGGAAAAGTTATTTATTTCTTTTTTTTGGTGCAGTACCCCCCCAAAAAAAAATCCGAATGATGGCAATATCTTGTACTCTAATTGGTGAAATAACAAACGAAAAGTACCGTTGTATATCGCTGAAGATCTTTAATAATTGCATACAGTTTTTTTTTTTTTTTTTTTTTTTTTTTTTTTTGTCATGATGGGTAATCTACATATTAAAACAAAACCAAACTTTAAAAAGTTCAATAGCAACCCCATAATATTATGCCATATTTGGATTTAGAATCCAAAAAAGTCGAAATATAAAAATTCATAATTTTACAATGAATGGTTAGTAATTTAAATGGTAAAAAATAAATTAATGTTTAAAATAATTTTTTTTTTGGTCATAAATTCTTAAATAATTAATGTATTTTAGCAATTTTTGTTTCAAATGATTATTTGTTAAGTGGCCAAACATAAATAACAATCAACTTTTGCACAGTTTTTTTTTAAGAATTAATTAATAAAACAATTTTTAAAATTTTGTTGAATAGAAGCATGCATTTTTTTTTTGTTTTCATTAGATTTATCATGGTCTAAATCCCCCCTCCCCAGCATTTTTTTTCCGTTTGCCTTTGGTTCTCGATTTTTTAGTGAACATGTATGAAAAGCTCACTTTAGGGGACCGTATAGTATATAACATTTGAGAATAATTAGAGATTAATTCAAGGTAAACTAGGAGTATGTAACATCGCACAACGTTCAATTACACTATAATATTGGTCATTGCATTAAAATTTGAAGTGGTGTTACTTAAAGTTTTTGGCAAAATTTTGTACATAAGCAAGAAAAAAAAAAAAGAAAAAAAAGAAGATAAAAAAAAAAAAAAAAAAAAAAAAAAAATGACGAAATTGACCACATTATTCGATCGACATTACAAAGTCCTTTCTTGTAGGTGAAATAAAAAAAAAACACCATCAATTGTTGATGGGAGATGCTCAAGGGCTGAGAGCTCTGTGCTAAATGCACTCGTTTTTCAACTTTATACACTTTTACCACATTTCAACGGGAATTTTAGAGGTGGGGACGATTAAAATACCTTAAGAGGCATTAGCAAGGATATTTTAATCAAAATCGTTACAGCCGTTTTTTTAGCAATTGCTGAAAAACATGGTTTTTCATTTAATAAATAGTTCCAACATTTATGCTACATGTGTGTTTACAGTGTAAATTTAACTACGCTAAAATAATTACACTTTGCTGAATATTGTTTACTAATGCCTACATTTTATATTTACCAATTTTCTAATCATTAGTAGTATACGTTACATTTCTGCAATTACAGTTTTCGATATTTTATTTATTTCATGCGAAGTATGCACATCTTTAAACTTGTAAATAAATTGTTACTTTTGTGTTTACTTGCTATTTTATATGAATCGGCTGTTAAACATGACACTATAAATCCAAGTAGTTTCTGTGCAATATTAGAATAATAGCTGTATTTTTATAACGTCATGAAACACAAAGGTCCTGAAAGTTCGATTTCCAAGCTTTAAAGTAAAACCTTAAAAATACAATTCTTCTTACTGAGATTCGCCCTGAAGATCGGCCAAAACATAATGAATTGAAATTTTGTAATTAGGGTGAATGATGCATTTTAAATCGAATAAAAAGTTAAAAATTAGGGGTTCGTATTAAAATTTTCAAAGATAAAGTTAAATTTACTTAGTAAACAGCCCCCTAAGAAAAACATTTTGGTGACACGATAATTAAAAACGAAGACATAGCCTTCATTCGGATTTTTTTTTTGCTTTACAACAATTTTGCTTTGTTCAAACTATCTGTTTTTTTTTTCTGTTTTTTTTCGTTTCTGTAAGTTAGTTCTTATTTGGTTTATGATTATCAGATTGACCTAGGTAATATTTGAAGCTGTTACGATAATTTTATATTCTCCTATTGTTAATTTTATGAATTCGAATGTTTTGATGTAATTTTCTATGCTCATCTGCAGTATCTACATTAAGTAGAACCCCTTCCCCATTTTTCTTTCATTGGGGTAGTGTTTTCTTTGGAAAATAGCAAATAAAAAATATATTAAGAAAAGTTTAAAAAAGAGTTGGCTCATGGTTGTAATTTTCTGGGTTACAAGAATGAGACTAATGAATAATGAAATGTACAAATATTAAACTTATATTACTGATAAAATATTAAAGGATCTATGGTCAAAAATCCTCAAGAACTGGATATATACTTCGACAGGGTAATTATTTAAAATACTATTTAAATTATTCTTTTTGCACAAATATAGGCTTAAATAATAGTTTATTATGCGTAGTTATATGCATTAAATTGCCGTGCTGTACACGGAGATAAAATTTTTGTCCATTGTTATTGTTATCTGTTTTTAGTAGTTAGGTAGTTGCTGTTTTCATTTACTGTTAGCAGGTGGTTCTGTCTAATTTGTTCAAAATTGTAAAGTTTAATCTTAGTATTTGTACGGGAAATATCAAAAGTTACTAAGTAAGTCAACCAACTACATGCAATTGTTAAACTTTAAACTACTCATTTTCAACTCAGTTGTAGATACCCCCTATATGCCTAACACGGCAGTATACAGCTCTATTGGAACTCCAGAGCGGAGCTAAATTTGTCCAATCAATTTATGTCCACCCTTTATATAAGTTTTGACGACTCTTAAACTAAAAAAATAAAAAAATAAAAAAAAATGAAAATCTGCTATAAACTTTATAGCCAAATACTAATATCCTGTACCTCACATTATTGCTTTGAAATACATACTTGTTCGAAATTAGCTGCTAAAATGACAGAAAAGGCATATACTTCTGCAGTACGTTCACATATAATTGCTTAAAGCACAGTTAATTGCTGGATATTGTTACTCTTTTCACTTTTATTAAAGTTTATATTTATTTCTTGAGTAATTTTAAGAGTGACAAAAAATAATTGTGACAAAATACACTGTTTGCATACGAACAGAGAATGTCACAAATATCTATATCAACTTGGTGTTTAATTGTATGTTGATATGCATGATCGATCCCTTTATAAATGTTACCCCTTTGGAAATTACCAAAATGTATTGATACGTCAACATCAAAAAGTAATTAAAGCAAAAACTAAAATGATTTTTTCTGATGATGTATGCTCTGCTTTTGCAAATATCACTCATGATTCATGCATAACCTTGTGTTTAAACATTCTGTACAGTTCATTCTAAAGTAAAAAAACTCCTCCTCTTGTCTCTGGGGAACTTGCTCCCCTTTCACAGCTAGCAATCATGATGAAACAAATACCGTGGCTTAAGGGTAAAAGTTGAATATGTAAATGCCTTCTTTTTAGAAGGTCTGCACATGTGGGAAATCAAGCATTCGGAGATTATGCGAGGTACTCACCCTCCTTTTACCAGTGTATTGCGTATGCACATAACACTAGATATATTTTTCATTGTTCTTTCTTTACGAACGAACTTAATACCACCGTTTCTTCATAGTACGCGTTAATTATCGAAGTTTCCAGTGGTAGAGTGAAAAATTTGAAATTGGAGAGCTGTCATAAAAAGATTTCTTTTTTAGAGAAAGAGGAAAGAATAATTTCGCCAAGAAATGTTAATCTGAGAGAAATTAAAGCCAACTCGCTTTAGACCAAATCAGAGAAACATAGGCTGGGAATATTCGCCAACTGAATTTTAGATTCGGGGTGTCGGTCCTTTTCTTTCATCTCAAATGGGAAATAGTAATTAGAAGTGATTTACGTATTTCCGCCTGCGAAAGTTTCTTCCTTCAAAAAGTACTTACATATGAAGTGATTGAACCAAGCTGAAACAAATTAAGTAAATTATTGCCCAGGAATATTTCAAAGAAGTCATATTTTTTGTCGTTACTGTTTTGATCAGGAATTTTTCTTTTTAGTTTATTTTTTATTTCCTCTTTTCTCATTTAAATACCAATATAAATTCAAATAATCTATAATGTGATGTTGTATACGAAGCTGCATTTTAAGGCGCTATCTCTTTTACCGAAAATTCATTTTTTAAATCGAAATATGATATTAGTATTTATATCTAAGAACTTAAGAGTTGTTTTTCGTTAATAATATGATATTTTTTAATCACTTTCAAAGAAACTAACGCGTGGTTGACTTTAATTTCCACCCAGTGTGAAGCTAGCGGTGGTTGAAATTACTCATGTCAAATGTAAATTACTTTCGAGTGTGTATTACTTTTACAATTTAGTCTTTAGTTAAGTATAGTGTATATTTCAAGAAATGGTCGTCGCATTTAAACAACATTTATTTTTTTCTCTTTGAAAAAGTATAGAAAGCTTTTAAAGAGATATTTGAATTACTTGATTACAACTAGGAATTTTATAACCGTTATGAATATTAAAAATGATTTATTTAAATTTCTAAATCCTACAATATGTAGGTTAAGATATTTTACACTGTTTTTATATTTAAATATATAGATACTTTAACACTTATAACATAATTTGTATATTCATTTATTAAAAAGTTATACCGCAAAATTTATAATTTTGAAAATAAATTTTATATTCATACAAGTAGATAGAAATTAGGGGATTTCTATCTACTTATGCATTATTTATAAAAATTCTATTACTTATAAGTATCAATTGAATATCTTAGTTGGTTCATTTTATAAGTTCTTATATGTATAAATAAAATGAAATCATGACAATTTATTGACAATAAAACAATTAACAATATGCGAAAAGTGGACAGTTTATTAATTTTTTCTTGTATTTTGTATTTCAAGTGTATACTTTCAAACATATGTAATAATAAAATCTTGCACGTGAAATACAGCTACAAATTTATAAAAATTCTCAGAATATTATTCTATTTAAAATAAACTACTAATTAGCAAATATATTAAAAAAAATATTTTTTAACTTTTATTATCTATTTTAATTTTGTTAGTCTACTTAAAAGAAAATTATTTCTGGTTAGAATAATTTTTTTCTGTACAACTATAGTATATAATTATTATGCTCTTCCACTTCTATTTAATTTTTTGTATAAACATTTTACTATTCCATTTTAACTCGTTTTTACAAACCATAGTATGTAAAATAAATAGTCGTTAAAAGGTTTATAAGAATATGACTTAGTATAATATTGTTTTCCTTGAATTCATTAATGTAATAATACTTAATTATTGTAATTGTATTTGGAATAAAACTAAAATACACATTCGAATTTATATTTCATTAAATGTAAAATATTATATAACTAATATTTATAACGACTTAATTTACATTGACAAAACTTATACATTGTATTTGAAGCTTTTTAAAATATGGTTATTTGTATATGCAACTAAAATCAAATGTTTAGAAAAATTTAAAATTAGTTTATGAAATCATATATATAAAACTAATATATAGTTTAAATATGAGTGGGCATAGACAAATTTAATTGCTTTGTACTCAAACTGCAAAAAAAGGAAAATAAATTTAGATAGGTTCGCCATGTCGAATAATAAAATGCTTAATGTAAGTTTACTTTATTTTTGAACAGCTTTATTTTTTACTTAAAAAGTATTAAAAAAAGTTTACCTTTGAAGAAACATTCCTTAGTTTATTACGCAAAAAATTTGTAAAGATTAAAAACACCTAAGTGAAATATTCGTCATTTTAAAGTACTCACATGGGTGTGATTCATACAAGACACCGAATTGAATGTGTTTTTTACCCTACAAAAATGAGTAAGTTAAGTTGACATTGAAAATTCTTTTCTTCAGTTTATATTAAGAAATCACAAAATGACTTTGACAAAATACTTAGAATTTGTATTTTAAAACTCAATACTTAAAGACACTTTGAATTTTAACTCAAATTAATGCATGCTAGGCTTTTGAAACGCCTTGAAAATAGTGGGAATTGTTTTAAAATCAGATCATAAGTAATTGTCTAAGATTTTAAATTATGTCAGATGAGTAAAAGCGATTTTAAAACTTCTATGATGATATTTTACTGTGGCCGATAAATGCAGAACCACAGACAGTCGTCGAAGATTTTTATTAAAATGTTTGTGGAGTATTATTTATATTTGTAGAAAAACTATGCTATAAAATGTAAAGAAACCTATCATAGAATATTCAAGTTCTTTTCAATAATATGCGAAGTCAAATAGTCAAAAGGATTTCTCAACAAAATACTTAATATTTGCCTTATGAAAGTTAAATAATTAAAGACTTTACGAATTTTAACTCGAATTAACGCATGCCCGAATATTGAAAACACTTGAAAATGTTGTTAGTGGTTTTTAATATCAGAATATAAGCAATTTCTTAAGTCATTAAATTAAAGACTATTAGGAATTTCGAAAAAAATTTAAGACATTTTGAAGTGGCTGACAAATGCAAAACTTGTCTGTCATTCAAGAAGAATTTTAATTTTTTTTTAATATTATTTGTAACAATAAAAATTCTGTAAAATCTAAAAGAAACGTTTAATAAAATATTAATGTTCTCTTCAATAACAAACGTTTCTTAATAATACCGTTTTATTACCCAAACCATCTAAATCTTTGGAGAAATTTCTTAAAGGGCTTATCTCATAAAACTGTAACAGCTGTATTCATCGGCCTTTCGTTCAAATAAAAAGTTAATTTTAATATGATAAAACAAAATAGTTACCAGTTTCATAGAAACGTTCATCTTATTACAAACTATTTAAAAGAATTAAGTTTTTAAGTCTTCTGTAAAACTTGAATTTTCTGAAATTTTCAATTAAATTGCTGAACCACATATAATTCAACATTAGTTGATATTTTCTCTTTGTTATCATTCCTAAGTCCTAAACAGCAACCCTGCCGACAGCCCACGTTGACTCACGACACAAAAAATGTCCCGGAAAAAATCCAACAAAGGTCTACCACACGATTGGTTTGTCGCTGCTAGTCACGTATCTCTGGGTCCACGAAAGGGTGTGTCTCCAGATCACGAAGATCTTGTCAAGCCAATAAAATGGAATTTCACGGCCTTCATTCGTCGTGCTAGCTTGCATATATGCAAGACGGATTCATGTATCTATACGTGCGAATACGGCGCATATGTCTCCTCGTGTTTTATTTTGAGAGAGAATGGTCGAAAAGATGCAATCTGCCGCTGTATGTGAGGTCTAACAGATAAGAGCAAGTTTATCGAGATTGGTTGGCGCAGTTGGAAAGTAATATGGAGTGAATATTAACAGAATAGTTTTTGGAAGTGTTATAATATTTATAAATAAATGCGATGAGTTTTTGGAAATGATAGCGAGGGAGGTCAAGTCTTTTTAGGATTGCTGGTGGCATAGGAAGTGTATAAGACTGGCAAGCCTGTAAATTTTATTAGAGAATGTTTTTAAATGTAAATATATTCAGACGATGTTCAATTGAGTTTGGAATCACTTATAAAATCACAGTGATAAAAGTCTACCCCCCCCCCCCAATATATATTATAAACTCAGTCTTTTTATCTTCTCAAAATGAATATTTTTAATTACGCATTTAATTCTTGTGTTTTTATGATATTAAAAAGCTAATTTAAGAGTCTGTAAAAAATTTTGTTATTTATTTTATGGAAAGACATATAATTTGAAAACGTTTGAAGTTACCTCTTATTTAGTATTGTAAAAAGATTTTAAAGTTTATAAATGGTTACAAAAGTCATAGTGTCGTTGTTTTCTTCAAGATGTCGTTTATTATTTCGTCTTTATCTCGAAAAGAACGTAATAAATTCATACATTGATAGTGAAACATTTATTATTTTATTTATAACGTGTAAGCAATTACCACTTACAAAAAAAAAAGTAACGAGTTTTAATGAAAGTAATTATTTTATAAAGGAAAACATTTGAGGTGGGTGATAGAAAAATCATTATGTTTTGATGTCTGTTTTGGAAAATAATTCTTTTAATGAAGTAAACTGATTTTACTTCTATTAAAATAAAATTTTATTTACTACAAGTTTAATCAGGAGCGAGTAGCATAATATTATCTATCTACCGGACGATATACTTGAGATAGCGGCGATTTCATTAAGCATATCGTCCTTTGAATTGATAATAAAGTGTACTAATAAGGACTGGGTCCTTAGAACTATGGATAGTTTGGCTATTCATAAACTCTAATCAACCAAATTTAATCTGACTGGAATATAACAAAGAATAAAAATCACTGTAAACAAATACAATACATTTATATTAGTTCAATCAACCCCCAATTTCAATTCTTATGTAACTTTTTAATATGAAAATGAGTGTATTTTTTCCAATTATATTAAACGCCTACTTGTATAAAACCGATTATTTAGATTTAACCCATTCTTAGGTATTAAAAAAGGTATAATTATTCATTCACATCATATAACCTGCGTTCTTCAGCACCAAATAATATTCTTCATAATTGAGTAAAGTAAAATACGATGATGTTAAAAAATCCACCTTGCCACGCTATCTCAGGAAATCATCATTACATAACTTCCGCCACAAGAGAAACGAACAAGCTTATTCCTTACATGAAATGCATGCAAAACAAAGTGGAAAGTACTAGAGTCTTCAACCCACGTGTTAGTTTATAAACGCACTCTAAGATATGATAGTCATAGTTTACGTCACTCTTAAAATGTTTCGGAACGTGAGAATGATAAAAATTGTAGATTCATGCAGAATTCAGAAACCTTGTTCCTAATTGGCTAGTCCACTTTTCCTCGTGTTAAAATTTAAGTATTCATGTTAAAGCGTTCAATGGGGAGTAATGAGTTAAACTTCAGTTGCATATCATAAATTATCATCCTCAATGTCGCGGGACATATGCTAATAGTACGGGAGGCAGCGAAACTTTTGGGTCAGTCATTTTATACCGGCTGAATTGTGTAAAAATAGTAAGCTAACTTATAGGTAATATCAAAAATTCAATTCCGCTGGCACGACCGCGGTGGGTGTTGGCGGAGAGGCGGTCAGAACATGTAAAAAAAGTTAAAAAATAAAGTCATTTTATACCGGCGGAGAATTGTTTCGACCATTTATTTGGACTATTTTCTGATGTTTTAAGGTATTCCGCTGGTAATCCGATAGTGGGTTATACATTTTATTTAAACATAATATTACAATTTTAATATCTATTTTCTTTGGTCAGTTCTGCCCAAGAAATCAAACCATTACGATACGTATTCGTACGGGTTCAAGCCTAAAATAAATTGTTTGTAATATCACAAGCCTCCCAGAAACACCACAATATCACAAAATGCTGTCCATATCCCTCCATTCAGAGGGAACATTTTTGAAACGACTGCCGAAATAAATTTATTCCCCTACACTATGTCCATTGACTTTCCTTATTTGGTATTCATATCTTGAAGAAAGAAATGAGAAAAAATCACTTTTGAGATTTCTTTCACTTACCCTACACGGAAATGGACATTACACGAGGATTTTTTGTGCTATTTTGCGTCCGGTATGTCCAAAGCACAATATCCCCATCATCCCTACTATAGCGGACAAATAAATGCCCTCTTCAGAACTTCCGCAGACCCTTTCTACGGATGAATGTTTGGTTTTTCAACTGAAGGATGAAGAAAGGTAACTTTTTTGGAAGCTAAATTTACAAACATGTAAGGTGACCCTAACCAAACCTCTGTCCATTTGTGGAGTATGAATGCAACAAAAAGGGGATTTTCGAATGAATTCAGAATTGCTTTCGTTTCAAAAACTGAGTTTGAATGTCTAGTATTGCTTTGCTCTTCATATCGTAAAGTGCAAAGTTGCCTTACAAAATGTAATATAAAAAAATATAATTCCAAACCTCCAAAGTTGGTTTAAGGCTACTGTGTATAGTTTGGCTATACTAGACCCTCGAACTTTAGAACTTCTCGAATATTAGAATAAATCTTCAATGAAATAATGCTAAAATTCTGGATGTAAATTTATAAATAGTTTGAAGGATATATTTAATACGTATAAGATTTACTTATGAAGAATTAAGTTACATTATATTAATTAATTACCTTTGAAAAATCTTGAAGACAAAAAAAAAACATTTTTTCTCTTGTACATCAGAAGTGTAAAAAAAAAAAAAAAAAAAAAAAAATGTTTGAACGGTTGCAAAAGTTATTTTCAATGGTATATAGAATATTTGGTTACAAGAGTATTGATCCAAAGAAGACTATTTTAAGTATTACAGCATAAGAAAGACAAATTGTATTAGATATCTGAAATATTTAATGTTTTTTTTATCCTACTAATTTTTGTTTTTTAACTTATTATTATTATTTTTATTTAGATAAACCATGATTGAAAATATTGTACTCAGAGTGCAAACAAATAATAATAATAAAGAACCAATTACGCGATGGTATGAGATTGATATATTTATTTTTTAATAAAGACATTTTATTTCAATTGAAGTCATTCAAAAGTACAAGAATACCTCTTCATTCTTATTTTTATTCAGCAATTCAGGCGTTCATATTAAAACAAAGTGGCAAGCTTCAATTTCGCCTGCAATACATCTTTTAATACTACCGTTCAAAGAAAATGATCCAGAATTTAATTACGAAGAGTGTTAAATATAAACATAGCAGTTTGATAAGACTCTCTGTAATGGAAAGATTCTTGGGAAACTCTTTAGAATAATCCTTTAACATGCCAAGAAAGAATCTGTCACCAAATATCGAAGCGATGAAGACTAATCAGCAAATCTCTTCGAAACAACACAATTTCCAACTAAGCATCCAGAAAATGAATCCATTCGGTTGCTTATTAAAATAAATGTTTAATCAAAAAGACGCCCAGGACTCAAAATCGAAGCTTGAATCCGCCTCTCTCCTATACATATTAATAACGCTGGCAAAATTCAATTTTACTTCATTAATTGTATTTTCCAAGAACTGTCCAACATTTAATCGAAGTAATTTCATCAAATCCATGATTTCTCATTACTTTGAATTCAACGTTGTTAATTAAACAGAAGATCTTAGAGATTGGAACGCCTATCACGTGCCTAGTCAAAGAAAGCTCCTTAAAGGAGGACACAATAGTAGCGCTTAAACTGCTGCCTATTATTGAATATCATATTTGATGGTGCAATCGAACCCTTATGGAGAGTATAGTTTGTGTGCTTAGAATTATCGTTATTGCTTAGGGTTTGCCTCATTACATGGTTGGAACACATTTTGTAGATGTATTTCGATTTAGCGACAAATTCATTCTCGCATTAAATGATTGTGTTGGAGAAGTCAAATTTACAAACTCAGATTTATGCATCAACAAATTGTTTTTCTGAAGTGGAAGCTTTATAATTTTAAAGATTTTAAAGATTTTGATTTTGTTACATACACAAATATGATTGATAAAGGTTTTTTTTTTATCAAAGCATTTTTCTTGCTTAAGGTTTCAAGATTAAAATGCAGATTAAACATATCACTGTTTTTTTATTATTTTATGCACGTTACTACTTAATTACTAATGCAATTTCAGCATTAGATAATATCATATATCTAGCAGAATTAAATTTCTGTAAATACTATTACAAATCACGGTGTAGTTTTGTTAGTTGACAATTTGATTCATTGTATCATTGGACAATATAAACATATAAAGAAGTGTGTCTTTGGCACGTTTGTTTTTAATATAAATCTTCAGTTTTAATAAGATATTGAGGAAATTGTGCACATTTGATCTTCAAAACAAGAGAAAGGTCAGCGGCTACATGAGATTTCGAAAAACCACCCGTTTTGCTCTTTCCATTACCTAAAAGGTTACGATCGTAACGACAATTTGACCAAACGGTATAGTGGTTAGCGTGCTAGCTTCTAGACCGCGAGGTTGCGGGTTCGAGTCCCGTATTAGGCATGGGTGTTTGTAAATGTATGTTGGTTTGTCAAATGACGAATGTTTCGGCGCATTATAGCCCTCGTGTTGCTGATAGCGCCAGATAATCTGAAAACAACCAACCAACCGTAACGACAATTACTGAACTCGAATTTGAAAAGGTTTTCCCTACATGAACCTTTACTAATTCAGATTAACTGGAACACATTTTGCTTTTGAGATTGTAAAATTAAGAACAAGGAGTTAAAAGGGGTTATGGCTATAGTTTGAGATCTTCTGAACTATTTTTAACGGGGGTTGTAAAATTTTAACGCTCGGCCTCAGTTACGCTAATTTGGTTATAAAAAATATTATTATAAATTGTATGTATATTCAGTTGATAGTTTATTTCTATTATTGTTTGATAGTATATTATGTAATACATTTTTATTTGATAAATACTTATTTGATTACCGCTTTAACAAAAATTTTTTTTGGTTAAGTATACTTAATCTTAGATATATTTGGAAATTTAAGGTTGACAGTCAGTGAAACCAAATTACGATTACACAACGTTATGATTTAAATTTATTCTTAAGTTTACAGATAAGTTATAAAATATGAAATTATTTAAGATAAAATAAGTTGAGACAAAAATGGTTGTTAAAATCTGAATTTTTTTCTTAAAGGAATGTGTTCCAATTGATTAAAACTTTCACTATTTTAACGGAAGTAAGTCATTTTTACATTAGAAATTTTCTTATTAAGTATGTTGTCTATAATCGTGAAGGTCTTATTAGTTCTTATTCAATAAATATGATTATAGTATTGTGTCTTTTATTAATAAAATGGTTGTAATTGTGTAAGATTCAAAATATGAGATATTTGATTATATGATTAACATATAGAGGGAGTTATTGTAAATGAATAACATCACATCAAGACATTAAAACCATAGCACACAAAATAAGATTTTAAATGTTCCGTTCACTTCTTTACTTCTTTTCTCTTAAACTATATAACCTTAAGTAGAAATAATACTATTTATAGAACAACGTTACTTTTAATTCAGCTTTTCTTATTGCATAAGTTTCCAGTAACAGAACACATATCACGTAGATGCTCCAAGTAAGTGAGACTCATCACAATAGCATTGCTTAAGTTCCAGCCCTCCATTTCTTAATACAGATTCAATTGGGTAATCGACACCTCCACACAGTCTCTTCATTTAACCTAGCCATAAAAGCAAGTCACCTGCATAAGGCTCTTCTTTTCTCTAATGAATTTTTGACCACCCTAAACAAGTACACTCTAAGTGAGTGCGTTCTTACTCAAAGTAAAACGAGTTCTCTTTCTAAGCGAGTGCGCTGAAAGTGTGTTCTTTAAGGACTACCAACCTTAAAGATTCAAGGCTAACATTGAAATGATCGCGAGGGAATAAAATTAGGGTGTTTATTTGTGGATTGTAATTCGGAAAGTTGGGTATTCGAGAGAGAGTTTATACTTCTATTTCATTGAATTTGTTTGGGGTTATAGCCACCTCTAATCACTGAAAAAGAATCCGAAATCGGTAGCTCACCGGCATGAACTGTGTAGTTAACAATAATTATCAAATAGTTAGGCTTTATTTCCGAAGTTTCGAGAGATACTGTACGGTTATGTTAATTTTTGGCTAAGTTTTAGAAATAGTTTAAGCTTAATGATGCTTTTGAATTCCCAAAAGCTTTTTGTTGTTAGCATTATTCATGATGCAGACATTCAGTAGTGTATATTTATTAACAAAATTTATTGCACGCAGTTTTAATTGATATTTTTAAACTTAGATGATTGGGAAAGCTTGCTATGGACATTTGTAGGTAATAATTATTTTATAGCATATTTAGCATAATTTTTGACAAATAAAGAGTTACTGAAATATTTTCATTTTGTCAAAGAAAACATCTAGGAATTTTGAATTTCATCTTTTTCTTTCGCCTTTAAAAATTATACATATTTGCGTATATTTACGAATTTATAAATTTAATGAACTTAAGTACTATAATTTATAGAAGAACAATATTGTAGTCTTAAAATTAGTATTCATTTAAAAATGTCGACGTAAGAAAGTTTTTAAGAGGACAACGTTAAAATTATAATGATAGAGCAATTATTTTAAATCTGTAATTTTTCGTCCAAACATTAACACAATAATTTGACTTATTTATCAATCCATGATTTAAAAATTCATCTACAAAATGAAAATAAGTGTAAGTTTCTATAACACGTTTCAATTTTCGATTCTCTACAGTAGCCTTCATTCTGACACACAACAACACTAGTACATTTGCAAGGTTTGCACAGCCGATTGTGTTGCCAGGAACTCGATTGGAATTGTAAGCGGAATAATTTACACAGTCCAATCACACAGCATGGCATATTAATGCGCCTGTCATGTTGCAGAGCGCAACAAATGCGATTCCAGGCTCTAATAACTGATCAGATCATGTATCCTTTAATATACAAGCAATTCCCTTTACCAATACCTCGTTTTGCCTTTAGGCCTGATGTTTAATTCCAGGCTACCAGCAACAGTACTAGAGTAGACCAACGCGTTTAAACAGAGTAAGGTCAGGACAGGGCTTAATTCCTTATTAACTCGTACTTTCGCCCTCCGTGGGGTAAGCACGTTTTCTGCGTTATGCGGGTTTTCGATTAAACAGACATTCGAGATATCAGCAAGCTTTTGGGGAGCATTTAATCTATTTCTGGGTAATTCAGTTCACCGAGTGATCACTAGTTCAGTTACTTATGGGAAGAGGAACTGCAGTTGAGTGTATGGACTAACTCCATCATATTAAACAAATTATCACCGCGCTGTATTTGAGCTTCTTTAAGGGCGTTCTGTGAATCAAAAGCATTAAAAGCAGTTGTTGAGTTCGGCAATTGGGATTGGAATTGAAGAATGCATTGTTAGATTAGGCAGAATAACACGTATTTTAAGTGAGTTAATATTACCAATCAAGGCTATGTTACTAATAAGACTATTACACTTTTATTAAAAAATACGTGAGCTGTAGAGAAGATTGCGGTATGTTCTTGAACATATTTGTCTGATAGCCGAAAAAATAAAGGGGTGTAATAATTTCTTGGAATACATTTATTTTATATGTAAACATACATTTCATTGCTTGTTATCAATAGTATAGTGGTAAAATTTATCATTTTTTCAACAGTCAACTTTAATAATTTTTGTTTTATTATTACACATAGAAGTAATGCTTAATATATCGTGATTTAAAATGAAATAGCTGTATATGAATTTTAGCATTGTAATTATTGGTTGCTATAAATTTGTGAAAAAGCAGTGTATTTTAAAAAGGTCATGGTCAATTACGAGCGTGTAAGGTAAGTTAATTTTTATATCTATAACTTGGTATTTAAAATCAGGGTAATTTATTGAAGTAACAAAAAATTATTTAAATCAAAGAATTCAAAACCTGATATGAGATGATAAAAAATAACTTTTATAAATAATAATAATAAATACTGATTCATAATTAGATAAATGATCATTTTATAAAATATTTCTTCTGACTTTGACTCCGTCAGTAATTATGAATTTATTTCAAATATAAATAGAAAGCCTATCATTGGTTTTGTTGATTGATCTTATTATAATTAATACTTATTTTAGTGTATCAAACTAAAAATATTTGTTTCGTGTTTTTCTGTATTTCTTTGTTTGTTCTATTTATCATAAATGACTGAAATTTAATTTTCACGATCCATCTGTTGACTTTGTACGCTAAAATCTTTTTGTGAGTTTAAGACATTTATTCTCATTTAATTTTTAACGAATATAGTTAAAAGATGCACATGATAAAATACCACTGGTATGAATCCCAATAAAATAGTTTTGATCATTTTTCAAATTTCTTCGTGTAGTTATACCGCTTCGTGTACTGAAGCCTGAGGTGTATAAGAAAATATTTCATGTAAATTGAACCAGTTCAAAATTGTCTCATAAGTGTTTTTTAATCAAGTTGGAACACATTCATTAAATTTTCATAGCAATATCACATTCATAAAAGAAACAAAAAAAAAATCAATTGACACTTGATTCTTTTAACTATCGATTTGTCTTATAAACATAGCTTCGGATTGGAATCATCCTGACAGCGGATTTTGCGCCTCAACTGAACTTATCTCGTGCAAAATCCGATCTGAAGTATGAAAAATACTTCATTTTGTCGATGCGAGAAAAGATAGGACGCTTTCCTCAAAAGAAGCTTACTTCAACACCATCCGTTCTTTCAAGGCTCTTGGAAGGGATCAGCTCTTCTGACCCTTGTCGTAAAACTTTCAAAAACGGATTTAGGGTCCCCTCTCTTCCACATTGTACTGTTCCCCCATATACGCTCCTAGAAGGGAATATATTACGTTTTGGTGTCGTTTCCCTACTTCGCTGTCTGTTGTGGTGTGTTTCACACATCTTCCTTAAAGGGAAACGAGCGACGAATATAGTGATGGCAAATATATTTTGAAAAATGACGTGTATGAGGTTTTATGTAAAGTTATAAGTATGAAGTTTGTACTGTATGTTATCATAACTTTTCTCTAATTTAATGACAATCTTTAGAGTTGGATTGAGTAGAGAAAGAAGAGTAGTAAAAGAGAATCTTAGAATGAGTAAGAAGTAATTGTTAAGATATAGAGAGTGTTGATTTAATTATCGTAAATAAAATTGTAATTGAACACAATAGTAAATGACTAATCCCCTTATTGATGCACGTAATCATTATATTCATGAGATAATATTTTTCATAAACGGTATTAAATGATGCTCATGTAAGCAAGTTAACTAATAAATATCGTATGAGATAACTAGTAAGAACTGTTCAATAATCTAGACATAAATGGGATGTCTGAATTTATTCAACTTGTTTTAATTTATTAGATGTTGCTTTTAGTTTATTATTTTCATTATATTCTTATAAATGCATAACATTTTTAATTAGAGTTGAGTGATGAAGTTTTCAAAGCAACCGAAATTTTGAGTACAAGTTTTTAAACGAAAAAGATGTTTGGAACCAAACATCTTTTTCATTTAAAAACTTGTACTCAAAATTTTGTTGGTTATAAATGTCTAAAGAAAGTAGTTGGACAAATTGGTTTCTTCAAAAATCTTACATCAAAGGCTTTATAGCACGAGTTTATACCATTTGATTGGGCCATTTAATTTGACTCTGATGTAATTGAATGGACAGATTAATGTACTATACTATATACTAAAAATCCGTACAATTTAGTCACTGACATTATAAAAGCAATGTTTTATTCCAGTAATATATCGTACAAAATTCTCATTTCTGCTTTTTTCAATGTTTATTTTGTCTTTCTTAGATATGAAATGTTACTAAAGTTTATATTCCTGATTTTTTACTTTTCAAGTTATATCTCTCCACATTTAGTATTAGTTAAGTTAAACTCGTATTCGAGTTTTGTTACTTCTTCTGATCTAGTTGGTTGTCTAGTCTAGTTGCATACATCAATATATGTCAATATGTGTTATTAAAAGTATATTATGTCACAAATTTATTAAATACTACTATATTTTAATTGAATTTGTGTTTTGATTGAGATTTACATTAAACTAGTTTCTTGAAACTGATCATAGAATTAACATCTCAGTCTTAAAAAATAACTATCAAAAACTCTTCCGATATATAACCTAATATTCGGGATTATAAAAATTGTAGTTCATTTACTTGGAAAACCAAAGTACCATATTACTTTCAAATGATTAGAAGTGACTTAAATTTCTAACTAATCTAATAAAACAAATTTATTATCTACTCCCCGAAAGTCTCTTAACCATAGGTATTGCATTGTGTAAAAATTAACCTAATTTTTTTCGCTTTCACGAACATTTCAATTTTGGGCTTGTATCTGTGATAAAACTGAGGGGAAGAGTACATACTCTTATTAGTGATATTTTAAGCAGTCAGAAGCTATTAAAATGATTATGATAATGTGAGGTGTCTAATTTTTCGCTAGGTGTAACGAAGAGTTTATTTTAGTCACACAAATTATTAATTAAACGTATTAATATTATTAATAAAATGACCTCAAATGATTATTTACAAACACTAAAATTCTATTATTTAGTTTTACTCTAAGGGATTATATATTATTCAATCAAAATATAACTTACTTCGCGCATATAAGTTGAGTTCAGACTTTTACACGTAATGTCATTAAAACATATTATATATATATATGAAATTAATAATAGTGCGGTGTTCAGATTCAGTTACGAAATTACATAAAAATAAATTTTAATGTGATTAATTGGGACAGTTATAGAGTTATATTATATTTGGATAATCGTACGTTGAATTATCGATTTAAATTGTCTAGAATTGTTAATTGTATTTTTGAGTTTATTATTTAGAGTTTATTATTTTAAATTTATTTATGAACTTTTTGATTTTGACGTAGATATTCAAGTTTAAAGAAAAATCCTCAAAGAAAGTAATAAACAATTTAAAAGAAAATTATACTAAACATTACTTATACATTTACAAAAAATGTCAGAACTTAGTAATGAGATTGAATATAGTTTTGAATCATAATTTGATATCATTTGTTAACATGTAGCGTTTTAGTTCTATTCCAGACACAATTTAGTTTTTGTGGTATTCACTTTATATAATGGGTAAATTATAGTTTTAGTGCAAGTGATACGAATGTAATATTTTTTTCAAAATCTGAATGGAAAGAACAAGCTAAAAAATTCTTAAAATATTTAATTTTCTGGGGAAATATATCAATGCTATACAATTCTATCCGACTATTCTTTCAAATGTAATATTAGTTTAACTGTAAGTTTCATTATTCTTTTGAAGTTAATAGTATTTTAGAAGCAATTTATTGTATGTCATCTATGCAAAACATGAGTATATCTTCAATTTACAAACAATCTACGTATGATGCTTTAATCCAGGACAACTTACATTACTAATTACTTAAACTTCTATTGCCTACAATTTACAGTATCCTCATATTACATTAATATATTTTCTAGATATAAAGTTCAGTCTTCATGAAACTATTTTAAAGTATTTCTTTAAGATACTTATAAGTTTTATTTAAAAACTAATGCTCAAGTTTGTAACTAAGAAACATTTGGAAAGCCCAGACAATAGTTGACGCTGTATCTATGTAAACAATAATTAGAAATGAGAAAAAATATCCATTGTTCAAATTGTCTTTCTTATAATTACAAAGTACCAAAAAAACATCTAAGCGAAATTTGATGAGAGTTTTCCAGAAAACACGATGACGTACAAAAAGTGAAGGAAACACGAGAGATGTAAGATTCCATATTAAAGACTTCTTTTGTCAGACATAAAAATGCATTTACTCTAAATTAAATAACGGATGAAAAAGCACGTTTTTTTATGCTCATTTTTCCTACCTTATCGCGACACGCTGTTTCTTTACATGTTTTTGTGACTTTCCAAATACCATCAGTCTGTCTTGCTCATTTCAATGTTAATATGTATTTCCTAGTTTTGTTTGCTAACTAGCAAAAACAACTTTATGAGAAAGTTTGCAAAGAACTTTTTCCAAGTTATTTAAGGAACGACAATTTTCACATAATTAAAACCAAGAAAGTGAGGGCATCTATCAGAGAGTTATATCTTCATTTTAAATAAATTAACTTTTCTATAATACATAAAAACTTTTTGTTTTCGATTTTGTAATTGTGGATTTATTTTTTGTCTAACTTATTTGACACCTATTAATCATTATGCAGCGTAGCTTCATACAACTATATAAATTCCACTCTAAAATATTTCTAACAATTTTATGAATAAAATAAAAAACCTAAATATACCCTTAAGGCTATTCTTTCAAGACTAAACCACCAGAAAAATTATTTTAAAGAAAATTGCTTATAGATATAAGTAAGAATTTTTAATGCGATGTTTTCCAAAATACTCTAATTAAATATTCAACTCTGACTATTTCAGGAAAGTGTATAATTAAACATTTACCCATGGCCAATATTTCAGTATCATAATTTGCAACTTTAAAAAGAGAATACCCGCTCATATCTTATGTGCCAGATTTAAGTAAACACATAGAAGCATTGATGAATAATCTAGTGGTACTTTTTGCACGGATTATGTAATGTTGCCCTACATGATCTTGAATATAAGCCTCTGAAGAGAAATAACGGATCGTGAAAATGGAAAATGTGAAGGATTGAGGATGATCTGCAAGGTTGAGATGGGCCTCTTAGGTGAAATAACACATCTGATCAGAAATGTGAGGATAAAAAAAAAGTTAGCTCGGTATTTTTTGGAGTTATTTTTATAGGAATACTTAAAATTAAAAAAAAAAAAAGTTTGTGAAGTACTGAAGTGGTTTCAGTTTAAGGTTGAAGTTTCGTGTCTTTATTTGATAGAATGTATTACAAATATAGGAAGCAATTTCTTAAATGGGTAGTGCTGTATAACTGTGTAACAAAAGAAACAAAACAAAATCAGTTCAAGTATTTGACTTGTTATTATATATATTTATGAGTTTTTATTAATAAGCGTGAGAAAGTTATAAAACAAAAGTATAATAAGAAAATAATAAAGAAAACAAATGTAAAATAAAATTTAATAAATGCTAATTTTTAATTAATGGTAAGTATAGTACACAAAATATATAAAGAAAATAATACACTTTTGAAGTAACAATGTATAGAATTGCTTATTTGATTCAGCTGGAATACACCAAGAGGAAAACCTAATTTCCTTTCAATTTCTAATATAAACTTCTCCCTTACCTAAAAAATATAATGTATAAAAATAAAAATGTAGATTTTTATGACCAAATAAGTATTATTACCATGTTATTTTGATTAGTAATCGCATAACTAAAAATATTAAGCCATTTAAAAAGGATACATTCCTTCTATATACTTTAATTAAAAAAATTTGTTTTTATTAACAACATGTTAGTTTTCAAGTTGTTAACATATTTATACAAAAGTAGTTTTTAGATTAATTTTAACTTTCTTGTTACCAGGAGATATCTATATTCATTTAGAAGTAATTTGAATTACGAATAAAGCCCGAGACGACAAAAATAGGTAAACAAAGTTGTTTATTTGTAAAATCACTCAGTTTAATTTATCAGTATACTCTATACGTGTCTGTGAAAACGTTTGAAATAATCGAAGCTATGTTAAATTCTACAAAATGAGTCTGTCATTATAATATTTGTTGCCGTATATGTATGGTAAATAGCTGTATTAAGAAAAAAAAAGTAATATAAAATTTAATAAAATAAATTCAAATCTCAGTCAATCAAAAATCAAAAATGTAAACTGTTTGCAAGACATTTTCTATAAGTTATTCACTTAAGAGTTATTATGTATTAATAGATGATTACTTTGAGGTTTTAATACTAATGACATTAGTAAATATTTTGTTTTATTTTGCTTTCCATTTACAAAGTTTTGCTTAACTTTTTTGGGATAATCGCTATAAAATGTGTACTGTACAGAACTTAATGGTTTATATTATTAAACTCACTTTGAATTTATAATGATTGAAATCATCAAATTGGAGGAAATTACTACGGTTAATCATGTTAACCTTGTGGATTTTCGTAAAAATGTTAAAATATATAAAAATCCATTAGTTTACTATTTTTTTATTTTATAAGATAAGATTAGATTTTTGTTGATAATCTCAACAGTAGGAAAATTTATGAAGAATAGTATGACATACGGAACAAATTTTAAATTTATTGTATTAGTAAGTTTAAAAAATAATAATTTATCGAACTTGGCGTGCATATTTAGTAAAATCTATATTCTACAATTAAGGAATACGTTACTTGTTTCATTTAAACTATACTAACTATACTTAACTAGATTACATTATACTTAAACTTATTAAAATCTAAAGTTTAATTAATACCCTGTATTTCGAATTAAACGAGTTTTTTACTGATTTCTTCAAAGTTTTTTTTTAAGGGGAGTTGGAGTTTAAGAACTTCAAAAAATCAATTTTGAGATTTATACTGCAAAAAAAAAAAAACTGTGAATAATTTTGAATCCGACGGTGCAAAAAGTTTTAATCTCTCTAAATTAAAAGTATTTTTATATATTTTTTTTAAAAAGCTTTGTACATCAATTTGTATTATCGTTTTCAACTTGAAATGCGTTTTCAACTCAAACTAACGGCCCAAATCTCCAAAAGCCATTTTGTAGAAGGAAAGGAACATTTACTCAAAAACTATTGAAGACAAATTCCTAAAATTTTTAACATATATTGTTACGAATATATTACACAATTTGAGAGTAGCATTGTTTGACATTTTTGAAATTAAAGATTTTATTCAGTTTCATTGCCACAAAAAATTACAATTTTAGAAAATTCTATAAAATGTCAGACCTTTTAATTTTTTTTCTAGAAACCAAACAAAATATTTGAAAATGCTACGCTCAAATTGTGTAATATATCACTAAGATTATATGTTAAAAATTTATGGCACTTGTCTTTAATAGTTTTTGTTTTGAGTGAATGTTCCTTACGCCTACACACATGCTTTTGGAGATCTGGGCAGTTGAAATTGAAAACGATAATACAAATTGATGCACAATACTTTGAAAAAATAAATGAAAAATATATATAAAAAAATATTTATAATTTAGTGAGATTGAAACTTTTTGCACCGTTGGATTTAAAATTATTTACAGTTTCTTATACAATATTAATCTCAAAATTGATTTTTTGATGTCTTGAAACTCCGACTCCCTTTAAACTTATTTTTGATTTGTTCTTATATATTTGGTATATAACCCTTAGCATTTACTATGAGAAAAATACATTCTTCGAAATTATAGCATTTCTTTAACATTTGAAAAACCATTGTATTGCATAAATTTCTGACACATGCCTCAGTAGAAAACTTATTTATGCATTTATTTGTGATGCTTACATATTTTGTTCATGGTTTGGGACTAAGAAAGAAACGTGTTCTGAAGAAATTTTTGCACATGCTTTTTTAAATATAAAAGCGATTTTTTATTTAAGAAATAGCATTTAATGCTTTGATATTTTTGGAAATACATAATCACTTCGTTTGTTTAAAAAGTATTTACGAATTATAACTTGAACATTTTGTTTTACAACTTGACGTGAATTTTATCATGAAAAGTTATCTGTTGTCCATATTTTGGTCCATTATTGAAGGATAAATAAAAGTTATTGATTAAACTATGCAAAAAAATATTATTCTCATACATTCGCTAAAAATAAACAAAATAATTTAAATACTAAAGTTATAACAAAATGAACAAAATAATAACAAAATCCAAGCAAGCATCATTCCACTCGAAATGAGCAAAAATTGTTGGTGCAAGTGTAGCCATAACTTTAATTTATTACTGGCCATCCTAGAGCAAATTTTAAGCACTTGACAAAAATATACTAATAAAAATGGTATGGAAATATAAATTTAGATTTACTAGTGTTAAAGTTCACGAATAAGGAGGCTGCAATTGTTTACTGCACTCTCTCTTATCTAACTATGCTCACTTTCAAAGTATATACAAGCTATTTCGTGCATTACATTGCTGCTAAAATTAAAAATATAAAAAGTTATTATGAGCAATATATGCTACAGTTTTTTATGTTTCAATAGATTTATATAATTTTTTTCAAAATCCCAGGCTTAAATATGCACCATGGTAGGACTTATTCTACTTCAATGTACTAAAATTATAATATTAAAATTAAGAATATGTAATATAAGAAGGAAAAATCACGTTCCCTTTCTTAACAATACATTGCTATCAGCCAGTTTGTAATACTTTCATATTCAGACAATTTTTGTTTAGTAGAAAGTCGATATCCGAAGTTGTAGTATTATCTGAAAATGAAACATCAATTATGTACGGAATCAATTCTCAAGGTGATAATAGTCTTTTTAAAAAATTTATTCGCTGATTGATTTATATGTGATACAAAAAACCTTGTAAGTTAAATATCATTTCTTATATTAAGCAAAACTTAAAGGGTTAATTTAATTTATCCCTCTTTCAAGGAAAAAGTGTAATAGTTTTAAAAGCTTAAAAAATTTATGTTAATGAAGTTAGTTCTTAGGTTAGAAACTTAAGATATACTAATTTTTATGATAAAATATGTTTGAAGCAAATATAAACTAAGGATAGTTTTATAAGTTCCATAACTTTAAATTTTATATCATCAAAAGTAAATTAAAGAAGCATATTCAAAGGAACAAATGCTTTATTTAAAAGTTTTTTGTGTTAACAAAAAACGTTAAGAGTGATTGATGCATTTAAAAATAATTGCAATCGATATATACAAGATGCAAATTTATATCAATAAGTTTTGCAAGACTAAACAAAGTTTTTAATAAATATAAATATTCAACTTAATAAAAAATAATTCAAAGTATTAAAAACATTATATGTGTGTGGTTCGAGTGAATTTATTTTTAGACTGCCCATTTTGATATCTTTAGAAACAAAAATGGTATAATGACTCTAATGCTTGGTTGTATTGTGCGCTCAAAGACCTATTTTTCTGCACAATGACAGATAATTAAGCCGAAACCTACAGCTTAACGTGGATTGCGAACCACAACGAACTTGCCTTGCCCGGGATTTGTACCCCGCACCTTTTGCATGCGAGGCCAGATAGTTAACCACACAGCCATCAGGAGAGCTAGCTAATGACATAATGAATAAATATAACAACGAATGTTTCAAAACTTCTTTTTAATTAATATACCTGCAAATTTCGTAGGTATTTTTGTGTTGTTCCCGTCTATAACTAAAAATCATTTACCAATTGAACTTAACGGATAAAGTCATTGCATATTTAAAAGGCAAGGGCTGCAAATCAAAACAAAGCTGGTAAACTATCAACCTGTGATCCATTATGGCAAGACCCGTTTCCCGCACTCTAAATCCCACACAGAGAAGTTTCTATGATAATGCTTAGTTTCGGTCTTGAAAAAGTTTTATCACTTAATAATGTCGTCATAATATGTTTAGCGAGTTGGGGGAAGGGGAGGAAGGTCAGTACCATACTTTACACACAAACTATGAATAATACCCGCGCTTAGATGTAACGACACCATATTTTTTGCGCTTGAAATTCTATATCTGCAAGTTTAAGGAGATCTCTCTTGGTCTCGATCTTTTAATGAGGTGCAAGACTAATTGAGCAAAGAGAAAATAGGTATAATATATTTTAAAAGCTTGTATTTTAAAATACCGATTACCTGACTACCACCATACGATGACACCCGTTATCCCCAAACTCGGGATCGCTTACCTGCAAGTTTATTGAGACTTTTGCTGGTTTTAAGTCTTATAATGAGGTGGACAGCTGAGCGAATCGGACATGGCCAGTACATACTTAGAGAACGTGGAGTGCATCCTAATTTTTAAAAACTCTCGATAAAATGACACTCACGATCCGATTAACCTGTGATTCGATAAACATCCCACCTGTGAGTTTCTTGGACTCCTTCCTAATTTTTTAAATCAAGTTCCATGGCTAATTGACCAAAGGGAACATAAATAATTTTTTGGAAAGTTTGTGGGTTCAGCGACGTATTTCAAAACACCCGACAAAACTGACACCCACGATCCGATCCCACAAGATCCTTTTCCCAAAGACATATGGATCTTACCTGCGAGTTTCTTGGGCTCGGTCCTGGTCTCGGTCTTGCATTGGGGTGGCATGACCATTGTTGAGGTCATTTCTCTCGGGGTGACAGCGGGACGACCGTACTGCAAGAGCACGTGATCCCAAAGAATCGGTGGGCCCGCCACGTTGACAAGAGGGTGTGCTATCACGCCGACATGCGTTGCCTAGGAAACGACTGACTAGCTCTGCCGGATCTCTGGAGCTCTGCTTCGATTGCCTTCCTGCCGCCGTCTGCCGGATTGTGAGTCTGTGCCTTCGACTGCGGGACGGACTGGCGCGGTGATTGGACGAGAACCGGCCACTCGCCGAGACGAGAGGATCGTCCTTTTTTTAGGTGTCGGCGCGCACTTGCGCTGCGGCCGCGCCCAGACACGTGCTTTTGGACACCCCTAGCGTCTTCAGACGGAAGGGCCACGTGCTTTTTTGAAGATGTCTTCTCACAGAGGATGCATTATGATGGACAAGCGATCGGCAGCATTTTAGATATAGGTTCGGAAACAGAGGGTCTTATTCCAAGGTTTTATTAAGGATATTTTAGTTTATGTGAATTATAGAAACTCCCGTTTCTTATGATCTATCTTTTCATTAGTACAAATAATTATCATAATACAATCGATATAATTTTAGTTGAAATCGGCATGGAATTTTTTTTCACCCCTTTGTTTATTTAGAATATTTCAGTTATTTTTAGTTTTTTTTTTTTAAATAATTTGTAATTGTAATTTTCTTTGGATGTTGACCATTTTTATGTAGAATTTTTTGTATCACGGGTTTTATGTATATAATAATTAAATATATTATAGTTTAAAATAGGATTTTATAAATTATCTTTCAACGTCTTGAGTTTTTTTAGGAACTTTCTTTTTGAAAAAGTCTCAATAAAAATAAGAAGTTAATTTTACTGTTTATTTCTTTTTAAGATAATCCAGTTTATGCGGGTTTTAATTTTTTTTAACAATGCATAAAATGCTTGTTGGGATCTCTCTACCTAGAAACGGATGGATTAAAAATATTTTGATTAAATATAGAGACAAATAGTTTGAATAAAAATGGGATTTGGATAAGAGAGATAGAGAGATTGGATTACAGACGAGAAATGGATTATATAAAGTTTTCATTTTCGTGTAATTTCAGGTGGAGTCGATGTATTTTGTTCAAGTGAGTTTCATATTTAGAGTTCACTCTAGGGAGTTCCTTTATTATAGAGGGTGTTTCTGTTAGTTAGTTTAGGTAATAACTAATTTATGATATTGGTTTGTGTTTTTGTTACTATATATTAGCTTCTATTGATCTTTGTGTGAGAATTGCATCAGAATTGTTGATATAAAAAATTGTAATAAAAGTTATTGAGCAATACAATTAGTTTTTTATGTTTTGTGTTTGTAATTTTTCTCTATCAATCATAGTTTTTCTACTAAGAAGATATATACTTGGTACTTGGTTTTATAATAAACATACATAAAAAAAAGCAACCAATTATATAGAACTTTAAAATTTCACTTTTATATTTTTTTATTCATTTTGCGTTTATGGGAGTTTCTAAATATTAAATAATCTTTTTTTAGTAATGATAGCGACTTAAATTAATTATTTTTTTCTTATGATATACTCCCTGTTATAGAACTTTTAGTTGATGAATTTAAACTATTACTTGTGTGATGTACTTTACAATTGACTCTTTCTTAAGAGTGATAGAAAATGAAATAAATTATCTTCCACAAAAAAAAAAAAATATTTTTTCTCAAGATTATTTTTCTGTAAAATCCTTCTTTTTATTAAAAAATTAAAATAGGTTAATGTTACATTTTTAACGTAGAATTGATATTAAAACTATTTAATTTGCCCTAGTAAAATAATGCAAAACATTATTTTTAAAAATATTTATTGAATTACATAAATATATTTGTCGACACTGATATCCAATATACAATTGTGTAAGTTTTAAATAGCTGCTTTTTCATTTGATAAATTGATTATTCATTGGAATCCTTGCCTGTATCTCTCATTATTAAACGCTTGGCACCTTTCAATTAAACTTTCAACTTGAATCCCAGAGATCTCACTTTATACGATAGAGTATAATCGTTTTCCTACACCCGAAAATTCAATGGCTATTTTATTGGATACCGAGGTGTTACTTTTGCAAACCTAGTAATTTTAGAAATGACTTTGTCAGATCGGAACTGGAGTGAAATGGTGCATAGAACATCGGTAGGGAGAGTAATTATGAGTTTCGTCCCTCCTCCCTTTGAATCCCAAAGGATGACAATGGTGGGGAGAATGGAATGATGGTGGAAACTCATCAGGATTTAGGAAGGAAAGCTGATGCTTATGTCACGCGTTTGGAAGACGCATAATTGTGTTATATATAAAGAGTAAAACAATGTATGCGTAAAGTAATGATGAGATATAAATAACTTTTTATATTCCTCCGTTGATAAAATAGAAAAAGTAACACGATGCTTTCTTTGTATTAAATTACTTTCTATTTAATACAATTGTAATCTTTCTTTGATAAATGTCGGTCTAAATAAAATAATTTATTAATAATTATTTTATTAATATAATTATTTTTAAATAAAATAATTATACTAATAAAATATTTATTAATTATGTATCAAAGGCTATTCTATTACTTTCATTTTTTAAAATTATTATAATGTTAAAATAAGTATTCATTCTTAGATACTATTTAAATTACTCGAAAGGGATTGCTATTTCTGTAACAAAGTGGGTTAATACTTAATTGATAAAAATCTCTGTTTTAATTATACAGTTTATAAAAATTAAAAGCATTACAAATATCAAGTAACTCAAACTGTAATAAAAAAAGTAAAATGAGCGAAATATTCGTAATGTTAATTTATGATATAATGTTATGGGTATAAAAATAATCTTGCATTAAATTGTTTTGCATTAATTTATTTTTTATCCTTTAGGATTTCCCCAATATTTATATCAGACTAAAATATAAATTATTAAATTAACTATGATGTTTAAAACTAGAATATCAGAAATAAATTACAACGGTTGACAATATATACATAAAACACAATACATAAAAAAAATTCAGTTATCATATTTCATCTTTATACCACAATTCAAATTTTTAATAAAAAATTAGTCTTTAACCTGTTACAAATTGTAAATTTGAGGCAAAATGTTTGTTTTGAAAAATTGCATTCTTAACATGTAATTGAATGAAGGTACATATATGTAAAACAAAATTGTTAATAAGTTATCATTTCTTGTTTTCATAATAAACACTAAAAAAGCGCAATACCTACTATCAAAATTAAATAAACATCACAATTTTAGGTTTAACACATATTATAGATACTTTAAAACAACATATTAGAAGGGCATAATTTTGTCAATTAAACGTTTAAATCTTTCTTACAAAATTTTAGTTGGGCTGATAAATTTAAGCAAATACACGTCACGTGTCAGGATTATTTTAAAATTAAGTTTACAAATGCTCTTCTGCAGCGGCTTTCTGCTTTCTTCTGCTATAAAAACCAACGAGCAATGTGTCTGCGTAAGCCTGTAAAAGCAATGTATAAGCAAAATTTCGCGTGTTCTTCAATTTTCAACAACATACCTCATCAAAGAAGCTATATCGGTGTGTGAGGATCGAAACTTTTTCCTTTCCTTAATCTCTTGAGCGGTTGCTCTTTTCTTGACGTTACACGCTGCTGGAACTCAACTTCTGGAATGTTACTTAATTACGCCTTGTCTATCAGAAATGCGCTGTCTTTTTTTTCTTTCTTTCTGACTCTTATAATCTTTATGGAAACAGTTTTTTGATCTAGAGAAGAGCGTGGTAAGTCCGACTAGTATCAGTCTGATCACCTGTTTGAGTTCATTTAGGAATTAATTTTCTTAGGATTAAGGATTCATCTACTGTATTTTTGAAAAGTCTCTAAAATCCTTGGATCGGTCAAAATTTAAAAAAAGTAGGACATTTTTTAAAAAACTGAAAATCCTCTTAAATCCTAGCAAAATTGAAAAAATGCTGTCTTCTAAATTAGCTTATTTGAATAAAGTTTTTGAGTTTATTTTATTTTTGTATCTATTTTTTTGTTGTTTTTGAACAAGTTCAGATTGCAAGAATTCTGTAGTAACTCTAACTTTTTGAAATTTTTAAAACGCTTGGCAAGTGTATATTTAAAATGCCTAATGCTTTTATAAATATTCGAATGTAATTCCGATCATTACACATTATTTGCAAATGGGTTTGTTAGCAATTTGTAATACGATATAAGCTATAATACTATTATTCACTTTTACCATTGTTTATTTTATAAAGTGGCGGATTAATTGTATTTCACAAATTACAGCTCGGTTTTAGATTCTACATTACACATTCATTGACTAAACATTAAATATATTTCTTTAATTATTACTCACAGTAATGATAAGATGTTATTTATAAAAACATACCAATTTAGTTTGCGATGAGCAATTTCATTTGCTGTAGACGAGACTACAACATATTGATCTAGTAACCCCTATTTAACTAATTTTGAACCTTTCAGATAATATTAGTAAGTCTCATTTCTCGTAGGTTATTATACATAAATATAATTTGATTAATTATCACAATTGCTATCTTTATTTTTTACATTATTGACGGTCACTATTGCCGATTATGATAAACAAGTCACATATGATAGGAAAATCCTTGAATGATTGATTTCCCTCTGTTGATCATAAGATTTCAAAGGAAAGAAAGATAAAAAAAACTGAAAATAGCTTCCTTCCTGAAAATTCATCAAAAGAGTTTGAATCCTCTTTTTCATAGCTAGTAATTATTTCAAAAATGACTAGGCATTTTTAGACAAAAACGTGGCCTGCGGATTCCGACTGTATCCGGAGTCAAGATATGCATGCATAAGCCTGGGATTTTGCGAGAATACGTAATACCTTATTAAAACTTCATGACTTTCATTATCTTCGTTTCATCCGTATCCCTCTTGTCGGCATAAAACAGCTGGTGAAACAATAATGTTTCCGTAAAGTAGCATATCTTTCAGTATGCAATGTTTCCGTAAAGCAGCGCAACTCTCAGTGTGCTTTGTAAGACGAGGTGCATTAATAGCGGATTTAGAATGTGAAATAAAGCTGCGAATCTTGCTCGCTTAAAAATGCAAACTGCCGCAATAGCGCTTTAGTGCTCTTTTTAAAGAAAATCTCTATCTAAAGCAGTTCCTTAAGAAAAATTCTTTTAAAACATTATACTTTTCATTTCAGGATGCACCTGGAAGTCTCACATGAAAGAGAAAGAAGGTAGATGGAAAAACTGCACTTGTTGAAGTGGAGTATCCTGGCTGTTTCTTGACTGACTAGCGTGTCTTAACATGTGAAGTGGCCAAATAAAATATTTACATATTAAAAAGGGACATATCATGGCATAATCTCGCTTCCAGTGCAAGTTCCCTGAATTTACTAAGAGTATACGCCTAGACTTAGTTATGAAAAATATTTCATTACAAAGAGAAGCTGTTGGAATAATCCCATAAACTTCTTAAGAAAGTTTTTTTTCGACAAAAAGATCTAAAAATCTAATAAAGATAATTAAATGAGTACTTAAAAGATGAAAGTTTAGATCTTGTTGGGGCCTCTTGAGATCTTGGGGAAAAGTCTTTTTTTTTAAATTAGCACTAAAATTGAGTTTAACTGATAAAAAAGCAAAAATGGGAGTGTTCGTACTAGAGTTTATCATATAAAATGCGATTAGAGTCACATTCTCATCTTAAAGTAATTCCCATGCATATATATTAAGAAAATAATACGTTTTTTTATCACTAAACTTTGTAACTCATATATTTAATCACGTGAGTGTTTTAAAACTTTCATCTTTCATCACTACACATTATTCATAAAACTGGAATTTATGGAATACTACTTTAAATTCTTAAACAATGCATGCAATTGGAAATTCAGAATTATTCACAATTTAAATATAAACTTTTATGATAATTAGTATTTTAAAATTACAAAGTATACCATATATCACTGTGTCAGCAATCAATATTGTCAAAATACTTCGTACTTCGCTTATACATGCTCGAGTTTACATGTGCTTTTCAATCGCACGATTATTAATGTAAGAGATTATTAATGAAATAGTTCTTAAAAAATATTTTAATATATATTTTTATGATGTTAATATTTTAAAATTACAAACAATACTAAGTATCCCTGTGATATCAACCAATGATGCAAAATATTTTTTTAAAATGTCAGCTTTTTACACACACGAGTTTACATTTGTTTTTGTTTCTCAATTATACGATTATTAGAGTAAGTTACTAAGGTAAGTGGTTATAAATGTAAGTTGTTATTAAGATAGTGTAAATATAAATTTTCACGTTATTCTATTTTAAAATTACAAACAATACCATTTCTCACTGTGGCATCAACCAATCATGTAGAAATACTTTGCCTATATCTCGCTTTCATACATACATGAGTTACATTTTTTCATTCGCACTATTATTAATGCAAGTGACCCAATTGAGAAGTGCCAAAATATGGCATACTATTATTTAAACCTTACGAGTAGTTTTTTTATAAAAAGGCTGTATTTGGCAATATCTGGATTTTTTCGTGCAAATTGGATGTGGGTTATGATAAACGATGTCGTTAAACAGGCGGGGTCACGACACAACAGCTTTAGAGAAAATGCAAAGAGCATCAAGATTTTTCCCATTTCGACTGCTGCCTTAAACCTTCGGAGTATGAAACAGCACCCTTGTGTTACCAAGATTGAAAGGCTCTCAGTTCCCCTTCAATTTGATGGGATTCCGGGAATCCAAACAAATTCTTTTCATCTGGGTATCGGAGAGAACCCTACAATTTAATTTAATGTAGATAATAGCATGCAACCGAAACGATACGTCAAGAATGAAATGGGAATTTGTGTCCGCCATTCAAATTTTCGCTTCGTATATCTTATGTCTAAACGAGATATCAGACTCTCTGTAATTGCTATATTTATCATGGTTTAAGGATTAATTTTTAAGGAATGTGTCCTTTTTTAATAAATTCTAATAGGTATAAAATACAATTTAAAGTCGTTGATTGCAAAAAATTATATTTAAAATATATTTTAAATAATATTAGTGATTAAACGTCAAAATAGTCTGTGATTCAGGTACATATTTAAATAGTAGTAGTAGAGCAGTTAAATAGCAGTAGTAGAGCAATTTTTAAGGAATATGTCCTTTTTAATAAATTCTAATAGGTATAAAATACAATTTAAAGTCGTTGATTGCAAAAAATTATATATCTAACATATTTAAAATAATATTAGTGATTAGATGTCAAAATAGCTTGTGATTCAGATACATATTTAAATAGTAGTAGTTTCTGCAAAAGTTGTTAATACAAAATTGCTGTTTTCTTACAGATTACTCTTTCTAATTTTACAGTAAATAGATAAATACTTTTAAAAAAAATTTTTACAATTTGTTTCTTGCAAAAATTAAAATATTATCATAAAAGTTGCATAATTTTTTCTGCAAAATAATTTTGAATGTTATTTATTATGCATTGCCATTTAAGGCTCAATTAGTTACTTTTAGAGAGCTAACATGGCTCCAGTGTAGTTAAATATTTTTTTAAATAATATATTCACTATTTTCATTATTTTTTTAAACAATATGGTTTGTGAGTAATTCTTGCACTCTGTTGAATTACACAAGTTCTCATATGATTTATGATAATGCTCATTTTATTGCCTAATGTTTTCCTTGTATATGTGTTCATTGTTTGCTTTTTGCATAATAACTTGGTAATTTAAAGATTGCTTAGTTTCTCATTTTTATACAAATGTATATAAATTAATTTGACTATAGATCACTCAGTTAGGTAATGAATTGTAAATTCTTTAAAACCTTGATGCATTTAAAAAAAAAATATGTTACTTAAAGTATTTTTAACATTTGCAATATTCATTGAAATGAACATTCACTTGTAACATTTCCAAATTTAATTCAGAGCATAAAATAAATCGAATTCACCCCCAAATTAATGTAGAGCACAATTCAAAATCCCCCCAAAATCAATGTAGAGCACTAATCAAAATTACCCCCAAATCATAGTAGAGCACAATTTAAAATTACATTAACCAAATCCGTTCAGAAAAGGTCAAATGAAAAATTATGAAGCATTGTAAATTTGTTAAAGACTAACAACCATAATGGGAAAATATTATTTTTTTTCTCTTCGCCCCATCGTTGCACGATAACGGTTTTCATATTTAAGTTTCCAAACTGGTAATTAACAACAAAATTTGATGCTTGAAGTTTATCCCAAATTTTCCTCAAGTATACACAAACCTTTGAGGAGAATATTATAAACACACAATATGTTAATTCCTGCCTCTTCATTAATATTTTTGTGTAGAAATTCTAATTACGCCCATAACTACAGTTGTGTCGCGATAGAAACGTTTGAAAGTCACGCAAATTTAAAATTAATCTTCCATACTTGTGAAACATTATTCAATTTATATTTTTAATCTTTTTCTTTTGAGATTTTACCTTATTATATACAATTAGGCTTTCCTTGCGTTTCTACATAAGGTGTTGCTTTTTTGAAATCAAGATTTCTTTTTAGTTTTTCTGTAAAAATAGCTCAATAATAAGTACGGGTACCAAAAAATAGATATAATTTTTTCATATTCGTTGAATTTCAATTTGTAGTATAACTAAAATACTGTCGAGTCAATGTATTTGCAAATATTTAAATATTTTACAATTCAAGGAGTTAAATATCAATTTCTTCCAGATTTATTTAAATTTAACTTAAAAGAGAGTAAGCATTTTGTTTTAGATATAGCAATTTAATAACTGCATTAATATCTAGAATTCTAATTATATTAGTATGCTAATATTTAAAAATTTGTAATAGTGAACAATAATTTCAAAACTTCTAAGATTCACTAAAATCAGTAATTTTTTTAACACATAAGCTTTGTTTCGAATATCATTTGAGAGAACAAAAAATTCGTTACAAATGTTAAAATAAATACTTTAGATAGAATAAAACACAGCATAGTAAAAGCTAAAATTTAAATTAGTGTTAATGTGTAATTGTATGTTTTATACAATTGGAAAGTTGGGTTTTAAATTAATAAAAGCAACAGTAAAAAGAAAGTCATAAGTCACAATCTGTGTCGAACTTATATTGTTTTTAATTTTGAAAATACTTTAGCATGACACATACATTGAAGATTTTGGAAGCTAATTGAAGATTATTCATTATCTTTTAAACAAAATGATTTAGTAACTGTAAAGGTAAAAAAATAAACAATTTTTAAGGAAAGGGATATTTGAATATAAATATACATTTGTTTGAAGATATATATTATTTATTTAACACTTAATATCACTGTAAAAAGGATAGATTTTGTTGAATTTAAATTTGTGAGTCTTTAAGTTTGGTTTGTATTTTTAATGATCTACTTTTGCGCACAATAATGGCTAATCAATTCGAGGCCTAAATCTGAACGTTGATTACGTACCAAAACGAACACCCATACCTAACCAAAGACTAAAACCTAGAACTTTACTGAGTGTTTTACGTTACATTTCAGAATAAAATCAATAATGTATACAGTTTAATAAAAATATTCATAGCATTTAATCTTAAAAATTTGCGAAAATCAAAATTTTAAGTTATTAAGCATCATTATTTCATTAAGAGTTTTGCTAATATATCCATTAATTACCTTTCTTAATGTGTTTAGTTCAGGTTTGATATTTGTAATTAATGAAGTCGGGAAAATGTAATTGACTGGAAAATTTTCGGCACAAAAATTAATTAAAGTGTTTCGAAAGTCAACACTGATGGTAATTCCGATTTAGGAATCTTGTGCAGTAAATTCTTGTTTAACAGAAAACAGTTTGAAAGAGTGAATTATGTATGCATTTAAAAATTATCTTACTAATAATCGCTTAAGGAGAGGGTAAATTACAATGAACAAAACATTAAATGTATTTCTCGCATCTTATTCTCAAAAGTTTTAATTTTAAATTCATACATATATCTATAAATCTGACATTCCTAGAGTTTATCACAAAGAGAGCTCAGTGCATTTTGAAGAATTGTCTCTATTTAATGATTCCTATTAAATGGGAATGGGCTGCTATTGAATGGGAATTTCAGTGTTTTATATACGTCGGATAATTTTTTTTTGTATAATTAGCATTAGAATAGTTTTGAATAAAACATGGATATGTTTTTCATGGTACTAAGAAATAAAAAAAAAATCACACTTCTGAATTTTTAATGGGCAGATGACTCTTTACCTCTGAATTGAAAATAAAAGTTTTGAAATATACGCAAGAAGAAGACCTTATGAATAGTGACGTCACTGCATCTCGTTTTAGAGATTCTTTTTTTAATACGGATTTTAAAAAATTGTCAGCATACAAAAAATCATAAATTCTGAAATTGATTTTATTTTCTAAGCGGAATAATGAAATCGTCATGCAAATGTAAAACTAAGCATGCAGAAATTTTTAATTTTACGTTTGGCAACGCGACATCTTGATTCATATACAATGGCAGTCAATAAATGAAGTCAATCGTCCTTCCTTCCTATATTGGAATGAGTGAGTTCTCTAGAGAAAAAAAGTTTGTGATGGCAGTGGTGGTAGTGATAACCTTTTTAGACAAATGCGTATAACATAAACTCAAAGATTTCTTTTATTCACAAATTGCTTGAATTATAGTGATAGCAATATACACTACATTTTTTTAAGTTGTGATATTTTTTACGAAGACAAAATTGTATTGTATTGCATTATACTGTATTATAAAAATATACAATATTTGTTATTAATTTCCTTTGTGCACTATGTGTATTAAGAAATATCATAATTACTAATATTTACTGTAATCACGAATATATGATGATCAAAGGTTAAAAATATGTTCACTTTGAAGAAATTAGAAATTGAATTGTAAAAAAAAAAAAAAAAAAAAAAAAAAAAAAAACGAACATTGAAAAGATTGAAAATGTTTAAAAATTATTGGCAATTGAATTTATTGTAGCATTAAATAACTTATTGAAATATTGCTTGATTGATACACCTTCTTGAAAACTTCATTTACAATTTACGATTTCAATCGGTTCATATTATCTTTTTATAAAGCTATTTTTCCGCATCATAGTACATGATAAGCAAGACAATTAATAACAAAAGTCCCACATTAACAAAAATTTTAAAACAATCCACCGTGCACTCTCACTAATTAAGAAATTTTTAAATACATAAATTTCGGAGTGATCCAATTTAGTTAAGTTATAAACAGTAACGCATTTAGACTAATTTCACGCTTAAAAACCTCTAAAATAAATGTTCAATCAGAAATACGTCTGCAGCCTTTCCGAAACAACCAAGCAATGGAAGGGAAAAAAGAAATTCTTTATAACAACATAACTCTCTTTTCAACATAAATAGTGTTCAAAACCCAGTGAACAAAAACAGAAATTAAGCTCTTTTAATTCCATTTTTAAAGAATGTCTCTCTCTTTCCAAAAAAGAGAAATATTTCGTTGGTTTCTTTTGTTACTTTTTTAAAATGACCAAATTATCCCATTTTTTTCTCGGCCGGGTATTGCATCTTCGAAACGCTTCTCTTAAAATAAGGCAGTATTTAATAGAATCAGTTACTTCCGTGCAATTTACTAACATTAAAAAAGATACGGAATTTTTTCATCGTTTCTAGCGAAATAATTTTTTTACAAAGCTAAAATAATTAATATAAATACACAAAGTTGGCATTACAGAAAAGACATTCTCTAGTTTATTTTCTTTCTTTTCCTTTGGGGGGGGGGGGTCGCAATTTATCCCTCCTTCCCCAATACAAATTTCATATATCTTTCACTTACAAAAAAATAATAAAACGCGAGAAGATACATCGAAGAATGAGGGAAATAATAATAATAATAAAGATAAATAAAAAAAGATAGAACTCCAGCGGAAGAGGAGAAACCCTGACCAAGACAAAAGCCATATGATGGTATGGGAAACGGTTTGTTTAGTATTGAGAAATGAAAATAACGCAAAACGCAGAGAAAAAAAAAATAAGGGCATAGAAAGCATACATTGAAGAAAAAAATGGCATATAAGACACGCCAGTATGTGAAGAGAATGGTAATATGCGTTTGCGTTCATTCCAATGGCGCCGCCATTTCAAATGACAGATGAAACATTAACTCTCATATTTTGAAGAAGAGAGGGAGAAGGAAAATAAATAACATTGCAACTTCAAAGCTTAAGGATCGGTTCATTTTCAGACTCCACGTGGCAACAATAGAATCTAAAAATGGAATAATATTTTACCTCTAAATTGAACAACAGCTACTACGCCGTTTGTGCACTGTTATGGTATTGAAATTGAGGTGGAAGCCTTATCATGCTGAATTCTAAACTTCTAAATATGTATGAATATATATGTCATGTATCTATACATATTCATCCTTGGAATGGCATTCCATAAGTTATTGAGCAAAGAATTGCGGTTTTTATGTGTTAACTAAAAGAATAATTTTATCGAAACTTCACTGGATATTTTTATTATCGTTGGGTGAGTGAAAAGTTTCCATGTTTGGTTGATGGAAATCTATAATAATGAAACTAAAGAAGGTTATTTTAGTGTGGTGTAGTTGTTATTTTCATAATAATTAAGCGAAGTTTACATAGAGGTATAAAACTACAAAAAATACAACATTGAGTAATACCACAATTGTTTTTTACTGATTCACTATAATTATGATATTTAATGTGTGTAATTCATTTTTACTTAATAAATATGTCTTCAATAGGGAATAAAAATTCTTCATTAGAAGTTAAAATGTATACTCATACTTTTCATCATTGAAAATTATTAAACTCAAAATTAATTAGGGGATAATGATTACTAAAAATTTAAAACTATTTAAAATATAAATGCTCATGATTATGTTTTTTTTCATTTGATGTTATACTTTTTGTTTAATTTCAAACTTTTTATGTTATAAAATGTTAGCATGTAACTTAATTTGCATTTACATAGTTTATAATCTAAAGTGATTATTAATAGATTCCTTATTTTGGTGCACTGCTTGTCCATTGGCTTGCGAATTCAATGACTTTATAATTTGAAAAGTATCTATACATATATTTTTTTAAATTATATATTTATATGTTTGATTATAAATTTGATAAACATATTTAAATAAACAATCCCTTAATTGGTCTTTGATTAAAGAAATTTCTACTTTTCCCGTCAAAACGAGAAATTTCCATAAGAGAAAACATCAAAGATTCATTTTTTTAAAAATCCCAGGTAAGTAACTTATCTGTTTTTGAAACTTTTAAGAGTAAAGAAAAGTTTGTTTTAACGATAAAATCGTGTCTGAAACCCTTTCGAAAGAAGAAATCTTCCACTTTAGAGACAGTTTTACGAAGATTATTTAAGGGAATGTTTACGAATGTAGCAGTCCACAGCAATAAGCATGGAAGCACGCAACGTTTAGAGACGCCGCGGGATAGGTAAGTACAGAATCCATACAAACGGATACACTATTTGCTAAATGTCGTATTCGCGTGCTTAGATAATACGAAAGTAAAAATTTGCTCGCAACTCCGCAATACCCATTTTAAGAACAAAGAATAGGACTATGAGTATTCCTCTTAAAACTCTAATTATAGAGATTTTAAAAGAAATAGCCGTTTATTATTCGTAGGTATACCATGGGTTTGCAGAAAATGTTTGAATTATAGTTATTTTATTTTTGATTTTACCAATTCAGGTAATTCAATTATCGGAAAGGTTTTATTTGTAAAGAGCGTTCTTTAAATTAATGTTTCTAGAAGTGGGAAAATTTTCTAGTAAAAAAGGAACGCAAAGGCTTTGGAAAAACTACGCGATTTGATTAATTGAGAAAATTTTCATGACATGGTATTTAGGGAGATAGCAGACTCTGTTACAGTGAGTTATTGCTTTTCCTGTACGTAGTAATGGTTTAAAAAATTAAACATGTTGTTTTTATGAGAATAGTACATGCAGTTTTTGGAATTTCTCATTAAACGCATTACCTATAAATAATATAATACATTTATGTTTCAGCTTAATGTGTTTTGATAAAAATACAAGAGAGAAATGTTTGCAATTTATACGTTACAAATTTTGATGTATTAAATGAAAGTAATAAAGCATGTACACTTTTAGAAAATAAAATAAAAGTAGTTTGTATAAGTAAAATATTTTAATTTTATCATTTGTAGTTTTGTTTCTCTCTATGGTTCTTATAAAAATATATTTACTTTAAATTTTGTTAACATAATTTCAGGTTTATTTTTAACAAAAGATTTAAATTCTGATCATCGAGTTTTGAAAGGTAAACTATCCATAGAATTTGTCAACTCTTAATTCAGTTCGCTGTATTAAATACTATTTCTATTTTAACGGTTCTTAAGTGTTACATTATATTCACTATTTTTTAACAAAAAAAAACATAAGTTATTTAGTCTTAAATTTCAAATTAATTATCTATAGGTAGGCTTTAAGTGATGATTTGCAAATAAAGACAAATTAACAGATATTCTTTTTTGTAGCACTCTGCAGACAATTTATTATATATATATTACCCCTTGTTACGACAAAAAATTATAAAAATATCCATTTTCTACTTTTTACATTTTTATATACTTTAAAAAACCTTATTCTTATTCTTGAAAGTATTTGAGCTGATCCGATAACTACAATTGCATAAAAACTATTTTCTTTATGGAGAATTCCTCATAGCTGCATTAGCCTCTTCGATGTTGCGAAAGCATTTTTCACAGATCGTGTTCTTTGAAATTCCTTTCTTACTCAAATGCTAAAACTCTTGTAAATATAAATGAAATGGCATTAAATTTTATTTTTGTTAATCTAAAGATGGATTTGACCAAATTCGGCGTGGATTTTTGATTTAAATTTAAACTTTTTTTTAGAATTTTAAATGTTGAAAAATATACTTTCTATCCACTTTTTTCACCTTTAGTAATAGTTTTTATTGTTTTTCTCCAAAACTATTTTACTTAGTCAAATTTATATCTATATATATTTATTGAAAAAAATAAAACGGAGATAGAATTTAAAATTTTCTAATTTTTTTTAAGCTAAAATTTTGAAAATTTAGAGCACTATGTGAAATTTATTTTTTAGAAAATATAGTTATTGCTTAGAAATACTTCCAAATACGTAAAAATTAAAAATTTAAAGGCTTAAAATAAAATAAAAAAACAGTTTTAAGGGTACCAAGTCCCCTTAAGATATCGGACATCAAAACCAACGAAGAAGGATATGTTTACTATGTCCACAATCCCAAAATATAAACCATTAGTATTATCAAGGGTAACTAAGCTGGAACTTTGCGAACATGTGTTGAAAGATCTCTAGTATATGGAACGGTATACTTAAATTTGACCGGCGATTCTACTCATGAGTGCAATTTATTTCGAGATTATAAACGAAAGAGGTTGTTTACAAAGATAATCCAAAAGCTTCATCAAAATTAAGTTAATTTGCTGACGTTAGCTTGAGTGGTAGTAGGCGCGAGTCAAATTAGACAGCAAATTTAATTGATATGGCACTTATATGATGTAGAACAGGTCCTTTACATTTGCAACAATTATGAAAACCGTCAAATCTTTCACTCTAATTTTAATTTGGATATTTTAAGTGAAATGCCCAGTTTCTTAGAAAGTTATGTATTTACTCGGGATCTTATCGCAAGCTCGAATGCTTCTGGACATTTTTATTCTTATGTATATTTTAAATTTAAAAGGACAATTTAAAATTATTAATTTTTAATTAAAGAACACAATTTTTGTTTGTTTTCTAACCAAGTGTATTACGAAAATATTGCCATTTTTTATTGAAGAGTTTTACTACACAGAAATGAAAGCGGAAAACCAAGAGAAGACCAAATAAAATACTAGTTACAATATTTATGGCATTTTGTAGAAAATCGGACAGTAATAAAGAACAACTTTTTTAAAAGCTATTTATTGAAAAAGTAAGCCTTACATCGACAAAACTAAGAGAATGATAGACAAAAATATGTTTTAATAAAAAAATGTAGGCCATTTAAATTGAATACAAATATATAAATAGTTTGAAATAATTACAATCTGCATTTTTTCAGATTAAATGTGTTTATAGATAAAATAGTGTGTAAATGTTTACACACACTCAGCATAATACCAAAGAAATGTGCATACGTAAATTAAACCTGCGGATATTTAGACAATATTAAAGACATTTCTTATATATCTCTATTATTTGATTCTTATCTATAAAGAAAAATCGATTGAATATATTCAAGAAGTAATTGTTAACTCTCCTATAAAGTGCAGTAATTCAATCGTTTGGGATTTTTGAAACAAGCATAAAAACATATTTCTAATTATATTTTTAAGCATTATTCCGCACTTATTTAATATAATATTGAATAAGGGAAAATGTTGTTGAATAAAATAGTAAAAGAAGCGAAATTAAGGAAATGCATTTTTAGTTGATAAATTTTAATTGTGACACACTCGAAGCAGACAAAACAAATGTAACGTAACAGATTTTTTTGTGCAAACTATCGGTCTCGTTTAATTTTTTGACACTTTGATTTTTACATTCCAAAATGTATGGATACCAATGGCAGAATATCTCAACACTAATTTATTAGAAAGTTTTTCTTTGCAATGTATTTCAGTTAGTATGTTTTTTATGATAAGGGAAAAGGAAACATATTTCCACGTTTAAGAGTATTTTTCAAAAATCTATGCTCTTTATAAAATAATAAAAGTAAACTACGAAAACCAAATTATTAAACTGTGTTGTACCAGCCATTATTTCATTAATACATAATCAATCTCAACTCAGCTATAAGTTCTTAAAAAGAAAATGCAGTTCTCGATGCTTGCTCTACACATTAGAAATTCTAAATTTAAACATAGGGTGTGTAAAGGGAATTGAACGAAAAAACTATTTTTCATTCCGTTGTTAAAAAATACTTTAAAGCTAAACAAATAATAAAATATACATATATAAATCCATGCATTTTTAAACTGAAACGTCGCTTTCTGCAGAAGGCTCTTAAACACACATTAGTTGATCGGCGGAGTGGTTGAGTGGAGGCATCTCGATTTTTAAGATTTTGTAATGCCCAAGGGGTATTTTTTCGAGAAAATTTCCTCCAGCAAATATAACGCGCAAACTCATGCAACGCTCTCACTTAATTTGTCTAAATGTCTATTCCCCAAAATAGCACAAAAAACCGACAACGAAAAGGTTTGGATAGCGGTTTCACCAAATAAGCGTCGTTACAATAGCTCACAACAGCTCAATTATTTTTCTCTTCGTGTCAAAATAGTATTTTTCTCTATTTCTTGAACTCCTAGGATTTGCTAGCTTTTGCTAATATACCCCACATTGAAACATGCCGAAATTCAACGTCACTAGATGCATATTATCAGGGGATTTTCCTTCCACTGCTCTAATGTGTACTTTTCCCAACATTTTCGCCTTATTAAGTTAGCATCGTTCTTCGATTCCATGTTGATATATACACACATTCATGGCAATAAATATTGTATACTTGTATAAATGCTATCTCTTTATTTCCTCTCATATTTATTGTACGCTGAATTTTTCATGGAAAAGGTATATCATTGTATGCATTGTATTTCCACTAACTAAAGAAGTTGTAGAAGATATTTACGGTCTGATGAAATACTAATTTCTATACGTGTGCTTACAAGACTATCTACAGGCAAGAAAAGGTTTCATGGAAACCGAAGATAAGCAAAGAATTTGATTTAAGGCTCAAACAAAGCCAATCGGTAATCCTTAGAGAATATATCTGTATTGTCATAAATGAATATTAATGGAGTTATGATTTTAGAAATAAAGTAGAACATTAAATGAATCACAAATAAAAAGTAGATTTTTATGTGTTATAAACAACAACGTCTCCCTTGAAATATCTATTAACAAACATTTCACTGGTAATAATATAATAGAAAAAATGTTTTGAGATAATTTAAAATCGTTATAAAAAAAGTAGTTATTGAAATTATTATAAGTCATTTTAAATTCAGTATAATTCAGTAGTGAAGGTTAAATTTGAAATTTCTAACTGTCTTGGAAAATTCCCTCTTTGTTTTTTGTTTATTTATTATGTTATCTTATACATTAGTATGATAATGATTTGTATTTCTAAGATAATAGTTTCTCAAATGGGAATTAGGAAAATGTGTTTCTGAACTTTGTATTATAGCCATTAAACACTGAATGCACCATAAGAAGTAAAAGTTCACGAATAAATAAAGAATAATTTTTATCGTACATAAATTTGAATTAATACAAAATATTTTCATAATGATAACTCATAGCTTTGATTCTTTGAATTTTTATCAGCTTCACAGAAATAAAAAATAACATGTTTCAAAGTAAAAGAACTCTCATCAATGCGGAACAAGTATGTAGAGATTGCGGAGTCAAATAATCTGTACAAATGCTAAAAAATGATAGCATAAAAAGAAAACTAAGAAAGAATAAAAACACGGTACATTACAATAGATAATTTTCTAACTCCAACAGGAAATGGGATGCAATATTTTTAGTGATACGTAGTCATGCATAAATCCCCATCAGTATTAGAAGTCGTAGAACAGTTAATATCCTTACTGAGTATTCCATTTCTAAATATCCGCTCGGAATATATTAGAAAGATCCAGTTCCAGCTCTACCACATACAGCAATCGCAATTTACATATACTAATCACAGAGACAGTGGTGTATTTAATCTTTCAAATTGGCCCTTTTACTTTCTGTTGAGTTTATTACATACGGTAAAAACATGTACTCAAATGTGCACAATTTTTAGAAGGAGAATAATTTAAGAGAATAGCAAAATTATTAGGAACGTATTTTGGTTTACAAATAATTAAATGCTTTATTCGTCGAGCATATATTTAGATTTTCTATATGCACGTAATTGACACTTGAGATGTATCTAATATTTGTTATGTGTAATTCTTTGTATGGATCTATAATAACACATATATTATATTTGATTATCATCACTGTATTTCAATAATACCTTTTTATAAATTTAACAATAACAATCTCCTCATCTAGCCTAATGTAGTTACTATATTCAGCAATAGTTAATTTTCCGTTAAAACTATTATATTTTATTTTAATACTTATTTTGTATTATAAATTGATTTGCAGTTAGGAGTCTAGAAATCCTAACTATACTTAAAATGATTATTTTTGAGACTTGATGTTGTAAGGATTGTATAAATACACGAAAATGATTATAAAGTTTAGCCTTTATTGATGAAACATAATATAAAATTTACACAATAAAGTTATGTAACTCTTTCATTTATGATGTCAGACGCCAAATTATCATTCATGTATTTAAACGTAATTTTTACTCAAAGGTTATATTACACATGTTTCTGGATCCAAAGAAGAGAGATAATAGATTTTTAGACTTAAAATATAAATTAAAAACACATCGAATCAATCAGATTTTATTACTTCAGATAAACAAAACTATCGGAAGTAACATCTGAATGCATTTTGTCTTACTTCACTCTTTCTTTCATCTTTATTTCCAGAATTAGATTAAAGGCAAGTGAGTAGGGGATGAAATAGCAGCTAAATAAAAGTTTTAAAAACATAAAAAAAAAATATTCTCCTGGATACGTCTTTTTCTTTTTATCATTTTTCTATGAGCTTTAGGTTCCATTTCCACGATAACTGGAAACGGTAATGCAAAAGAAAATATTTTCCTTGGATGCTAATAAGAAATTTAAAACAGAAATATATAAATTTTCTCAGCGTTTTATGTCACAAATTTGCATATACTTACGATAAATGTTGTGCGTAGCGGTAAGTTTTACAGGAGTAAAAAACAGTAAGGATATCTCTAACACGGAATGGAGTATTCACATTTCAAGTAAAATATTAGATTTCGACCTTATTTGCATGCAAATTAGACCACTGCAAAATACGGGGAAATGCTGCTTACAGCATATGTGCCGAGATTATCTTATCCATTTCCAGTTACAGATATCTCATGTGCGAGAAAAATTTAGAGATCATGCGCATTTTATCTCTAAAAGTGACATTCACCTTTACAAAAGTCAGTTATTTACCTAAGCGGAAAAAAAACTTTTTTTTCTCTTTGTTAAACTGTTTGAGAAAAATATGTAAATTTCATCTTCTGAAGTTCGGCATAGTTTATTAATAGGTTAAAAGATTTATTAAAAATCTGTCATATTCATACACATACTAAATATAAAAGAAAGAGCAATTATATAAACAGAGTACTTAAGACAAAATATTAGGGTTTTAAATGATTTCAAGGAGAAAAAGTTAGACTAGAGCAAATAATTAAGTTAGTTTTATGTGGTTGAATTAGTAATTTAATTGTTTTAAGCTAAATGTTGCACTTGCAAACATATAAAATATACTCACTTTGGCTGTAAAACTAACTCACAAAATCAAGAAAATTAATTTTTTTAAATTGGAAGTAAATATCAATATACACGTTATTTCGTGTTACAAAAGCAAATTAAAATTATGTACCCTTCAGGTCCCATATCACTAAAGTATATTTAACTTATTGATCATTAAAAAAAAATGCATTAAAATTGATTATTAAAGATTGTTTGACAGGTTTAAAGGATGAAAAGTATTATAAGGCATAATTAATTGATCTTTATATGCTAAGCAAAAATGTTTTACTATACTATCTAATAATTTTGTTTCCATGGAATCAGACAAATTTTTATCCATGTGATTAAAATAATTTTATCTCCGTAGGGTTATCTCCATAGGGATAAAATAATATTGACTACATAGGGTTAGAATAATTTTGTCTCAGTTGTTTTAAAATACTTTTGTATCCATATGGTACATGCAATTTAATTTTGATTTTAAATTAACTTCTATATACGTATTATAAAATGAGTCAGGCAATAAATTAGAAACTGAACGGAAGTTTAGATGATGGTAAAAGTACAAGACATTTTATGAAATAAAATAAATGTCAAGCTTATCCGCACATTTGCTTGGGAATTGATAAGCAATTTACGAGTTATGTTTGACATGAAAGTAGTTGTTGATCGGAAGTTTGAACGGGTTAAAAGGGGAATTGAGAATTATTACAACATAGAAATGGGACCAAATTATCATGTTTAATGAACGCGTTATTTATTAAAATTAGGATTTATGTACAACATTAACTTCCAAAATCAAGTAGCAATTTGGGAATGACTTCAAACCGTCATATATTAAAGAACAAGCTTAAATTTCTGAGTGTATTGTATGCCTTTAGGCAACTTCATTAGAACTGATGAAATACAGCACGTTTAGAATTGAGAATTTGATAGCTGTTTCTGCTAATAAGTTCGTATAAAGCGATTTCAAACTTTCTCGACATGAATAAAATTTGTAAAATGAGCTCTGTCTGAAGAGTTTGGAAAATTCTGAATTAATGGGTAGCATCGCGTATAATCATTCATTTAAATGTGATGCCTTGTTTGGAGTTCATATTATTTTATTGAGTTATCTGTCATTGTTCAATTGATTTAATTGATATGATAGCACTTTGGACAGAAACTTATAGAGTGCAAGATAGAAGATTATCACGCATTAAGTCGTTTTAGGAAGCCACTCGTAATTTGATCTATTTAAATTAATGCAATAGCATTCGTTTATATGGACTTTGTACAATAGTTATGAAGACTTTTATGCAATAACCACATATTGTTCAGTTTTAAATTGTTGAATACAAAGGTAAAGTCAACCATACAAGGTTGGTAACTATTATGCTACGATTATTTAAATTATTCAAATGATATGAAAAAAAATTTAATAGTAAAGGGAAATTTATAATTCCGATGAAATTTAACTTTTTTCATTTCAAACGGATTATATACTATCGGATTTAACTTTAAATTTTAATAAGTCAATTTAAAAAATAGTTTATTATTTTGAAACAATAAATTTTAATGAATAAACATTAATTATAGCGAACTGGTGGTGAGTTTAGTTATAGTTTACTTATTTGTCAAAATTAGAGTATTTTCTACACTTTCGAAACATTGGACATTTTGAATATCACAAACTTTTTTAAGTATAGACCTGACTTTAAGAATAACAAATCTCTCCATGATCATTAAAATAATGCTTTAATTAATTTTCCTAAATGAAAATATCCAATATAATTAAAATTACTTTAGACCAAATGTTTACCAATACCTACCAGACGTATGTCATATATTCGCCACCTGACGTTGCTAAAGTACATCAAATATGATCCTATATTTTTTCATTCAAATATCAATTATTATTATTATTATTGAATAACTCCTTTTGTATAAATGTAGCTATCGTGTCTGTAGTGATATACCTCAGTACATGGCGATTATACTTAAAGCTCACTGGTTCAAAAAGCATTGGTCAGTGACTTTTTCGAAAGAGCCTTTTTTCTTTTGTCATACAATCTCTCTTTCTTAGAGAATTTTAGTTCCAATTTCAGGTCATTATTACCAATGGTTATTTTTTTAACAGCTTTTTTAAACGTGAACTTTCATTATAATCATCTTTTATTTAATTTATAAAATAACTTAAACGTCTGCTTTTAGAAAAAAAAAAAAAGAAAAAAAAAATTCAACTAGTATTTGCTAAACTTTAAATCTTTTTTTTTCTTTCTAATTTAAAGATTCCTATATTTGATATTTATGTTTAGTATAGAGTTAGAGGACATAATTTGGTGATAAACCATTTCAATAGCTTTCTAATAAAGCAAGATGAATTTCATTTTCCCCACTTCCCCCTTTCATACCAGATTCATCACAAGATTCCCGTAACTCAAAATTTCCATTTTAAGGAAGCACTCCAAACAGTTAAGAAACATTAATCTTCATAGAGTGCTAGAAAGGGCTGTTTTGTTTCGAACCACTCTATGAAACAGTCTTGGTGGCAGCCCACTGAAATATTAAAAAATACATAATCGAATCTTGACGCTTTCGTGATAGCGGCCTAAAGAAAATATATATATAAAAAAAAGAACGAATGAAAGTTTTGGGAAAGAAATAATGACTACTTTAAATACCAACTGTTTTTTTATAAGATATTTTACAGAGAAGGAATAGAAAATAAAATTTAAAAAAAAAAAAAAAATACACCGGGAAAGATAAATATAATGTTGAAGTATGTCTGATCGTTTTTTTTTTCTTTCTGTTGATAGATATATGCAAAATGATAGCAATATACATTTTTGAAAAATGGTTTAACGATGAGTACATTGAAAGTGATACACACCTCATTATATGTAATGGAAAAGTTGTGTACGTCGGGCATGTCAGGGGGTTCCCCCTTCTCGGCAATCCTTCACTCAACGAGTTTTACATATTTAATCCCTTTTGTCATTGAAAAAAGAGAGTTGAGATGACTATCAATACAGTAAATGGGTCATAAAAACAGCTTAAAATGAAGCTGTATTTTCATGCCAAAACGAGAGCACAGCTATTAATTTTAAAATTTTGTTTGACTTAAACTATGGCGGAGCTTCCTTTTCTGGGCTCTTCAGAATGTATCATATATTTGGTATCCTTCAAATATGAAGGAATTTAAAAGTAAAAATAATAAAGGCAGATTTTAGTTAAACGTTATTGAATTTGAATAAAAAGTGGTTACTTAATTTAATGCGTCTACTATGTTGGTTTAACTTGAAAGAGATATATTAATATTGAAAAGGAAATACATTTTTTTTATATATATTACGAAGTAAAATAGAGTTATAAGTATAAAATTTATTAATTCTTCTATTATTACATTTTAACAATTCCCATAGATATAAAAAATGTAAATGAGAATCTTTTGTCAAATTTATTGTCCATCAAATGTTGTATACTTCAATGGTTTAATGGAAAAATAAATATCCTTTAATTCGATGTTAATGAAGAAAAAACTATTTGCATGATTTTGACATTGAGTTCAAAAATAATACCCATTCTTAAATTTATACAGTGGTTAATTACATATTAAATGACAAAATGATCAGTTGCCAAAGTGACTGGTTTATTTTTTATACAACTACAACTAATTTTGAAAAAAAGTTGTAAATTGTTGATAAGTGCAAGGACAAAGAAGTATAAGTTTACAGTTTATGCACTTAATGTATCAGTTATACTATTTGGGTTTTGTTTCTTTTCTACAAGGTCCGGCTATTAATTTCCAGGACTGACGTAACTGTAGGAGAACGAAAAGCCGGAAGATGGCGCTAATGATTGCATATTGAAGAGCGTTTTCTTGCGCATGTATAGTGCAATCGGCGCCATTCTGAAGTAAGTGGTTCTCGTGGAAAGGCGCATTAAAACGTAGCTCCTAAATTCCTGTTGTGGAAGTGAAAAATGGAGCACAGAATTAACATTAAATTTTGCTTCAAATTGGGTATCCTATCCAGGTACTCAGGGTCAGTATCAGCGTTGTCGATAAGTTCGCCACATGCGTCCAGTCTCAATTGCTTTTGTTCGTCCCTTAAATGGTGAGGAACGAATCTGGAACAAATCTTGCGTTTGTCTAGGTCTTGCGTCAAAATTAGCCAAATCGTCTCTTTGTCCATGTTCAATTCATTGGCGAGTACTCGAATAGTCAATCGACGATCACATTTCACCATATCGCGAACTTTTTCAATTGCTTCCGGCGTGCGTAAGGACTGCGGCCAACCTGTGTGTGGATCATCTTCGACGCTTTCGCGCCCGTCCCGAAAGCGTTTAAACCATTCAAAAGTTCTTGAGCGGGATAATGCTTCCTCGCCGTAAACTTGTTTCAACATTTCGTAGGTTCCCACAGCTATCTTGCCTAATTTGAAGCAAAATTTAATGTTAATTCTTTGCTCTATTTTCACCTAGACAACAGGAATTTAAGAGCTACGTTTTAATGCGCCTTTCCACGAGAACCACTTACTTCAGAATAGCGCCGATTGCACTGCACATGCGCAAGAAAACGCTCTTCAATATGCAATCATTAGCGCCATCTTCCGGCTTTTCCTTCTCCTACAGTTACGTCAGTCCTGGAAATTAATAGCCGGACCTTGTAAGTTTCTTTATGTTGACATTGTTTGTAAAAAGAATACGATCCTCAAAATGATATTTTAACAAAGCTTCATGTTTGTTGATTGTACTTTCTGGGTGTTTAAAAACTAGTGTTAAAACACACACTAAAATACCTTCCATTTTACCAATCAGAGTTCATTACAATTCTATCTTTATGAAAACATTACGAAATCAGCGTATTGAAACCTGCATAATCAGTCCATATGTTTACCACGAATGATCTTCTGCGCAGTTTCCGAAATGATTTAATTTAGGTAAATTATTCATTGCAAAATTCATTTAGGTAAAGGCTCTACATCTAGAAAAAAGTAGCATTTCGCCAATTGGTCTAAGAAATAAACGTGATATTTAGTTTGTATTGTTTCCATGGATATGCACGCACCGAGATAATTGTTGCCTCCTTTAGTGCCTATATTCTATACATATGATCATCGATTGTTTTTTAAATGGAAAAGCAGCACATACTTAAGCGAATAAACCCTTGCTTGATTCTGTCCTGAAATTTAACGGCACATCAATCATTCGCCTAATGACCAAATTAGCATATCTACAAAGAAATCGCATACATAAATCCTACGATTGGCGATCAATAAGAGAATGGTTAGAGGAAGGCATGTTGACGGTTTTGTCTTCGCTTTTTTATTTGAAATTTTTATAAAGAGTTGCAAAACTATTTTAAATCGAGGTTTTGTTTTACCACATTTCATTTTAAGAGGGTTTGATACTGTATCAAGAGTATTTAACTTCCTGGTTACAATTATTCCACCATTAAGACAAATTTACGATTTGTTCTGAATAAATAAATGTATTTAACCTCTTATTATAACTGTGTTAATATGTTAATATGGATAATTTTTGATCAAATATATTTTTTTGTTTCTACCACTATCCTGCAGATTGTAGTTAGCGACTTTTTAGATAAATTGTTATACAAAATCCCTTAGATTTACCAGATTAAAGTGAATCGGCTTACATTTTCTGATACTTCATAATAACAAGTTTTAATGTGATGTTAGCAAATAATAAATGAACTAAACACCTTAACTATTTTCATTTTAAATATATGATTAAACTGGAGGAAGAATTCTTTTGCAGTTCTACAGTGGTTATTACCGATTGTAATTCTTTTTGGACAGTTTGACTAAAAGGCGATATGGCTCGCTTAATATACCATTACACATTTAAAGGAGTTCGAATCATAACGATTTCGAAAAATAAATAAATAAATTAAAAAAAACAAAAAAAAAAACAGTTTAAACCAATCTTTACAAGTTACTTACATATTTTCAATTAGAAGGAGCTTGTTCGGTGCTAAAGGTTTGAGAGTAAAATGATTAAATGTCCAACTTTTTAGGAAACAACTACAAAAAAAAAAAAATCTCTTCTGAAATTTTAATTTTAAACCTTATGTCTCTGTAAATCTCTCATTTACAAGAAATGTATTTCAGTAATCAAGTTACAGACTATACAAACTGATACGCCTTTTCTTCCTGCTCTAAAAGATATCAAAAAGTGATTTGGGACCAACATTGAATTAGAAACATTTTACTATTGAGATGAAACATACGAACGCCGGCTAAATGTTTGTTTCTAAATGTCATGGAAAAAATCAGTTTTCTTTCTTGTATTTTTACAACTTTATATCTTTCTACTCAAATGTTTTCTTTAAGAATAGATCTTCCACAATGTTTTCGATTCAAGTTTAAAAAGTTTGATGCTAATTAATATGTATTATTTTTCCAACCAATCGATTTATCAAGCCTCGTTTTTATCTTAAATATAAAACTTAAGGGAATCTGGTACCCAAAATTTATAAATAATCGATTTTGAGTTTATTATTGTTTATCAAAATTTAAATTCTCCCCTTTAAAAAGATTCCTCATTTGTAATAATGCCTCAACTAGAAGTATTTTTAATAATTTTTTAAAAACAAAATTGGTAACTATTAGCTTAAATAAAGTTTCCTTTAAAATGCGTTTTTCTCAAGACTACATTTTTAATTATTCATGTACATTTTTCACAGAAACTGCGCAAACTATCTTCCTTAAATTTTTACCACATATTCCTTTTATGTATCTGAATGTTCTGAAGTGAGATTTTGTTGTTATTTTAAAAATGCTTTGGCTTTTTTCGGCAAAAAAAAAAACCCTTGTGATTTTTAACAAATTCGAGTGACTTTTACGAAAATTCATTTAAAAAAAAAAAAGTAAATGATTCACAATCAAAAACTAACTTCAGCAGAATAGCAAGTGTCTGCTAATAGCACTGAATAAAAATAGACTTCCATGTCAAATACTTTCTGAGAAAAAGGTACATGAAACATGTCAAATTAACATTACCGGTATAGAGGGTACCAACTCCCCTTAACTACAGTTTATAAAAACACGTCATATTTGAAGGAAAAGATGTGCAGGGAGGTAAGGTGAAAAAACCTTCAAAGTTCAATATTTTGGAATGCCTTGACTTTTTCCTTTCTATGATAAGAATTCTTGTAAAAGATTTAGAATAAAATATCAATATTTATTGCAACGGAAATTTCTGTATCATTTACCTGGTATTCTCTTTTCGAAACATTTTTGGAAACCCTACTATGAATGTTTGTACTTGAATAATTGTATTTATTGTTAACAATTGTTTATAAAATGTACTTTTTCGTTGTTATCAAGAGTTAATTCAAGTGTCCCAAAGTATGCCTTTCAAAAATATTATTTCGTTTTCCTTCGCTCTAAATTTTCGTTATATTTAATGAAAAAAAATTATATATATCTACATTTAGGGAAGCCATAATACATATATTTGTAATATTTTCTTGTAATTTAAATAACACTTTTATACTACGAGTTTCTCTTTAAAATATTTAACAAAAGAAAAAACTTATATAAATATTTATTATTCTCATATGACACATTCTAAGTAAACTCATATGAATACATATGATGAGTGACGAAGTGTTTATAATAAACAATTAAAATTTTTCCATTTGTTTACGTGTATGCTTTATCAATCAAAGTTATTTTATATAATTTTAAATACATCTAATGAATCTCTTTTTGGCGCAGTGCTCATCATTAAAACATCCATTACGTAAATCAACTCAAAATTAACTTTTCAATGTTCATGTCACACCAACTTTAAAGAAAGCAAGTCGATTCCCTGTTCGTGACTTTCAGGATCAGCTTTTCCAGTATAATTTTTTAAACTCTAAACTCATGTTCCCTCAAAATTAAAGTAGAAAGAAAAAGAGCGATTTATAGCAGACCCAAACGCGCTACTTTCTTTGCGGCAAATAATTTTGAAGGTTTAATTATATCCGGATAATCAATAGAATATATCTTTCATCACTAATTAACAAATCCATAAATTGTGTTTTTTACAACCCTTCAAAGGAGGTGGAACCGGGATTATAACAATGCCTAATAATCAGGCGACGATCCTTCTAGTAAAAAAAATCTTCGAGACATAATTATATGTCATCTTCTTCCCATTATTCTTCCAGGATATTTTTTTCCCTTCATCGTAAGTACGAAGAAAATTCACGTAGTCTAAGATAAATAATGCATAGTTTACTATCCAAAAATTTCCCCTTCAATTTTCAATCTTGGTAGTATGTTCACACTCTTGTTATAAATGTTCCTAGCGGGTGATCAGTTGCAAGCTTGATTTTGGTACGAAAGAAACGGTCTTACATGCTTCGTCAGCTAATGCTGTCAATATTGTGAAGCCATCAACAATTTTTAAATTTCCTATAGATGGTAGAGAGAGAATATATATATATTTATCGTTGGTTGACAGGTATTTTGATATTACCATCATATTATCATTATTATTTAAGCAAGGAAATTTTCTGTGCTTTGCCGTAATGATATCATACCATTTGATTGTAAATTGCAAGGAATATATTTGATAGTAGTATACATATACATATAAAATCTATTTGCTATGATATTTTCAAACACTGATTTTTATATATCAGAGGTATAGAGGTATCAGAGGATATATATATATATATATATATATATATATATATATATATATATATATATATATATATATATATATATATATATATATATATATATATATATATATATATATATATTTTCCAGTGTGCATTAATTGTACATAAATACTTTATTCTAAAATTTTAGACTATTTACTTAAATGTAATGATAATTCAAAGAAAATTTATTCAAAGGAAATTTCATAAGAAATAAAATATTGCAAATAGTATTTAATTTTACATACTCTTCATGTCAAACTACCATTACAAATCATGAATTTAAATGTGCTTCACCTATAGAGATGTTTATATATGTGTAGTTCACACAACTAATGAGTTTCCACTGTTGTTTTCAATCACATCACATATAACGTTATCGCATGATAGCAAGCAGTTTATTCTCAAGTTCAATTTATGGTCTTCTTTTCTAGCCATGATGACCCAAACTAATTACCAATTCAGGGTATTAAATTGTACCTATAAATTTTCTGCGCTCCAATGTGCCAGTAAAAGTTATGGAGGTACGTACATTAAACAAGAGTAAACGTCCTCTTCTAAAATAGTGAGACATGTTTGAAATTTCTCACAAAAACCTGCTTTTTATTGTTTGCTCTAAAATAGACGTGTGGAACGTACAAAAGGCTCGCCGTATTACAGCCAAAACTCGATGTTCGTGTTCTCTAGAAGAAATTTAGAACAATAAAATTGTTTCTTTATTGCTTTTATTACAATTGTTGAGAAGGATGAGTGTTATTATGCCACTCCAATTAGACCCTTTTATGTTCAAAGTACATAGGAGTGCCAAATATGTCGCAAATTAGAATGATAAATTAGTTTTCAGCTACATTTTTATGGTTTTATAGCTTCTCTATTTGCATGAGTGTTAAGAGTTTATGCGCGTATATAAAGATTAATATGTCGCATTATTCCATATAAAGTGTTCTACTTTCAAAATTAATTTAGAAATGTGTTGTGCAATTAAACTCGATAGTGAATTTGACTAAGCAAGTTACTCTAGAATTTTATACGCGTACTTTCTACGCCCAAGGTGAAAATTTTATTAAAGGGAGCTTAATTCTCAACGACCTTATATTACTTGAAAATATATATAATTTAAAAGGATTTGCATACTATCTTTTTAAATAAGCATGGCTTAAACATAATGAAACAATTATAACTTTATTCAAAGCCACACCTAAGGACAAGTTTACATATAACTGCAGTTTTAGATGCAACCAGTTTGATAAGTGCTTACAACAGTTCCAGATTGTTAGTTTACTCTGAGACGGCTTCATTTACTTGTCAACCATTTAATTTATTTTTATAGTTTAAGTTAGATGTATTATAATGTTTTATAAATTTTTCACTTAATTTACTGAAAGTATTATTCCTCAAAAGACGTTTTCACTTAATTGTGCAATTTCGGACACAACCACATTTTGAAATACGTAAGGAATACAATTTATTTTCTAAGATGATAACATATAAAGTTACAGCTCCATAATATGTATGTTACTGTTATTTATTTGCAAAGTTTAAAAGACTGGCCAAGATAGAAATCTTATATTGATATTTCAATAAACAAGTTCATTTAAATACATTATTAACAACACCTAGGAGAATAGTGAAGATTTTGAAAGAAAAAAAAACGTAAATTGTTAATGCAATAATAAACTTGAACTGTCAAAACAAATTCTTCTAATTAGCATTAAATACTATCATAAAATGCCATTGTCTTCTTTTATAGTTTTAGCTCTGAAATGCAAAAAAAAAATAGTAGTTATTCTTTAAGAGGTTTATCGATGTTTCATTTTTTTTGCACTTATCACGCTATGTTTCATGAGGAAAATACTAAAATCTATTAAATATTATTTAATCTGTTTTAAACATTATAAGCCTACTAATGTGTTTTGACTGTTTTATTTCACTCAAAACAATACCTTTTTTCATTTTCCATGTCCTGTAGTAAACTTAATAGCATACATTTATATTTCTCATCTGAAATTAATGTATATATTATTATTTTGTTAGTTATGAATGAAATCATATTGACATGCATCGAATGAGTTATGCTAAATTGTATAGACTTATATAAAATAAATCAAAATGAAATTTTAAAAAGTAATGTCCAGTAACACTTTTTCTCTATTCTTACATTTACCATTAAGTAAAAAATAACTATAAATGAGTTTGAATATAACATGCTCAATTTAAATGCATTTAGAAATTGAGTTTTTGAGCAAATTGTCTATTTTTTTTAAAGTCTTGTTACAGTTAATATTCAAAATATTTTATATAAAGTCCTTTTTTTATAAATACAAATTGGAATATGATAATCATTTAGAAGGGTTTCAACTAAAAAATGCTTAAATATTTTACTTCATGAACAGTGTTTCTAATAAATAATATTATTTCAATGTGCATAATTTTTAATATTGCTTTCAAATAATATAACTAAAATAAAATTTAAAAGTTTGTTTGCAATAAGTGCAAAAAGTGACAAAAAACTAAAATACTATGTATTCTTAAACAATTTATAATTTAGTAGAAATACACTTTAAGCAATAGCTTTAGAAGTATGCCGATTTAATTCTGAGTAAATATTTACTTGAAATAATATTTACTAATCATAAGGAATTAAATTCAAAATTTGACAAATATCAATTTTAAGTATTATTTCAAGTTTTAATGTATCTAAAATATGACTATGTATATCCTGAAATATTAGAAATAAGTTGAGTTCGATTTTATTTTCTATATTAATCTAAATCTAAGCAAAAAGTCATTTTATATAAATTTGTGTTTTCAAGATTCAAATAATATGTTACAGATTAACAATATTAAAAAAAAAAATGATTTTAAATTACTAATATTAATAATACCATAATAAAATAATTTATAAAAATATATTGCAAATTAGCATAGTTTATAAATATCTAATTCAATCTAGGTGTCTAAAAAATGTTAGAAATTCAGAATTTAGCAATAAAATGAATAGTACTTGCTACCAAAGTATATATATTTTTTACTACGACTTATAAAATTCTACAGATAAATAAATACCTTAAGCAGTCATCACATATTAAATTCAGCACTTCTAAAAATTGCCTCCAAAGGATAAGTGTACGAATAATGCGCAAGTTCAAATGAATTTCCTGATTGTGTAATAGCTAAGTTCCATTTGCCTCCTTGAGCATCTATCATTAAATAAAAATCGTAGCGCATCTTTGCCTATTTGAATCGTGTTAGGGGAACATGGGAAAGATATCCGACTTTGGATAAGGAGAAGACAGGAGGACTTTGACTGTTGGATTGATGTCGGAGATTTCTGTCCTTGATGGGGTTGGGTGCGCTAACAGAAATGGATTGCTAAGCGGTGAAACCATTGGAATCGCTTACAGTAAGGATGGGGATGTTGGAGAGCAATCAAAGGAAACATGCCCATATTTCTGTATCTTGAACGGGAACAACCATAATCAAAATATCTAAAAATATTAAAAAAGTTCCATATTTTAAGTTTTTTTTTTATTACAGATTAACCAAAGTCATTATATATTACTAACCCAGTTATTTCTTATTTTGTAATATATTTAGATAGTATTTTTTATGAATTGTTTCGCAAAACTGAATAGTTTAAAGATGGTCATTTTTGTATAAAGGAAAGGTTCGCTACCGACATTAATGCATCTGGCAATCTGGCTAAAATAATGCTTTTGTAATTTTACAGAGGCTTATCTGAAAATATACCGTACTTGTCGAACATTCCCGAATCTTTTTGCACCATTATTTAGTTTTATTTGAAATAATTATTATTAAGTATTTTAATTTCTTAATTTTGTAAAAGTAGACTCTAAGTTCTTTGTAAAGTATACATGTTTTAAAACACATTTGAAAATAAAACAAAAATACAGTACTGTTTTTTTTTTATTTGGTACAAAAATATTTATTTTCATTTGGAAAACTTGTAAAAAATATTGTCTTTTACAGTTGAAGAATGGAAATGTTTTATCAATCTGACTACGAAAATTTGATTAGCAGAAAATTACGTATTTTTATATAATTTTTTTTTTTATACATTTATGGTTTTCGATTTCAATATTATTTGTATAATAAATATGTTGAATTCCAAATATAACCTTGGAATGCATAGAAAATAATAAGTTATTGCTTTGTTGCATAAGTTGTTTTACAAAGCAACGTACTCACATAGTTTCGATACATATGTGTGTAATAAGCATACAATGTGCAATTTGTAAACCTAGTATGTATAGAAAAGGAAGGAAAGATTGTAGAGGTTGTTTTATAAAGATAAGTGCTCATATGGAGTTTTTATGTAAATATGCTTAGTAAGTATGTATATTATAGGTCATTTGTATACCTGGTATATACATAAAATCAAAGAAATGGTTTTATTTGTACTGGTCAAACAAATTAAAGGATAACCAGTTTTCCCCTTAATAACTTCTCATTGGAGCATCATAAACACATGAATATCACATCAAAGAGTCATCTTTATGTAACATAACGATAAGTAAAACATTTCAGTCACAAATTTAAATGCAAAGTGTACAGTGGGGGTATAAGCAAAAGAATAGAGTGCCATTAATGTGCAGTTGTACAGATACATCCACATTAAAAATCACGCAACTCAAGGGTTGATCTTTAGTGTGCGATATGACCTCCCCTGTCATCAGTGTTTACTTAGCACTGTATTCTCATACTTAACATGAGTTATTTGATGAATTATAGTGGCTAAATTGCTCGCCCCACCTTTTGAACTGTTTGTAAGTGATGGAAAGTTTCTAATACTTCAAGTCTTAACACAATTCATATCGTAGAAGCGTCCCACACATGCTTGATGAAATTTGGAGAAGAAGAGTGATCTGGTTTACGTATAGGGGCAATATTCATATTTTTTAATCGTTTATCCAAAGCAAAAGTGGGATAAAATATGCCATAAGTATCAATAAACACGCTTTAGAAACCAATATTTAAACATTAAAGAATTACCTAGATCAAGTTAACGTAATTACAGACAAAAGTCGAATTTGATTATCTTTTGCGTCCCAAGGGAGCTTAATAAAGCAATCCAACATTTTGCATCCAAGACTAAAACTTTTTAACATCACATACTTTTTACTGAAATGAGTAATATTGGACGTCAGAAGGATCTGTAGAAAGTTGGAAACATGATATTAATTGGTAAATGCCAATTTAAGATGAAGATTTGGTTAGAAAAGTGTTTTGATCTTTTGATGCAATATGCCGGATTGCTTTATTAAGCTCCTTACCAGTGCAAAAGATAATTAAATTCGACTTTCTTAACGTAATTATGTTAACGTGATCTAGTCAAATATTTAATGGTGAAATATCATGTTTTAAATCATGTTTATTGAATTTTGTAGCATATTTTAAACAACTTTTACTCTGGATAGACGATTAAAGAATATGAATATCACCCCTAGACGTAGTCCAGATTATTGCTCTAATCCAAATTTCATACAGCATGGGTGAGACGCTCCTACGATATTCATTGTAGAAGGCTCTAATGTATTTTGAACTTTCCATTTCTTTCAAACAGTTCAAAAGGAAGAACAAGCAATTTAGCCTCTATAATTCATCAAGAAACTCATGTTATATATTTGGATACAGTTCTAATAAACACTGATGACAGGGGAGATCATATCTTGCACTAAAGGTCAACTCTTTGAGTTGTGTGATTTTTAATGTGGATGCATATGTACAACTGTACACTAATGGTACGTCATTCTTTTGCATATTCTCCAATGTACACTTTGCAGCTGATCTGTTTTACAAATCGTTATGTTACATAAATATAGCTCTTTAATGTGAATTTCATGTGTTAATGCTGCTCCACTGAGAAGTTATAAAAGGAAAAACTGATTATGTTTTAATTGTTTTCACCAGTGTACATATATGTTGACTTACAAAGGAAAGAAAGCATATGGTTTTGATATATATATGTGCAATAAATACGTAATACCTATTTCCATGCATATAAAAACAAAGGGATAAATGTGTGTTGTTGTAAAAGTTGTTTTACCTAGCATTGTATCCATAATTTGAAAATAAATTAAAATTTAAGTAAAGCATAAAAAAAGTCAGATGTCGAAGGGGAAAAATGAAATGGACCATAAGAAAGAAACGAATTGAAGCAAACGGATAAAAAAGGAGAAAACATTAGAGACAAAACTTTTCAAATGAGATTGGGAAAGACATTTGTGTATCTTTTTTTAGTTACTCTTGTTAGAGTTTGAGTATCGAAAGAGAGGCTAGCATTCATCTTCATTGAGATTCATTACCCAGCTTGGTTTGTCTGCATTAAAGGAAGGAAGCTCAAGAGCAAGCAGGGGGAAAAAGAACTAGGATGGGGAAAAGAAAAGGAGTCATCAAACTTTAGAGATGAAGGGAGAAAAGATGCGGATGGAGGAATTAGGATAAGGGGGTTGTCGGACACAGTGAGATGGATTCGATACGGAGATGGCCAAATATTTTAAAGATTGGGAGCCAATGAGGTTAATCTCTCCCATTTAATGCAATGAGATGGATCAGTAATAATAATAATCATTTCAACTCTGAATAAGACGATGAGCCACGATTCTTCTAAGAGTTGCTAAACATTAATTTCGGTAAATTGTATTAAAGTCAAATAAATAGAAAAAGACATGAAGTAAATGATTAAAGTTGATTTCTTGCAAATCCATAATGAAACTTTACGAGGTAAAGTTTTTTTGGTTAATCATTGTGGCTTTTTTGAGGGAAAGGGGGTTTAAATGAAAAAAATCTTAATAAAACAATATACAATCATAACAAAAGAAAAACATTGTTGTAAGTTGATTTTCACGTATAGTTGTTTGAATACTGTAGTGCATATTTAGTTGATATGTGTACTTGTTTTAAATTAATATGTTGAATGTTTCTTTTTCAAAAAATAATTTGTAAAATAAGCTTGTAAATAATTTATGGAAATGACCAGAGATTCTTCGTAATTTTTTTTATATCAAACAAGAGCACCCTAAGTTTAAATGAATGATTTTTATTGTATAGTGATTTTTATTTAGGAATAACATATTTTCTCAGAAGACATTTTAAATATCTAAATGTATTGAAAACTGTAAACTTAAAAAAAAAACAGTAAATAGGTGTTTAAAATATTTTTGATAAGTGTTTTTAAGAAAATATATTAATTTTTTATATTTTCACAGCTCCACGCAATACTTGTTTTCTACAATTTATAGTTTGCATGCGAAGTTCCCTAGTATTAAAAAAATACCTTTAACATGAGTTAAAATATAGGTTCCCACTGCAAATTTACATACAGTTATATTTGAAAATATAAGAAGAAAAAATATTTCGTTCTATGTTTAAGAAAATCTGAAAAAGTTGAATCCAAGGAATTATTGAAGAAAAAATAGTGCAGAAAAATAAATAGACACACTGCGAAATAATACTACTGTATAACCATATATTTTTACATTCTGTCAGCAAATGCATTCAATATATATTGTCTCTCCAAGAATCATTTTAAATAGGTTACATTTTTATATGGAGAATTTATGAGTTAACAAAAAGGATATTGTTATTTAATCTTATACATTAATTATTTTGGATTATAAACAAAATTAAAACCGAGTCTTTATTTCAGATTTATAAAGTTTTAGCTTTTCTAAAGTTACTTTGCTTATTATGGTTAAATTTACAACATTGAATTGAACCTAATTTCTTAATTAGATGCAATTTATAAAATATTTCTGGTCCATCGCCGACATTCATAACCTTGTTTGTTAAATTTAATACTTCGGAAGTCTAACCTAAAATTGATGATCTTAGGGTTAATTTTTGAGCACATTAAGGTCTTTTACTGCTGAGTGTATCTGGATATCATCTCAGTTATGTTTTTCCATGTAACCTCATTACATATAAAGCGGTTAAATATATTAGTAGAATAAAACTGTTTAGATGAGGTCATATGTCCAGAGTACTTGAAGTCTAGGGCTGCTGTATAACGCTAAACAGAAGCCTCAGGCTTCCAACTTCGTAATACTCTAGTAATGAGATAAAATTATAATCCCAGCTTAGTACCTCTGAAAATAATTCATCCACATTTCTCGCATCCAGGTAAACATTTCACCACTCTAAAGGAATGTGTAGACATAATTACAGCACGTTTAAGACAGAGAGATACGACAACAACATGTTACTTCAAAAGACAGGATTGAGGATTGCGTGTATAATATTTAGCATCGCTGTTCATAGGACAGGAATTTCGAATAGAATTAACCTCTTAATTTACATTTTAATAATAAGTTAGTTTAAAACTTTATTCTAAAGATAATATTATTTACCACATTTATTTTAAAATTAATGCTATAAAATACTTTTCTTTTTTATTGTGTTTTGTTGTGGATATGAAATTTAAGGTGGAAATTTTGCAAATATCTCTGCAATGGATGCAGTGCCGGAATTATCAAATTTTGCAGTTTTTATAATGTTTTACTATTTTAATTGTTTATATCTAAGGGGTGCCTAATAAATGGCTGACAACTAATCGTGAATAATTAAACTATGATTGAAGATAGTAATGTACCGTTTGCTTCATTGTTAGTAGAAAAATACTATAGCATGAGAATTACAAAGGTTTGCCAATTACTTTTTATCTCAAAACCGTGTTTTTATTATTTAAAGTCAGTCATTTACTAAACACCCTATATATGGTCTGTTTTATATATACAGGGTATCCACAAGTTAGTATATATCTTTGCAACATATTTGACAAGAGGTAAGAAAAATTCATCGCAATGAATTTCACAAAATGCGGTAATTGTTTATTTTATTTACTTTTATTTCTCAGATTTAGAACTGCAAATACTATATGAACAATTTTAAGAATACTTTTAAATGGCTAAAGTAAATAAATTGTCAGTATATCTTCTAGAGACAAGCTTTACTTAAAGAAAGCTTCTTTAAAACCACATTAATTTTATATCCCTTATGTCGATAAAATCACAAGTATTATTTTATTTTCCTATGTACGTCAATGTATCTGTCATTTTCATTTTGTATAGTTGGATGTAGTTATTTAATTCCTTCAAATAGTAGTAAATTTTAAAAATATGTACTAACTGATTTTTCTATCAGTTTCTTTCTATAATTCAAGTTTGAATAACAGCGAATTTTGGCATAATTGGCTCCCTTTATAAACCAGATAGCCTTCTATAATTACTTTATATATCAAGCAAAATCAGCTTGATTAAAGTAAAGCTCTTACCCTCTCCCGATGATAGATGCCCAGCAATTAGCTCAGACCTGGCACAGTAAATTCACCTTCATTAAGAAATCAGTTACCTATTTCCCCTTTAATTAGGGGAAATATTGCTATACCCGCTGCAGTTTAAAACGAATACATATATGATTGACAGCAGCCTATAGGGAGACACTGCTTTTAGGTCAGCGTTGCCTTTCAAATAAGTTAAATGGTGAAGCATGTCGTGAAGGCAATTACGCGGCAACAACAATACACTCTCAACTCCATTTACTCGTCTAAAGTCGCTTATAATAGAATTGATCCAAACTTTAGATGATTCCCTTGGCGGCAGTTGGTAATTCATGGGAGACAAATCTAAAGTAGAATTTGTCGAAATTTTCTAATGGCACATAAAGAATGCATCTTTCTATAAGACTGTAACTTGGTGTAACATTAATTAATAAAAGTTAATTGGCTTGAATTCGGGACGAATTCTTTCATACAATGTGAAATATAATCTATACATATTTCATCACATAGATATCATTCACGTTTACTCATAAATGTATTAAAGAAAACTCTACGTTAGAATAATCGTAATTAATTAATTACAAGGAAAAAATGCATTGCAATTAAAACAAAAAACTTTTTATTTTCTTAATAACATTTTAAAACCCGTATTAACTTTTTAGTCACATATTAACAACTTATATAGAGAAAAGTCATTCGAAAAAACTGATTACCTAATTATTAGAATTGTTTCATATAATATTAAAGCTTATGTTTACTACACATCCTACATAACGATATAGAATATATAAACTACTAACTAAAAATTATTCTCAAGTTAATAAACAGATAATCAGCTATAATCAGAGATTTTGGGATACCTTTACGCCTGATTAGTAAGTCGAATAAGCTGATTGTCATGACATGTCGGAAGTCTATTACAGAAGCAAATCCCTTAGTGGAACTTGGTTTTCCTATCGCAAAACTGATTTCTATTAACTGTAATGAGCTCAAGTAATGAAGCATTACTCGATTGTCTCTTAACCGTCGTTGCTAATCAGATTTGGGCCATTATCCCCAAATTTAGTTGCCTCGTTTTAAACTAAAATATTGATACAACTGCTAGGTATCATTGATAAATTTCTAATGAAAACAAATGCATAGTTTTCGGAATTGTCTTAGTGTGGAGACATTTCATTTGTAATTTTTTTCTAGTACCTCAGCTATCAGTGTGAGTTCATTTAATGCAGTTATTATTCAGTTTAATGTGCAATTATCTCATTGGTTTATTACTGAAGTAGTTTATACATAAAAATAATTAAAATATACTAATATATATATAGTAATAAAATTTTTCTATATAATTAACGAGATGAAATGCTAGGTGTCATTCGGGCTCAAACAACTGTGGCCCGGCGTCGTCCGGTACAACACGATTTAAAATTGGTTCAGTCCATTACAAGTTTTGAGCATATCTATCTTTTATTCTCTATCATCAACTTATATATTTTAATTTCCAAAAATAGAAATAAAAACTGTGTTCCCAAGAATCTAGATCAGTTAACATATTTACAGAAAAAATCAAGTTAAGATTAATTCAGTAGATCTCAAGTTTTTATCATATCCTTAAAGGGAAAATAAGGGGAAGGAAGAGAGTTTTATCGAAATTTCAAGTAACTATGATTAATCTTCTTGTTTTGAGGATTAATATTGTAAAATGTATCAAGATTTTAATGAATTTGTAGATTTCTATAAAAAAAACTACACATAAAAAAAACTACATAAAAGTATACTCTTCTTTATAAATAAAGATGGTGTTATATACTTGATTTTTATAACAAATTATATAACATCTCTTGTAAACAATTGCTGTAATTTTTATGTTTTAAATTTCCCGATGTGTTTTAGGTATCATTTCGTAATCTATTGAAGAGGTATTGTTTAATTTATTTATAAGATAGTTAATTAAAAAACGTCGTTGAAAATTGCAGTAATAAGTTATTGACGTCAAAACCTAATGTCAGAAAAAAGGCAGTTTTAGACAATTTTGTTCCCAAAACACAACACACGTATTTCTCTTCAATCTGTCTAATTCGTCTCTGGTGTAAACATCATGACTAAATTTACTGTAGGAAGCTGCAGAAAACCTTTGAAAAAAGCAATGCCAAATTTAGACAAATTAGGAAATACATAGATAAAATTTAACGATAGCATTTTCAAATGAACTTTTAGATCATTCATTATTCAAACGTGAGCGCTAGTGAAATGAATGCTTTGAATAATATACGATTCTTAAGGCTTTACACTTATTGACTTTTTTTTTTCTCTCGACCCAATAGTAGACCTATAGCTTCACTCTGAGCATCCGCACTCGATGAATAAAAGAGCAGATTTCGGTAAGCTAGAATGATCTGTGTTCGCCTTTTTTAGAATTTAATAATATGTATTTGCTGGCTCGGTGGTAGGAGAAGATACTGGTAAAGCTTGCGTTGGGAATATTGGCTTTGTGAATGCGTAAAGCGCAAAAGAGGGTGTATGTTTCCGAGGAGGATGGGAAAAAAAACGCATATATTTTACTGTCAGATATTTCAAACAAATTCGTTGTTGGGAAAATTTTTCATAAATTTCCCGACTGTTGTTGTTTTGAATGGATGTATACAGCGCGGGCTCGTACGTTGTTATTTTTTCTTTCCCTTTGATCGGTAAAATGGCGAGGGTGGAAATATGTATGTGAATTTGTGGGATTCTTTCCCACCCTCGTAACAAGTTATGTGCATTTATATCGTATCTGTAACAATCTTTCTTTGAAGGAATTTCATTCATAAATATCAATACGATGAAAGGAATTCCTATAAATGAACATTGTACTTTGGCAAACGCACTTCACTTACACATCGATTTGTGCCTTTACTGGACATGCAAGGTCTGAATACGAATTTCGAAACTGGTTTAAAATCATTGTAGGGTTTATTTATAATAGTCGAAAAAATGTTTTAATACAATTTCAAACGATAAGATTTAAAACTTGATAAAAGGTTTCAATGCAATTTTTTTGAAAGATTAAAATCACGATAGACAAACTTAAATAACTAAACTGCCAGTATTGAACATTAAATGTTTCTCTATTTCCAAGAGTATTTAGCTAAATACTCTTGGAAACATATTACTAAATAAGTTAATCATATATATAATTAACTTATTTAGTAATATGTTTCCATGAGTATTTAGTTTTATCTATTTATAATCTATTGGATAAAGCAATTCAAAGAGAATCATCCAAATCAGATACACTAGTATTCATATTTTCAATTGAATGTTATCAATTCTGATATATGTCGATATGGAATAGCATTGTCAATAGGAGTCTAACAATTACCATTATACGATATCCTATTTCCATTATTATACAGGGAGACATTTAGCTCTGAGCATATTATGCATTAACAGCTCTGCTATAGAACTTGACATTGTAGCTGTGGTGGTTTGAATCAGTTCGAAGCGCATTCCGAACCTCTGTGTACCTATTGTTTTAAACTGTTGTCCGAATAAATAGCCGCTAATACAGTCAAGAACGCGCAATGTTGGAGAGTATTTAATAGGTTCTTAAAGCGAATCGCACATTCAGCTTGCCTGTGCATCTACACACTCCTCTTTCAAATTAAGTGGACTGCATTAATTATTTAGATGGGGCTTTCGTTGTATTCAGGTGAATTGGAGAGATATTCAATGTTCATCTTGAATTCATTTTGTTGAGGTTTTCTAAAGCTAAATAACATCCTTTTCTAAGTTTGGGTTAGTATAATTGATTTATTGCAATTAAGTATCTTAATTGAGTAATACAAAAATGAAATTATATTGATGCTTGAAAGTTTGCACAAACGTGTTAAATTTATTTTAACTACGTCATATAAATACTGAGATTGAATTCTGATGAGTTTCATTTGTTCATTTTGATTATAAGTTTAATATTTTGAAAATTAGTTTAATATTTTGGTCAGAACTAAAGACAAACTTACATTTTATTTTTAACCATATAAAATAAAAATATCTAAACATACACATATCATATTAACTTAATTCTTATGTAACAGTGGTGAGATTGTAAATTCAGCTATGGAGGGTTACAAAAAAACATTAGAAAAAGTGTGAAATGGATTACTTTTAATTTTTATAAATACAGGGTGGGCATGATTAAACTGCACCTGTTAGAGTTAGCAATTAGCCTGCTCTAATAAACATATCTTTCTGTTTTAACAAACATGTTGTTTTTCTATCTGTAGTACAGATGAAGTTACAGTGTTGTGTTACAGTATGGCCAAACATGTTGTTCTCTACTCCTAGAAGAACCACTTACCAAGGAACATTGCGCAAATCGTGAACCAAAAAACTCTGTAAACATGCACAAAGCGAAAATTTGCAAAAATATTAATTGGATTACGTTTACATTTTATTTTTAAAGGATGGCTATAAAACTCCTGTTTGGACCCGGAAATTAACTTGCTTCCATAAATACATTTTCCAGCGTTAAAACATATCTTGATAAAATTTGGTATAAAACATGAGAAAAATGTGTTTAGTGAAAAACTAAACTTTTATTCAAATTATTGCCACAAAATGGATTAGTACAACTTCAAGGATATCTATGTATGTTGAATTTATATGTATGTTAACTTTATATGTTGTAAATTATAACTGTTAAGTCAGAAAAGTAAATTAATCTAATATGGTTTCGAATATCACTCATATTATCTTTGATCTTGAAACGTTATTTACGAACACTGAAACTATTTCTTGAAATTATATTTCTTAGTTTTAAATCAAATTAGTTTATGATGTTATAGATACCATTTCTGCATTATCTCAAGAGTATAAACGAGTTTTTAAGAATATATGTTGCTTTCTACTCCAAACTGATCAAAATAGTATTAGTTTAATCATACCCACCTTCTGTATATTGGTGATTAATTGATAAAAATTAGTTAATTATCGCACACATTTTCTGTAGAAATTTCAAACAATACAAAATCCTAGTATACCCTATGATAAACGGACGACCTAAATCTATTAAGAGAAAATCAATTAACGATTAGCAGATATTGATTTAATAGTTGCGAAAGATATCGCCATCTTGCAAAGACAAAATATATGATGTAGAGGAAGTGCCAAAGCAGCATGTAAAGATTTAGCCCAGCGTGATACAATTAATTTCGCTGCTCCGAAACATAATTGCATTCTCTACACTGAAAAGGTCACTTAACTTTGGAACAAAGCGTTTAACAATAATGAGTTAAAATCACGGATGTTATCACATGCTCGTTCATAGTGTACTATTCGTATACCTGTGTTAAGTACAATGAATTTATTCTATCATGCTTTTCATTGTTGGTCAAAATTGCCAAAGTGCATGGGTGGAGCTATCCGTGGTTGAATGGAAGCATCTAACTAAAATGTTTTTTCCATTGTTCGAATGGAGATTCTAGGGGAAACTTTTGCAGGATTTACTTATTTATTATGATAAACGCTTTAAAATACAGAGTTTGGCGAAATAAATTGTATGAGGTAATTGTGGTTTGCGTGAAGTTATCTTGGTTACTTTATGGTGTTAATTATGTAAAATATTAGTGGTGTGTTTAGTTGTCATATAAATTAAAAAATTTATAGATTAATTTAATTTATAATTAAAATTAATTATTGACTTCTGTTTGTTTAAGAAAATAATGTTTACTAATCAATATAGTATTATTGAAATATAAAATTGAACAGTTAGAAATTACTAATGAAAATTATGATTTTACACGGGATAAATTGCAACTTAAACACTTGAGTAAATCATTGATTAACATATAAAAAGTCAACAATGAAAACGATCTGCTAGTAAACCAAAATCTTTCTTCAAACAAGATTTGTCATTGTACTTCCTGTATTCAGTATGTTTTAAAAACTTTGAACGGTTGTGGCTACCTCTGTATTTTCTATCTAGGCACAGTATAAAGATCCTGTATAGATAATTCCGATAATTAAAGTAGATTTTGCCATTTTTTAGCTACAGCTCAAAAACTTAAACAGTAGGAAATTTGTTTAAAATTAAGAAACGTTTTTGGATTTATTTAAATTAGAATGGGTTATGGTTCATTAACTGCTTGCAGATTAAAGGTTTTTGTACATTATATCGTAGATAGGATAAGAACTACATGAATATAATTTATTATGCTTAGAGTTGTATGATATGTTTGCCTAGCCTGCTTATAAAGCTGGTACATCAGAAAACGATATACTACTAAACGGATTGAAAAATTAAAAATAAAAATAAAAAATTTCAGGGTCAAACTCTGGTGTTACATTGATCAATTAAATGATTTAGTCTTCCTTTAATGAAACAATGCATTAGTGCTAAAAAGTAACATGTTAAACTCCTACCCAATTTTCAAATACATTCAATTATTCCTACTCATTTAACGTTTTAGTTCACAATCAATTCAATATCACAGAAGTGGTCATCATTCCAATGGACATCGAAATAACTTCGTAATTGCCATGTTTGGAAAAGACCGATTCTGCAGGCTAATAATATTGACCTCGAGAGAGAGACGGAGACTGCTAGCATTACCACATTGTGAATTTATACGTCTGATTAGTTTAATAAGATTATTTTAATTACGAGCAAAGCTGCTGCCTTCGATAAAAGTACTTGCCTGTGCACTCTAGGCTCATGTCTTGCCAAGTACCCGTTCATTAGCATAGCGATCCTCCTAATACAGTTGGGCCTAATCACGCCCGGTAATGTCTGTTGCTGTCCACTACGTCAGTCTTATCTGCGGCGCTTGGTTATGTATTCAATGCACACATTTCAGCAGTTACTACGCAGCAATGATTACTCGCACTATCTGGAGTAACTCGCGCTGGGAATGCTATTAAAGACAATGGTATTTTCGTTCTTTTCATGATGGCTCATCTCTGCATATGTTGCATCTCTCTAGATCTAGAAGGACTCCCTTGTTGAACCTTGACGCCAGTGCAGAATGGTTTTGAGGAGTAAGTTAAACATCAGGGTGGTTGGATTTTATGTGTCCCATGGAAAACTGCTTCAATTTATCTTCAAGAGTACATAAATGGGATGTAGTTTTGATGAATGCTGGATTTCGTTTCTATAATTTCTGGAAGTCAATCAAAGACGAAGAATATAAGTACATGTAACTTTGCGGTTGCTAAACTTTGATGCATGGATTATTCTCCATTGGTCAACGTCAACTTTATTTTTGTGCATTTGCTTTCTACTTTTTGTGTGCCAATAAGAGCTTCAAAATTTTATTGTAAGCTTTTCAGTAGTAGTGATATATAAACTTATCGAAAATTCTTCTAAGGTTTTGATATTTACTCACATTTTATATACAGCATCAGGGCAACCAATAAATGTTCATATTTAAATGACTATTTTAACGTGTAGTAATAACATAAAATTTTTATCGTACTGACCTAAAACTAGCAAACTGTTCATTTAATTTTTCTCTATTATTTAGAATATGTTTCCTATGTTACTGCGAATAGTCAGAAGAAAAAAAATTGAGTAGATGTTCGTTTCATTGTAAGAAAAATTTATACTCTAAAAAGAATATTTGTTTAAAAGGAATATATTAATACAATATTGAAGCTGCTTATGCGTTCTGTAGATATCTAATCTAAGTAAATACAATGTTATATCTTTCTTTATACCTTTAAACTCTCCTTATCATTGACATAATTACTTCTAATTCGTAATCGTTTTTCTTTAATTACTCACTTTGCAATATTTTAAATAGTTTATAGTAAATGCACACCAAAAATAAATTAAACTTTAAAAGGAACCAGTTTATTTTAAGCGAAAAACTCCTTTGTAAAATCTTTGGAATTGTGACATATTTCAAATCTTTTTGAGACACTTTTGTGCCTCCTCAGAAAAATTATTTATTGTATTCCTTTTTAACAAAACCCTTAAACCATTCTTTAGAAATTATTCAAAATTTTCAAAAAATGGAAACCAATCCCTCAAAATATTTGCTCTAATTAACCACATTAATCTGATTTGCATATTAATAATTACATGTTTGCTCACATCTACCAACTTGATTTAAAACCAGTCCCTTTGATTGTCCATTCCTTTGTTTGATATTTTCTTCATGCTCTAATAACAGACAAAAACAAAAACAAAACAAAAAATGAGGCCGCACATCTAACAGAAATGTCCTTCATTATTTCAAAACATCATCACCGAGAAATAATGATTCCTATTCGCTTAAATCCGAAGCAAAAAATAAATAAATAAAAGTAAGAAAAGGGGAAAAGGAACTAAAAACTATAAAGAAAAGAAGAAATAAAGGAAATGGAAATAACTTGACATGAAAAGAGCTTTCCTTAATGTATGGATTTCTTTCACCCTCTCATGGAAAAATGAATCGAAATCCTTTGGCAATTGTAGGAGCCATTGACAGAAAGATTCTTGGGTATGGGATCAGCTTATCCACAATGATTTCGTCGAAAAAGCTTCAGAAGTTAGCTTGAATAGAAGATAGGGGAGGAACAACTCAGGACAAGATCTCACTGTTATCTTATACTCCCATGAATGCGTTGCTGCATACCAACATCCCGTAAAACGCTCAGAATGAAATAATGAAGCAGCAATGCGAACACAAGCTGCACAAAAGAAAAGCTTCGCGTTCGCCAGAGAACAAAAGCGCCTTATTTATTAACGACTGTAAACAAAAGGGAATTATTTTCCCCCCGGCTTGATTGTTAAAGCGTTAAAAGAACAATAATGAATTACGCAAAACAACAAATCGTTTCCAATTTTTGCCAGAATGAAACTGAAAGAAACAAAGCTCGGAACGTGAAGGGGAAAAAACGGAGAAAGAAAAAAATCAATGCGTGATGAAAAATCATTTTGTCATTTCCTTGTTTTCGTGCTTATTCAAATATTAAACAGAAATGTTTTTTACTCAAAGACTGCTGTCTCGCCTTTCGGGAGCAAGAGTCGATAAGAGGCAAGTGATGGTTGGAAAATTAAACGTGGAACACAAAAATGAGGTTATTGTTTAGGAAGTATAATGAAACAAGAAACGCTATTTGACAATTCGATGGCCTAAGTTTTCTGACTATCTCAATTTTCTCATGAATAATCGTTAAACACACAAAGTTTTTAGAATGCGTGTTAACTGCGTGGTACTTATAGGAAAATTATTTTGAGGGTGTGTGTTTTTGCTGCGTTAAATTATTATTTAATAGATTTGATTTTTTGTGCAAATATATTTTGAGGACTTCAAATTAATTAGAATATTGGATCGACTCTTTATTACATATGGCCATGTTATGTTATTCTATTTGAAAGAACTTTTTTTTATATATCAATTACATTGCAAAAAAAGTATTAAAGACTAGACTAATAATAAAAATCAATAATGAAAATAGTTTTGTTTTAAAACCCTTTTTTTTTTTTTTTGTTTATGAAATTTTATATCTTGACTATTAATTCGTGGTTATAAATTTTTGGGATGGTATTTTCAAGACTAATGGCTATGCATATGTCTTTTGTGGGGTTGATTTTTTTATATTTTTGATTAGCTTATTCTATTTTTTAAATTATTGGTGTTTCTTTGAATTGTAAAAGGTAATATACTTTTTTTTTTTTTTTTTTTTTTTTAATTTTTAAGCAAATGTTAATGGAAAAACCGGTTGTTTTGTGTACATAATTTTTATGATTAATAAATTCATTTTCATATTCATATAATTCAGGGGGGGCAATGGTATCCAAAAATCCATGTATTAAATTAAATTGTACATATATATACTAAATGCAAATATTTAGTCGAAAAGATATTTTAATGGAGTGTAAATCAATGAAACTTCATCAAGACGGAAATTATTAAGCAACACCCAAAGTGTTTAAAAACATATTTATAGTGACAATTTCCAATATGATCAATATTTTGATTGCGTTCTTACAGCATCTTTTTAAAAAATATTAAATTCTATGCTTTACATAAACGCCTTCAAACTTGAATATCATACCACAGCAAACTCCAATTATTACAAAACTATTTCATCTGGATAAAATACACATATATGATAAAAACCTCAAAAACATTTTTTTTAAAACAGAGAAAGAGCAAAAGAAAACAACTCAAAACATTTAATATAATTTAACGCTAAATGAAGCAATAAGGCTGAGAGCTATCTCTACGTACATTCTCAATGGAGAATATCTGTTTTATGTCTTCAAAATGACAGTGCAAGTGTAATAAATTAAGAGATTCTCGATAGCTGACTCGTAACCGCGATCAAGGTAATAAAACTGACTGTAACATAAGCAACTATCCGTTTGCCTATCGAACATATAACGTAGCATTACGAACAGCTTAATGCAATATTCGAGGACATTTATCTACTTAATACTCGGACGATGCTACCACTTCCCAACGAATGTTGTTTATAAGGGTTATTAAATACACATACCTTCCATTCTTCACCCCCTACCCTACCCGTTTAGTTGAAGCCAAACCACCGGAATTTTGATTGTTTATTTGTTGAAAATAACTAACTTCCCCTCCGTGCCAAGCATAGCTGAAGGTGCTATAGCCGAATAAATATTGCAGTGTCCTCTCCATTTAGCTAATAGATTCAACCCCCTATTTCTTACAATAGATGAAAATAAACTGCAGTTATGCCGGCCCTTGCAAATTGCCAGAACATGGGGCAGGTTTCAAAGTAGAGCACATTTGATAGAAAAGGGGTGTCTTCTTTGAGAACTGGTTTGACAAGTTCCAGAAGTCCCCTTCTTTGTGTTTTCTGCTCTCCAATAATGTCTAGTTATCCTCTGAATTAGGGCCTGATAAAAAGGAGGAGGTTTATTTTATGGCGTGCAGGAAAATGCAAGGCTCTTTTTTTTCTTGGGCAGAGTATGTTTTGAAAATGGTGGATATATAGGTGTCTTGTTGTGGTTAATGGAAGACTTTTCACACCGAAAAAGTTTCAAACTGGAGTCATGTACTTCAATATTCCATCTAGGATTAGTTTTTTCCCGTTTAGCATATATTAAAAATCACTCACCCTAAATAGTTTTGGAAAATGTATTTTTCATTAATGTATATCCATCTCTCATAGATTTGCGGTATGCAATCTGAGTAAATATTATTATTTGGAGAAATTAAACATTTGAGTGTAGAGTGTGTAAGGGTAATTTATTACAAATAGTTTTCATCGAACACAAAAATTCAAACAACTTTTGTTACCTTTAAACACTTCTAGTTTGTGTTCAAAATTACATCGTCACTTTCCCTATTATCGTGTACCATCAGAAATTCATAAATTTTTTACAAGAGCTTTCTTTGAAAATCGTCTAAAAAGTGTTATTTTTATAAGTAAATGCTATATTAACAAACGAGTCGTCGTTCGATACAGCTATTACACACTAAACAAAAATTTAAAATCTGTGGATGTAAATCGAAGGTATTTTAAACATATAGGTAAATCAGTCTGGTCAGCTTGCTGAAACTAAAATGTGTCTTATCATATTAATTCTTAAAGTTTACTCTTATCTTAGCAATGATAGAAGTAGTGTATGAAATTTATGGATTCTTAGTAAATATATTTGGAAAGTTATGTTAATACATGTCTGTAATCACATATTTGCAAAGTCATCATTGGGGATAAATTGTAACTAAAAAAACATTTCCATTTACAATTGCTGTGTTTTTTAATGATACCAACGATAAAAAATGAGAAGATATCTATAATTCTTGTTGCCCATTTCAACAAATAAAAAAACATACTAAAGAATTATCAAGGATTAAAATTGATAAATTTACATGCTTGAATGAACATTTTACGTTTTCTGTACTCCATAAAAGGACATAAACCAAGGATTGTTTCGGTTACAGATTAAACCACTACACTGATGTTTATAAAGAGCTTTTATATCAATAGACATATGTAAATTTCTTACATTCTAAAGAATTATCAAGGTGTGAAATCGATTAATTTACATGCCTGTAGGAACATTTTATGTTTTGCTTACTCCATAAAATGATATAAATCAAGAATTTCTTACATTACAAGTTAAACTAACACAATCATGTCTATCAAGAGCTTTTATGTCAATAGATAGATGCACATTTCCCCTAACCACCATTGTAAAAATGAAGTGTTTTGTAACAATATCATGATTATAATTTTGTTTTTTACTTTTTATTGAATTTTAGTGATTTCAGGCAGAGTTTTAAATAGACAAAACTGTAAGCGTCAATTAGCGTAATTTATATTCATATAATATTGTATTTGCTAGGGAATGGTAAAAACAAGAATATATTTCCTCAACCACACATATCTATCTCCATAGAAAAAGATCTTTATAGACATTCGCGCACCTTTCCCGAGCATGATAAAGATACGTGGTTCAGGGATCTACCTCAGAAAAGACTTTCCATCTCCTCAGTTGTTGGTTGTGCCCTGGAGATACGCGTTAGACTAATGACGTGTCATGCGCAACAGTAGGGCGAAGTAATGGCCACCCGTTTGTCTTGTAAGGCCTGCAAAATGTTCAGTCGGAAACAGCCACGTCCTTCACGGGCCTTAAGCTCCCAGCTTATCAGTTCAAGATACACTGGACAGGTGCAGAATTCATAGCCACTGCACATTCACTGCGGTGCGCCATCACATTTGGGCCATGATACTTACCCGTAATTTTATGCAACAATGCGACTGATTCTTACCGTAGAAGGATTGCTTTGTATTGATATTAGAGTTGATTCTCTAGGTTATATTGTGATACGATTAGTGAAGTGGTTAGCTTTTTTTTCATAGTTGTGATTACAAAATCAGTTGTATATATGAGTATCAGTGCATTAAAATATCAGTAATTGTTAAGAATAAATTATTATAAATTTAGAAATGATAATACCGAGTACTCAAATCCTGATTGATGTGTATGTTTTCAGACTATTATGATATAGTTTATACTTTTTTCTTAGAAAAAGTTGTGAAATTTCACATGTTCCTTTTTATTGTTGGTTAATAATTTATAGTCATCATTCTTTTCTTTTAAAAATGAAGAGTATTATTAAAAATTTCTTTTTTTATTATTAGTTACTTAAAAAAACTGTATTGCTTATGCTCTAAATTTGTTTTATTTGAGTAACTGTGATTTTCCATTTCTTAAAAATGTGCTATTATTTTGGAAACAGAAATATGTCCAACTAAACGGGATTAAATGAAAAGCAGAATTTTTTAATCTTTTATATTAGGTCTATTGAAAATTGTAAAGAAATTATTTACCTAAATCTAAAATATAATTTGCTTTGTATACATTGTTTTTTGTTTCAGACTGCCAAATAAGGTAAAAACTAACTCGTTTGATTAGTGAATAGTTTTGTAAGTCAGTTCAGTTGTATATTTACAACGTATTGTGATAATTAATTTGTTTGAAGATTCTAAAGATTTTAAAGCAAGTTTTTATAATTATATATGAATTACTTTTTGCAATCGAAACACTATTTTGATATACAGTGTTATCAAAGTGATAGTTAAGTTTTCATTTAAAAATTTTGGTTTTAATTTTACATTGCAGAATCATTATAGAATGAATTAGAATTCAAGTTATTTTAAAGTTAAAAGTGTTGGTAAGATGATATCCCAAGCTCAAACTGTTTTTGCGTTTAATATACAAAACTAATCCATGTGTAATGCACAGAAGACTCGATATATCCTCTAAAGAATACATTGCAATTAAGAAGAGAAAAAATATTCTCTGACGGAAGCAACAAGTACAAAGGTGAAGCACGATCTTCATAAATGTGACAGTCAAAATGTGATTAAAAGACTTCGTTGCAATAGAAAAATAAATTAGCTTAAGAATCTTTTGTTAAAAACTGATCTTACGGAGAGTCAGTGTTGAAACATTTGGTTTGTGAAGCTGCTCCATCAGAAGAAAACGATTCTTGTTTATTTTGTGGAAATCAGAATTCCAATGATGTCTATGATGAAATGAAGTTTTTGTGTTTAATTTGTGGGATATTTAGTTGTACCGAATGCACTGGTTTTGACACTGATAATTAGATTTGCAATTTCTGTAAATTATTTATAGTTTTAAATCACCATAAATATCGTTTCATTTTACATTTATTTTCATTTAAACCCGTTTATTAGTATACTTCAAAATACCAGTAAAAACAAAGTAATTTATAAGAACATTTTAAGTACTTTATTAGCAATATCCGTAAAAAAGAGTAAAAAATTTCGATATTTAAATTCAGAGGAAAATAATTTTAAGTATTTATATTTTTAAAAAAAAATAGGGTTTTCGCACTTGTATAACTTTCTTTATACTTTGGTACTGATTCTAGGATATATTTTATCAAAATGTAATAATATTTTTTTATTACATATGCAATCTTTATTTTTACATTGAAAGTTCCGTTTCATGGTTCTAAAAATTATACAAATCACACTCACACAAACTTTACACACACATGTTAAAAATATTTATTATAATTACTAATTTTAATATCACCTGAATGTTTCTTTCGATAGTAAAAACAACATGTCTTGGTGTGAATACAAACATATTTCTATAAAACTTAAAAAAAAAAAAAAAAAAAAAAAAAAAAACAACTTGAAAACTTGAAAAAAATCTGAAAGCGCTGGGAAGACAACTTTTTTAGTCTCCTTTTCCAAGCAGAAACATTCTTGTTTGGCTAGGCATTATTCAGTGTTAAAAGCGTAAGCTCAAAATTTATTGCTCCCATCTAGAAATCTCCTTTGTACGTAGTATACGTTTTCAGTTTTTAAATAAACACTGAGAACTTGGTAATGATGCAAAATATTTGCTTAGACCGGCAAGTAGAAAATCTTTAAATCTTTTTATACGGCCTGTGCATTAGGTGAAGCCTTGTGAGAACCGAAACGTGCTTGAAGCTCTTAGCTACAGGTGTTACATAGTAATTTAAAAGTGAAAGAATACTAGAGGAAGATAAATGCAATGGGTTGTATGAAACACTTCTCCGAATGCTACACTTTCTAAAAGTATCCTTATGTAGATATAAACGAAAAGGAAATTCGTATTATATATAGGTAGAATTTAGGGAGCATGTCTAATAATATCCATATAATCACCACACACGCTGATATTTTTTTCCAATGATATTATTTCATTACTGAACTTACTTCAGAATTGTTATGCATTACTCATATTTATATTTTGTTGAAAAATTATAACTCTTTATTATACAAATGTAAATTTAAAAAAATATCTTACATCTTAAATTGATGGTACTACTACGCCTCCGAAATCTTTTTATTACTTCCCCTTGCAGATACAGAAATTGTTGAACTATTTATTTAAAATTAATGTATAAAAAATAATCAAAGTCTAATTAAAAGATACTTTTTTGTGAATTGCAAACATTTTATGATAGGATTATCGTTATTGCTTACTTTGAACTATTGTTAATTAAAATTATTGTTGTTTTTATCGGGTAAACCATTTTGAATAGCACTATGGAATTGAATAGTATAATATGGTATGATATGATTTGGTATGGTATATAGTATAGTAGAGTTTAGAGTAATGCAATAAGCTGTAGTAGAGTATTGTAGTGTAGTGTAATGTAATATATCGTAGTATGGCATTAGTATAGTATAGTATTAGTATGGTAGAGTTATGCTTTTATCAATTTTCCTAATATAGTTTCATCGAGAAATTGCTAAATATATTTTTTAAACCACAAATTTGATGTCTATCTTGGATTTGGGAATCACTTTATAAGTGAAAAAATCTTTTATTACACGCGACTGACAATAAAATGCAAGATAAAAGCAAATTGATAGGGTTTTATGAACCCATGTCAACACAAGCACGCGTTAGCTTGGGGTGTTAATCAATCTTCCAATAAGGTCACGCCTAGAATTAATGAAGTTGGTAGTTTTACTGGTTAAAACAAAAGAGGATAATGAGAATAAGAATGGAAAAAAGAGAGAAAAAAATCAATAATAAGGGTGGGTTCACCGATATGTACTTATATGAAAATGTGTTTAAGTTTTTAGAGTTCCTAAGGGGGTATTTTTTACTTAAAAGCCTCTTTTCACAATCCTAAGTTACTTGCTCACGCCTTCGCAAATTTAAAATTACTTAGAGGGGGAAATAAAAACAAACTTCTCAGAGCGACAAAACGAAGTTTACTGACGTTACGATGTATTAAATAAAAAAATGCAAGTACTTGAAGTTATAATAATTATACCTCACATGTGACATATAATTTTAATTTAAGGATAATTTGTCATTTTGGCAGGTGTAAAAGTAAATTTAACGCTATTTTAAACAGAAATATTTTATCATGTGAGAAGCTTAAGTTGAAAGTCAAATATATTTTAGATATATCCCTTTCCGATTGCAAATAATTTGCATACAACCTTTCATTTATAATATCTATTATTTGTGGTTAATACTATTTTTTTTCATTATGGATCTTTAAAGACACGTATTTTTACGTTAGGTGTTTAAGTGTTTGGCAATATATTAATACCACGTCATTATATCCTTAATAAAAAAATTTCTATTTGTAAAATACTTGTTATTTTTATATTTCATAAGTTATCATATGCATTCAATTTTATGATCATTAGGAGCTGTGCTTGCCCTAATTCATTATACATTAGTTGAATAATACCGTAGTATACCGAAAATTACTGCTAGAATAACTAATGATAATTTACTCAAAATCTTTACTTAAGTTAAGACGTGTCGACCCAATTTATCTACGGAATGAGTGACATGGACCATCATAATGCGTGACAAAGTAACAGCCAATATACCGTTGAAATGGTAAACTCAATACTGATTTAATTCGTATTAATGTGAAATGAACTGTATACTTCCAGTACTTTTATATGTGTTCTCATGTATACACCAGAGACCAGGAAAGTCTAAGGTAATCAGAAATAACGGTGCAGGTTTCCTTCTCTAAGTGCTACTCGAATTAATTTTATCTACTAGAGACTAGAAGTGCAATACTTCAACGAGATTGAATTAAATGAGTTCTCTCGGTTACATTTAAATATGATATTCCCATGAGCATCGAAAGTGAATGCCCGTTTCCAGTTAGAACTGCATAATATATTGAAGATCACAGTTGACAAACCTAATTTCCAAGTCTGGAGCACATGGCAGGTTGATCAATACACCAAGTAAGTAAAATTTTTCCCTAATTAATCATCGGATTTCAATTTATAATTAAGTATCCTACAAGTCTGAGACACAACGGTCAATTTATCATAGACATCGTAACGATTTTAGCTGATTTAAGCCGCCAAATAGTGCCAAGTTCGTTACAAACAATAAGAAAAGGGCTCTTCAAGTAATCTCATCTTCATTGTGGTGTGTGAATGCCCGAATTGCAAAGATAAATTGTAAGATTGGTTGTGATTAGTGAAAAAGTAGTTTTGCGATTATTTAATTAATGGAGTGAAGCAGTCACGCTTTGTGGCTCCTAGTTTTTAGTCAGTAGTGATGTATTATGTCACTCGCAAAAAGATTCTAAGCGGATGTGGTTTAATTATATAAATAATCCCCCTTTGTGGTGCTAATCTTCTGATGTTAGTTAAGTTTAGTTAGATATAGTTAATTTTTTTTAAATTTTTAATTTTTAGCAAACCATAAACGGCCACTGATTGATAAATGGGCAATTTCAAGAAAAGTTACATTCAGGCTTTATAATCTAATTAAATGAGTTTTAAGCTTTATTAACAGCCTAAATTCATAATCGATTTTTAACTATTTCCTTAAACAGGTAATTCAACAACAATGCTTTGAAAGCAAGTATTTTGAAAATTTTCTGAAGTTGTTAAATCTTTTCAGATTCTCAATTGAATCTCCAGATATGACGCATGTGTGCTTTTTGTGACACATTTTCTTAACCCACTGACAGTCATGAAAATGGGCAAAATTCTATAATTGTTTTCCCTGCAACAATTTTTAAATTATATTTCTAATTCAAATACATAATTAAAAAATATTTTATTTTAAATTTTATTGATAAATTTAAAAATGTTGTGTACTGTTGGAAAAACTGCGGATCAAATGTCGTATATATACGTGCATGACCGTCAGTGGGTATACAATCCCTAAATCTATTTTTTTTTCTGAATAAAAACCTTTGAAACTTGTTTTTTTACTGTTCATTTCTTAAAAATAATATCTTTCGAGTATTGTAGAGTTAACTAATGTCCTTTAATCAAAAGTAACTGTGGTCCAACAGTAACTTATAATAAACAAGAGAGTGTACTAATTAAAGCCATGCAGCTCATTATTCTATTTTGTTTATAAAAGTAATTCATTTGTTCAAATTTCATATTATACATACCTTAATGCAAACTGAGAAAATATGTTTTCATTTCTTACATTTCCCTCACTGAGGACGTGTTTAATTAAAGCAACGGCATATTAAGCCAACAATACCACACCAGTAACTTCAATAAATACACCTTTAAAACATGAAATTCAATAACTTCAACAAAATGGCATGGCCTTGATTGTTACGTTCACGTTACTTAAAAACAAAGAAGAACATGCATTAAACACATCAAATGCTAAAACTTACTGCTAGTGTCCTGCTTAGGAGTGTTTCCAGGAGAGGATGCCCAATTCACTTTCATTTCCTAAGAAAGTGAAAGATTATTACAATCATTATTGAAAAAAAATTATTGTTTATTAATTATCATAAATACAGATTTCCAATAATTTTTTAATTCTAATCAGCAAAATAAAACACATTGTACTAAATTTTTGTAAAACCTGCATGATAAATAAATAAATAAATAAATAAATAAATAAATAAATAAATAAATAAATAAATAAATAAATAAATAAATAAATAAAAAATAAATAAATACTTTTAGTCGTAAATATATATATATATATATATATATATATATATATATATATATATATATATATATATATATATATATATATATATATATATATATATATATATATATATATATATATATATATATATATATATATATATATATATATATATATATATATATATATATATATATATATATATATATATATATATATATATATATATATCTTTACGACTAAAAGTATTTTTTTCACTAATTTTATACATCAATATTTTTTCAATCAACAAAGCCACAAAATTTAAAGTGAGTTTTTTTTTACATTATTCATTAGCTAATATTTTGCAATGGTGCATTTTTACTTCAAAAGAAGTTGGAATTAGTAATTTTAAGAAAAGAAACAGTAAAATATTAAACCGAAAATGACACGAAGAAAATAATCTCCAGTGAAATTTAATTTGAAAAGTAGACATTTTTGTATATATTAGTAAAATAATTTTATTTCCAGTCTCATTATTCAGAGTATACCATTAAACTTTCCTGATCAAGTGCATACAACCCAAAAAAATCATCTTTTCCAGTTTTAAAATAAATGTATTGTACAAAAGTCGTCTTTTTTCTTTTTTTAATTGCTATGTATCCTTTAGATGATATATCGAGTCTTCTGTGCATTACACATGGATTAGTTTTGTTTATTAAACGCAAAATGTGTGATGCTAAATTATCTCCCTTAATAGGGACTCTGCAAAAAATGACTGTATTAACATTTCAATTAAGATACAAGACACTGAAGGCTTCTGTTCTTTAATTAAAATGTTAATAACTTTTTCTATTTTTCATTTGTAGCAAAGCTTTACAGCTTGGTTATAGAAGCTACTCTAAGATGATTCTCTAGTATCCCTCTGACTTTTTTTTTTTTATCTTGCTAAGAATTTTCTGACATCTACCGCAATAAAAAATAATTCTTTTGGATTATAGGGCTCTAAGGGCAAAGAGAGTGTTGATGGGCTAAATAAAATTAGAAAACTACACCTGACGCACAGGCATGAATTTTAATTTAGCTACCAGAAGGCCTGGGATTCACTTTAAGATATTCATGAACTTTTCATTTTCCTTTAAAAGGATTGGGTTACAAAAAGAAATAGAGGAAGGTTAAAAATATTTATTTTATATACATCCCGGCTCAATTATACAAAATAGATACTTACGATAGGGGATTTATTTTAAGTTAGTATTTTTTAAAGTATTGATTTTTATGAGTTTGGGTACACTTATAGAAACATAGTACTAAAAGAAGATAGTTGCTTTTCAATGTAAACTTAAAATTATAATATTTCATTTAAATATGCAATAATCTTATGAAACCAATTTGTTATTAAAACATTACTTTATAAAAAAGTATAAAAAGTAGCTTTAAAACTAAATAGTTATTAGTATTAAAGAGCGATGAAAATATTTGGAAATATAAAGGAATAGGCAAATGAATATAATCCATGTTGAATATATTTTTACGCTATAAGTACATTCCCGAAAAGAAGTATAAAAGTAGGCATTGGCATATAAAATACGATAAAATAAATGCTATAAGATATAACTAAAAAATAAGAAATTAATGGAAATGCAAAGCATTTTTAATTTAAATTCTGTTAAGGAATTTATACAATTTGTGCACTCGTAAAATGTTTATGATATAAATTATGTAAGTTAGTAATTAATCTGTTGCAATCAAGAAGCTAAGAAAATGTTAAACAAGTATAATTAAAGTAATATTAGTAATTTGGATATAAGAAACGAGTGCTATAAAAATAGTCATTACTGTCCACTTCTTTACACAAGGCAGTTTACAAACTCTTTATGAAAAGAACTATATTATCTAATGATGGGCAGCTACTTTTATCAGTCAAATTGTATTCCACGTTAATTTTGATTGAGCATAAAAGCTCAAGCGCTTATCCCCATTCTCCACCCGATATTTGTGGCCAAAATCGTCATGAAAGCAACGACATCATCTGCTCTGCTGGTAGTAGCCAGCATTTCTAAGTCCGACCACGCATCCCAACTTTCCCCCAACTGCTGGCAGCAAAGGATAAAAGGCCGGCCTTGGAAACAGCTAAGCGGAAAGAAGAATCCCGAAGTACTTCCGCAATTTGATCTTTATGTGTTGTTGCGGAACCACTGCCCATTGGAACGCTAGACTTCGGTATTGCGGATAGGGGGATGCCACTGATGACCACAGCACGCACTGTTACCGGTCGCATGCCTGAGCAGCCTTCCCTCCAAAGAACTTCTCTATTGTTTCACAGGCAATTGATCTCAAAGATCCAAATGATGCAAAAATGATGCCATGCACTCGCATTTTTGCTCTTCTTGTTCTCTGGCACCGGAATGGCTGCTGCTGAAGCTTTGTCTTCCATGTTTCCCTTTTTGATGCGCTTTTTTTTCCGGGTCTTCTTTTTGCATTATTATTATTTTGTTGTTGTGTTCATTTGGTTGTGGAATTCAGTCGAGGAGAGCTGATGTAATCCCATATGCGGTCATTTGTTCGTGGTTTAGGATGATAAGTAAAGAAGGAAAAAAAAGTATCCCTACATAAAGATAAATCGCTCGGAATTATTTGTGTTTATAAAAGGGCGCAGTTTGAATTCGCTTAAAATCTTTTTGAAGCTTCTAAATGCGAGGATTTAGAATTGATGTTTTAATATGGAAGGATTTTTTTTGTTTCTATTTATGCGGAGAGACCAAATTAAACGCAATGGGTTCATAGATAGGGTGAATACATTTTAAAGAAAATGCTTGAATGTGGATTGGCAAAGATTTCTTTTAATTTGAAATTTGCATACGCTGAATAAGTATGAATCAACTGATAAATAAATATTTTAGTAATGTATAATTCACGTATTTAATAGTTTATTTCAAATTTTACTAAATTATACGGGATGACCAGCGCGAAAGAGGCCCTGTGTTTCAGAGATTATTAAACGAGATTCCGATTGATCGATTCCAAACTTATATTTTGAAAATGGTTTGGGAACCTTTTTTTACACTGTATAATTACTACTTATGAAAATTTGAAAACATAAAATAGCAATGTAATATAAATGTTTTATTGTTTGCTATAAATTATCAAGTTATAAATGCAGTCAAAAGGAAATTTGATAAATGAATGTCATTATTTGGCACATGAGAACGTATTAACTTTTATTAACTCATAATTTTAGACGATATTAAAAACTTAAATTAAGTTTAAAATTTAGATGATGTCAAAAATATTTCTCGAAAAGCGTTACATTTATTAAACTGAGATAAGTGAAAGGCGATGTAAATTTACAACGATGTCTAAAAACATGTTGGCTGAATTGTTATCAAACTATTGCATCAGTTTGAGGGTAAGGTTACATCTTCTTTGCCGAAATGGTAATAAGTAAGAATTAATCAACCAAAACACTCCTACAATTGCACACTGCAATCTAGAATGGAATACGTATGCGCAAAATAGTATTATCATACTCATTTTTTTGTAAAACTGAACAGTAACAAATATAACTTAAGGCATAAGATAACGGTTCATCGCACATAAAAGCTTTAATTAAAAATATAATTTGGAAATACAAACATTGGGGTTTCAAAGTAGTATATTTGGCTCATTTTATGCGTAACACAGCTAAAATATAATCTCCTTCCAAATCAAATCCATTAAAATTGAATGTGATTAGTTTTAATAGACCGCAAGCAATTATGACTTACGGTCATTATTCAGAAGCGAATACAGACTTGAGGCCGAGCACCAATTGTGTAATTATTACCAAAGAACGTATTCAGAAGTCGACGGTAATGGCTTCTCACGTAGCAAGCGGCTCTTCAAATTAACTAATGCAATTGGGTGTCTCATCATGCATAACTCCATTAAAAACATACCATTGCTGCTTCACGCCTATGCTCTGCCGGAGGTGCAGTGACAAGTATTCCACCATTTATAGCACTACTAGGAATTATGTGAATTAAAGAGAGGGATTTGACGAATATGTACGCCTAGCATTGTTATTGAGAAGTTTCATTTTCAATTTGTAAAATTTGAATGGCTTAGACTTTATTGTAGAGTATCTGTAACTTTTGTATTGGACCCATCAGTTTTTTTTCTGACCACAGACTTGGTATTTGACAAGTGTATGCAAGCACTAAATGTATCATAGGGACGAATCATATTATTCTTAAGATTATTATTGGGTATTTGACTAACATTAACAAGGGTTATTGATATATGTTATTTGGGCTTTAGAGTTAATTTTATAATATATTAAAATATATCATTTACTTTGTTAATGAGATTACGTCTAGATCACTATTCATTATGTATTAAACTATTAAAAAATTTGTGAGATACCATACGATCATCAAGTAATAATTATATTGCTGAAAATACAGTTTGTAATTTTTATAAGAAATTAAGTTATAAACTTTCCATGTCTGTAATTTATTTTAAAATTAGCATTTAGCTACGCCAATGTTGAATTTATCAATGAACTTGAACCGAAATAGCGCACAATCATTTGAATTTTATCAAGGAATGAATTGTGAATTATTGTGGAAAAATAATCTAATATATTGGTTTATGTGCCATACGAATGAGTATTTAAGATTTTAACATTTTTCATATTTCCTGAATTAAATAATAGGTACTATAAACATTTGTTTGATAATTTCTTTGAAACATTATTATCATTTGATGATCTTTAATTTCTTATGATACTAAATCCAAGTGGTTTCTTAAAATTTTTTTTAAAGCTCAGTAGTTGTATTACTAAAAACGTGTGCTATTTCCAGAAAAAAATGAGCAAAATATTTTCTACATTTATTCTAAAGTCTAGTTTTGAGTTTCAAACACTAAAAGTGTATGCTCAGAGAAGTGCGAGAATAACAAGAAGTTTTTCGACAACATTTTCGTTCACTTCTTTCATTATTTGACGGATGAAGTGTCAAACATAGAATCTTAAAGATTTCCCATATCACCCAATATCAGACAAAACATGTCAAATGAAAGATGGCATAGTTCTGAGGCAGACGAATAAATTTTATGCTAAAAAAGCGTGTAAAATAATAACTAAATGAATGGATAACATAATGCATTCTTGGCACTTTGCCGATTCGCATCTCATTTCGAAGTTTTCGTAAACTGCTTTTAATAATTTGATATGATTTTGAAGGGCTTGTAATGTAAAACATACTGTAACCCTAAATAAAATAGAAAAATGTGTGCACTTTCAATGAAAGTAAATCCCAAATTTTTTTGTCAAACATTTGTTAAAGTATTTTTCAGGCTGATTTTTCTTAAACTTGCTTTAATGAAAGTAATATATTGTAATATATAGTATTGCTCCAGTAAAAGAATAAGATAATAAAGTTAATAACAAGAAACATGCATTTGACTCCCAATTTTCCACGATGTTTCCGATATATTTACATTTAAAATTAAATGACAATAATTAGTATTTTCACATCAAGACATTTACGTGTACCATCAAGTATGTAATACGGTTATATATACACACTCTTCCAAAAGTAAAGCTCGGAGCGGTAAAATGCGAAAAAATTGACCAAGTACTGCTTCGATTGACACAAAATGCTGCAAGTAAGTAGATCTACGTTTATTCATGAAACAAAACAAAGAATTACAAATAGAGATAAAAAACAAATATATATACATACATTGAATTTTCATAAATTATAAGATGATGTCATACTTGCGTCATTAACAACATGATGTTTAAATTCAAAACAAACCACAAAAACCTAAAAAGGTATGTGAGCACCCCTCACCTGTATACAAAGTATACAGCGTGTGATCATGCTTGCTACGAGGGGATCAACCACCGCAGAGTCCAGTATTCGCCAATCCTCCTATAGGGCAGTTTCTAAATCTCTGAGAGTAGCTGGAGATGGGAAACGTCTACATACAGCAAGGTCGAAGACATTTCAAAGATTTTCAATTGGATTAAGGGCCGGCGAGAAAGCCGGCAACTCAATACTCGCAATTCCTTCACTCTAAAGAAAGTTGTCAACGATGTCAGTTCTATGGGGGATCGTATTATCGTCCATTTAAAAAAAAAAGAAGGACCAACTGCTGTAGCGTACAGTTTCACAATGAAGTCTAAGACTTCATCTCGATACCGTACTGCAGTCACAGAACCTCGTCTGAGGATGTGCAGGTCGGTGCAATATCCCAATGAAATCCCAGCCCTGACCATGATGTTTCCACCTCGGAATGCGAGATATTCGGTGATGTTCTGGGGTCAATTGTATGTGTCTTTTTCCCTCCAGACCCTTACACCCTTTACCGCCGGGTTGTAGTGCAAATATGGACTCATCTGTGAACATAACATTGCCCCCATCAGACACAGTCCAATTTACATTCTGGCAACACCACTTTAATCATGCCCCTTTGGATTGGACGGATAAAGGAACACAAACTCGTGGTACCTGAGCGTAAAAAGTCTTGGATCTCTTAGCGGTAGTGAGGAAAAGTTGTGGACTCTCATCATTAAAAAGTGTGTAAAATCTCAAAGTTTTGAATTGATATCTTGTGTCACCTCAATGGTTCGAAAGTTGTAAAAATTTGACTAGAAATGCTTAAAATTTAAAAATTAATAATTAATCACATATTTCATTGATCATTTGGCAGTAATGATTAAAAGTTTCGGTTTTTATCAATAACACGTGTAAAATTTTTTAGAATTATATATTAATATCTTTTGCAGTATCAAAGCAACGAATTTTTAAAATTGAAGGCAATTTTTTTAAATAAAAACATATTACACTTTCCTCATTGTAATATGAAAATAAACCTTATTTCAACTTTCAGACTTACAAATTACAAAAGCATTATTGATTGTAATATTTTTTTAACTGTTTTTCCGTCTTTTTTGTTACTAAAAATTCTAGCGTGTGGTTTCTGGATTCTAGAGTTGTTCCATCCTATTACGGAAGCTTCAGTGCTTAGTTTTACAATTTGTTCGACTGCTTGTGTGCCCCCCCCCCCCGATATTAGGACCTTTACAGCTATACTGATTATCAAAGCAAGGGAAAATGGCCCAGATGAAAATTATGTTCGCAGATTCGCTATTCCTGCTGTTAACCTTGGTGCTACAAACTACACAGATCCCATGAACTTGTTATGTAACATTACCTCTATTTCTCAGAGAGATCAGTTTTTATGAACTTAGTAGATGATACAAGACTGTGTGACAATGGACGGCTAGGATTTTATTAAATATCCTTCACACACACAAGCAGTCGAGCAAATTGTATAGCTAAACACTGAAGCCTCCGGAAAAGCAGTTAGACCGTAGAATAGAGATGGAGCAACCCTATAATCCAGAAACCACGTGTTAGAATTTTTAGAAGAAAAAAAAGCCAGAAAAACTGTCTAAAAGAGATTACAATCAATAATGCATTTGTAATTTGCATGTCTGAAAGATGGAATAAAGTTTTTTTTTCACACAATGAGGAAAGTGTAATGTGTTTTTATTTAAAAAATTGTCTTTAATTTCTAAAATTCGGTGCCATTGAGGCGGCAGAAGATATTAACGTATAATTCTAAAATTTTTTACAGATGTTATTGTTGAAAAACAATAACTTTTAAGCTTTACCTCAAAATGATCAACGAAATATGTGATTATTTATTAATTTTTGAATTTTTAGCATTTCTAGTTCAATTTTCACAACTTTTGAGCCATTGATGCTACAAAAGATATCAGTTCAGAGTTTTAAGATTTTTTGCTTTTTTTAATAATGAGAATTCACCTTTTCCGCACTACTGCTAAAAGATCTCAGATACTTTGAATTTTTCGGCCCAGTCTAGCGTACAGACCATTCATGTGTAGCCGTCGACGAGCAGTAGTGGCATATATCGTCTTACCAATGGCCGCTGCAACTAGAGAAGTCACACGTGTGGAGGGTGATCTTCGTTCCCTCTTGGCTAGAACAGCAATATATAGATCTCCCGTGCGTGTCGTAACCCTGGGACGATCGGCAACAGTTCTTCGGACAACTGTTTGATTGGTTTGGAATTGTTTCCATAATCGTGAAATGACGGAATGATGAATGCCGAAGAAAAGAGCAACATCTGTGTTAGACTGTCCTGCTTCAATGTGTCCGACACCAGCCAGCGCTCAAAATTATCTATTCGTCTTCTGCAAGCCATAGAAACACGTCTAGCTTGAAAATAAACCGTACGAATGTTCTAAACATCTCTTATCAGCACTTACATGCAACTCCGATAATCCTTCACTATGCCAGCTTTTTATACGACTGTCTGCATATTTTTCGACGCGAAACCATGATTGGCTGCTACTTAAAATATTTGCATACTGCCTTCTACATTTGCAGCAAATTTCAGCTTCTTTGATTCAGATTGGCTTACGGAAATTAACATTTCCCTCTCCGTGCTTAACTTTTGAAAGTGAGTGTACCTTAACATGTATATTAATTTACATTGTAATCTGTAATTTCCAATTATAAAAAAATTAATCAATAAAAGCAAAATTTTCTCTACAAATCCTTTTATATGCATTGCAAACTTGTACGTGCAATTGCATTATATTTAATTGATTTTGAGCTCAGATCGAGCTTTATGATGTTAACTACTATGAAGGAAACATCCGTTTCATTGCAGCAACTACACCCTCCCCCCCCCCCCTTCCCAGGAAAAAAAAACTTGGTAAAATGCATTTTCACTGGCAGCGAGTTTATCTGACAAGTTTCAGATCTTTGGATAACAGAAAGTAGGTTAATTAGCCCTCCTAATACTTTGTTCCTCTTAAAACAACAACACATACATGCAAACAGACAATCAAGATCGTTGTCAATATGAAGGATTTAAAAAATAATTAGCAGATAGTTAAAAAAACAAAGTAAATATTTTTCTTATATTGAAAACTCTGAAAATGTGACTAAATTCTTTTTGATTTTTGTTAAGTGAAATTAAACATACCAACCAAAAACACCTATATTGAATAAAAAAGAAATGCATGTTTTGATTAAAAAATGCTCTTGAATCGACTTCAAAATAAAATAAAAGTTGTTGCATAAATTTCATTAATTTGTTAAGTTTACTCTATGTTGGATTAGCTACTATGGAAATTGGTTTTGCTCTAATCTGATTGCCTACCTAAGATTCTACAGCACCTCTTTTGCGAGAATATTGTCGTCATTGTGCATTCAAAAATGACCCCAAAGATGCATTAGCATTTTGATGTTTTTACAATCCCATCCACAAAGGCATTGTATGCAAAAAAAAAGCACTGTTCTTTTATGGATGCAATGGAAATATAAAGGGGTTTGGGAGGAGGAACATGTCTATGTAAAAAATGGTTTTATGAGACAGTAAAAACAGATTTCAGTCAGAGTAAGGAAAATAAAAAAAAAAAAAATACATTATAATCAGTGTACTTTTCTTATACTAGTATTTCTATGTTTTTTACCTGAAGAATATAATGGGATCGATTTTTATTTTAAAGTTTATAAGAATTTACACATGAAATTATAAGGCATAAAAAATATTTGTTTACTAAAGAATTTATAGTGTTTAATTCGAATTTAATTTGCCTTCGTAATATTAGAAATTTTCTAAGGAATGTAAAATTTTTAAATACTTTTTATGGAAATGCATGGCTTATCTGGAGAAAAATCAAATACTCAAATGTATTTCAAATTATGGTTGTATTTTTAAAAAATAAAATTCTTCATTCATTAAAAATTGCTCATATACTTTTAATAATAGAATTGATGAAATACTTAATAATTTCTAGCAGTCTCCATTACGTATCGCTCATGCATATGCATTATTTTGCTTGTTTGGAATTTTTGCGATCAATACCTTTTATACAAATAAATAAAATTCTTAAATATCATAATTTCAGTGATTCAATTCAGACCTACAACCGAGGGCTGTTACTTTGTTGAATATATTTTTGCACTAAATAATTAAAGAAACTTCTAAAAATATAATCGAAGTACTTGAAAGGAAATTATTGGAGAAAGTTTTATGGGGAGGGGGACTATCGGAGAAAGTTTTATGATAAGTTTTTGTGTTATGTACTCAATCAGAAGTAGTTTTGTTTCCATTGAAACAATCGGGAATCATAACCAATATTGCTATAGAACTCCACGAATTCCTAAAACATCATTCAACGTCTTACAAACATTATGAACATCTTAAATTAAGATTTATTCGAATCTTAAATCTGATGCTTAATATTTATTGAATATATCTTGTAACTAAATATCACATGTCTACAAATAATACTTTTTGAAAATTGTTTTAATTTTGGTAATTGATATTATTTTCAGTGCTGATTAAAAAATGGCAATTAATTTTTTCTATCGCATAAGGTTTCTTCACAAAATGATTTAATATGTTGGGTAAGATTTCTCAAATAAACATATTTTGGCCAATTTATATTTCATGTATCACCTCATACATTTACCTCATACATCACCTCATACATACTTTATATTTATATCCTAGCTATGTTATAGTTTAAATAATAAATTAGTTTATAAATGAGAAAGATCACAAATCTGTTTAGTAGTATTTTCTCTTACCCTCATATTTTTTCTGCATTTCTTCTTATGAAATTAATGAGGATCGTCTTAATTTCCACATCGCGTTCAAAATTTTTTGCTACTCTTTTAAATGAAATGTAAGATATGCAATCTAAATCATAATCATTTCCAACAGGCAATAATACTTCGTTTAGGCCTCATTTTTGACTAATTAATAAAAGTCTGCATTTTTCTGATTTGTGTTGCATACTGAGAGATATTATGAGACCTAGAACATTACTAAAATAAACATGTTCACACTTTTGAGAGAAAATAATGGAGAAAACTTCTCTCTTCACCAAAACAGATAAATGTCATTCCCCCCAGGAGCTAATAAATTTATTTCCTTAAAACTAGAACCAAAAACTTGTGCCAATTTTTAATGGAAGTTTTAAGTTTCTGACTAAATCTTTTAATTCAGAGTGGATAAAAAGTTAAGGTTCATGGATACCTGCGTCATATATAGTTTTATCATCAATTACTTCCACGTGGACGTATTGTTCTCATAAAAATTGGTTCTCATTGGATTAAATTCATACAAAAAAATTTCAATGCATTTGGAGTAGAAAAACCAGTGTACCAGATCTATGAGGTACAGGGCATAATGAAGTGGTATGTTAGGTTAAAATACTTTCGTTTGCTGTCGAAATTGAGACCTTTTATTTACTCATCCTTTGGAAGCCATTTATCTCAAATGCAATAAGAAATACACTCCTTCTTAAAGCTAGAAATTTTGAACATAAGTACAGAACTGAACTAAAAATAACATTGATGGGAGACAAAAAAATAGCAGGATAGTGAAACGTACTTGAAGATTGGTGGGAAGGACAGACACACCAACAGGCCAATGAACCGATTTTAAACAGATTTATTTGGTTCCATTGTTGTGTTTAACAAACAAATATGGAAAGTTTAGAGGAAAATCCTAAATGAATAATAGTTCATTCCTTCTTGGGTTCAATTTATATAAAACAAATTATCATTTGAAATCTATAAATCTGCTTTAAGATCATAAAAAATAATTTTATATTTTACTTATATTCATAAAACTCGCATAAGTTAGATTTTCGATTTGTGATGAAACTGTACTTAGTGGAATTTTTAAAAATTATTTTCCCATTTAATAGCATCCAAAAAAAAAAAAAAAAAAAAAAAAAAAAATAGAAAACACTGATTAATTTTGAGGTCATTTTTTTTATTGCAGTCATGTGTATTTATTGCACCCTCCTCAAAATGTAAAATATGCGTGCTTGATTTTTAATGTAGGAACAATAAGTAGGAAATTATCAAAGAGCGTTCTATCGCAAGTTTTTGTATTATGCACTCAATCAGGAGTAATTTTCCATCCAGAGCAATTTATTATAATCAAGCTTGAATTATGAATATTATTAGTATGCAGTCGTGTATACTCCCGGCAAACAGCTCTAAGAAAGGAAGCCTTTATCAAAGGCCGAATAATGCCGAAAACCAGCGCGCAAAGTTGGTTATGCTGTGAAAGGTGTCCGGAAGAGCTTTAACATTGGGGTATCGTGTCAGGTACCCATTTTTCAAGTTCAAAGCATCCAATTTTATTACTTATGTAAATATATAACTTTGGGTGTCTGTTCCTGTGTTGCATGGTGGTTCTTGGTAGTTTCGATAACCAAATACGCTCACAATTATCTGATTAAATATTGCGTGATTGCTGCGCTTTATGAAATTTTAGTTCATTTAATTTAGTTTATAATGCGTATGATATTTATTTTAATAAGCATGCATTACAAGTTGTTCTGAAATCAGATTTGTTTGAAGAAAATAATTTATTTTATACATTTGGTATACATTGATGATACATTTTAGAGGCGTGGCAAAGCATTTTTTCTTTAAAGTAAAATTTGTATTGCTTTTAGTAGTAATTTTACTTAAAAATAGTAGTAATTATACTTTAAAATAAATATCTTTTATAGTTAGACAATAACATTGTTTCAAATATATTGAGGTTTTAGACTAGAATGAGAATTAATAAAAAAATTCGGTCAATATATATATTTATATACAATTTAAGTTAGACTTATAAACATTTTTTTTTTAATTTTTAAGTTGTATAAGCTATATTCAAAAGATTTCTAAATATAAATCATTGTCATGCAATAACATAGGATTAAAAATAACGTAACTTGCAAAAATGGGCCATGAATTAGCAGTAATAATATTTCCAAAAATAATTCGATAAATGCGCAAACAACAGCAATACAAACATACGATACATCATTTATACTTATCATTGACATATATATCATTCTTTGTTAAACAACAATACAAATAATCTTCAAAATATCAGAAACTCCTGCATAACGGTTTTCCTCAAATAGTTTTCATAAAACCTACATAACTTTTCACTTAATGCAATATCCTCTATTAAATCAAATTCATTAGTTGGACATCAAAAAGCATTTTCAGTATTGAAATTTTTCTCGGTGTGAGTTCTTTTAAATGGAAGGGATTTTTTTCACAATATACTGTTCAATGACAATCACAAACTAAAAAAAAAATACTAATGCTTAGGCAGTTATTTAAATGTATATATTATGAATTAATTAAGTGAAAAAAGAAAGCTTTTTACGTTGATATATGTCTTTTTACCTTAATGCAGGTATAAAAATAAAACTGCTCTCGCAAATTATTTTAAAACTACATTGTACTATTAAAAGTTTCCGGGAAAAGGTATGTCAAATAGCATCATGCAGACATACACTTTCTATTGCATCGCTACATTCTTTTTATGTAAGTAAGATTTAGAAACTGTATTGATAAAAAAGCGTAAAGATTAACTAGTTACGTTTATTCTCGTTTTTTGGTAGAATAATTAATGACATAGTATTTGCATCCAAATAGCCTCGAGACTGAACGGGTAAAAACAACATAGTTTAAATTTACATAAATACTGTATATGTTTAACGATTTACTCTAAAAAATATAATTTGATTTTTTATGTAGGAAATACTCCATAGTTTAAGTATACATACTCAATAAATACAAATTTTAAATACTCAAATTTTTTACATTAAATTCAAACATGCACATATAGAGGGAATACTTTTTCGCATTTCTAATCACTCGCCTATATATTACGTGTAATTATGTATAGAATAATTTAATCTTTACAGATTAGTCAAACGCTGGCTGAATTTTTGACGGCAATCGCTGCACAAAACTTATGCAACCGTGAAGATGATTCACGGAAATTAATTATCTAATAGAATAGATACAAAGATTCATAAAATAGATACAAAGCTTCAAAGCTTGATACAATGAGCACTAAATGTAACACTTTCTTCTAATTAATATTTTTTTTTATCAATCAATGTATGTATTTTCGTGATATCTTAATGAAAACTAGATAATGAAGAAATGGTAATAGAATAGGAAATGAGTTTCAGATTTGCATATTCATTAATAAAATTATCATTTATTTGCAGAGAGTTACTCAGAAATAGGTAGTTATAATGTTTTAACTTATTGAATAAACAAAGGAAAGGTTTGGATTTATTTTTTATAACCTAAAGTATAGAAATTTTCAATAGTTTAAATTCCTTTATCTCTTATCTGTTGAGTGAAAATTTTCTGATTTATCAGGCATCGTCAAATACAACTTTTCATAAAATTTTTCTTTGAATTCAATATAAAAAAATCTTTATTTATTGATTTGAAATCAATATTTTTCTAGTGTTTAAGACGTATCGATATTCTAAATGACTTTAATCTCATTAAAATAAAATTTTACCGAAATCTTATTGAAACTGAAACTAACTACATTTCATTAGTTAATCGTAAATTCCTAAGAAGTAAATATATACATTGAAAGTCCAAATTCCTATTATATTTACGTTTTTCTAAATAAAATACAAAACCAAACAATACAACCACAAATTAACCTTGAAAAAGTAGGAAGCTGAAAATGTTTTCATCTCAAGCCAAAACTGTTCAACTTTGGGATTTCAGCAGTAAGGTTAAGTAGCCTACTATCAACACGCATTGTTTACGAGAGGGAGAGAGGGAGGGTGTATCACATTACATGCTTGCCTGTCCATCATTAGAAGGAGCATAGAGGATGATCTATCCACAAACTTTATCATATTTATGTATTACTTATCTATCATCATCTACATACTATTGTTTACTACCTATCTATATATTCAACGACGCAATTTTAAATTGCATTTATACTATTAAAATCTTGATTTGCTTCAATTTTATGAAAATTTCTTAGGAAAATTCTTCAAATCAGATAGAATTTTGTACTAACAATAAATATCTGCCACTTTGTATAACCTTTTACAGTACCTCACTACCTTCGAAAAGCCCAGAATAATGTAAAATATTATTCTTTTCCAAACATAATATTCCTTTATCAACTTTAATAAGGTAGTAAACATGATGTCTTCATCCTGACATAAAGCTTTTCACCTGAAGGATCCCAACAATAAGGCTAGTGACTTATCAACACACATTGACTGGGAAGAGGGGAGGGTCATATTATCTGCAGTCTTATACAGTCTCTTAGAGTACTCGCTAGTCTAAAAAGGGGCAGAATAATGTAAAATGTGTATCTCCTCCAAAAATAATAGTCCCTATTAAACTTTTATAAGGTAGTAAATATCACGTTCTTATACAGTACATAAAGCTTTTGACCTGAGGTATAATAACAATAAGGGGAATGAATATCAACAAACTTTGTCTGGAGGGATCATATTACACACTTGTCTGTCCATCATTAGAAAGAAAATAGCGAATGATCTATCTAATAATTTTATCATATATATATATATATATATATATATATATATATATATATATATATATATATATATATATATATACTACTTTCTCCTAATTTTATGTATACTTTTTTCAACAATTCGTATGTATACTACAGTCTACTATTTATCTGTATCTTTTACCAAGCATCTTTTAAATTACACCAATCCAATTAAAATCTTCATTTTCTTCAATTCTTTGAGGATCTAAAACTACCTCAAGCTAAAAGGGAATCTGAAAATACTAACAGTAAATATCTGTGCTTTTTTACAGTATTTTACTAACCTCGAAAAGTCTCGAATAATGTAAAATATGGTTCTTCTCCAAAACTAACAGCTTACGATCAACTTTTTATAAGGTAGTAAACAGCATGTCTTCATCCGGGACAGAAAGCTTTTCACCTGAGGGATCCCAGCAATAAGGCGAGTGGCCTATCAACACACATTGTCTGGGGGGCAAATCACATTACACGCTTGCCTGTCCATCATTAGAAGGAGAACGGAGGATGATCTATCAGTAGTAATCGCTGTCCAGTGGTAGAGATTTGCGGTTGAGGGCAAGGGAGAGAGACGGACGACCACTTTTGCGGCTAATGTAATCGGGTGGTGGAGGGAAGGTTCTGGCCCAGTAATGGCAAGATGCTGGCACTTAAGTGGGTGATAGGTAGCACTTAGATGGCGAGATGTGGAGGATGAATGTCGAGAAATATGGGAGGATGGAGAGCCAGTTTGGAAAATGATCCAAGAGGACGGCGTCGTTTATTCAAAAGTCCTGGGTTCTGACTATTTCGATAGCCTCACAGTTATTGATAAAGTTAAGAGGGGAGATTTAGGGATGTTGAGAGTTGAGAGAAATTTGGTAACATCCATCGGTATCGTGAGATATGTTGGGTTGGATGTTTTGAAGTGGAAAATTGAACCCTTGTAGTGGAAGATTTTTCATGATATCGTTATTATTGGGTTGTAAAGGTTTACGTAATTGGTTGAAGTAATAACATATTTATTTAGGAAACTTTGAGTTTTGTGAGTATAAAAAAGTAAAGAGCAACTAATTTAGATATTGAACTCGTTTTCTAACCGAGTTTAAAGTTGTTATGAGTATTTGACTGTCATAAAAGGAACTTAAGTCATTCCAAAATAAGTTAGCTGGAGTCGCACCTAATAATTAATACTCTAGTATTATTCTAAAACAAATAATTGATGTATTGTAAGAGACGAAGTGGAGAAACTATGTTAACGTTATCATTAGTTAATGAAAATTGAAAAACTACTCGGTATTTGAAAAACATTTACTAATTTAGAAACACCTATAAGAAATTTCGGAAAATTTAATATGTATGATAAGAGAAGTCCATAAAATATAATATTACAAAAAAAGTCATAAAATTAAATATATCCTATGTGTTGCAAGCCTTATTTTATAATCTGCTATTTATTTGTTATAAGTAGTTGGTTGGTAAATTTCCTTTAGTATTATTGGTGAACATTTTCAAAATAATGCTGTTGAATACATCTGTTTGTAATTCCAGAAAAGACAATAATCTCAGCATTTTATTGTAGAAATTAAAGAAACAAAAAGAAGACTCAAAACTGAGACATTTTTTCAGCATCTTAGAAAAAAATTGAATTTAATTAATAGAAATGAAACATCATTCAAGACTGTAACTTGAAAAGTATATTTTATAAAGTTGAGTGTTAAATTTAAAGAGTGCTACGAGTTGCTTGAAAAATGTGCAATTTCTAGGTGCAATAAAAATCATTGTTTTAAATCCTTCAGTATGGAATTCTTAGACTGTAAAGTGGAAACTAATAATGTTTCGTCTGAAGATTTTTAATAATTATTGTTCTAACGAGAATTCCAAGGGATCTTTACGACGATGAGGGAAAATGTTAAAACTCAATTTAATATTCAAGTTGGCCTATTGGGTATACTAACGTTTTGAAACTTGTTGTATAATGCATTAAAATTATTGATAATTATATTCAAGAGAATATTCTTGGAATTAATATTTAATGAACCATGCCATTAAAGAAACACAAAGAAGGTGTCTTTATAACACACAAGGGTGGGCATTAGATATAGCTTGGAATAGTAATTACTTATCGAAGCAATAATATTTTTGTTTACTTTTAATCAATTACTTGGTCAATAAATTTTATTGGATTTCTGTATTATCTCGTTATTGATTTACTTAAAAAGTTTTAAAAGAATCACATAAGAATAAAGAATATATCAATGATATAAAAAATACTAAGAAAATGTTTTTGATTAATAAAATTATCAAAAAAGTTATAACAAAGTCGAACCTTAATTGCCTATCCCAATTCCATGTATCAATTTAATCACATGTTTTCCCCTTAACCATGGTTAACTCTTATATTAGTTGCAACACTCTTAATTTGATAAAATGTTCATAAATTGACTTATAAAACGAATTTTGAAAAATTCATTTAATGGGAGAGAATGTGCTTATTTGAGTGAAAATAATTAAACTCTAGCATTAAAGAATTATGTCAGTATGATTATGAATTTACAACTAGTTTTTTAATTATTTTGAATTATAATATAAAATAAATTTCGTATTTAAACTGAAATGAAACACACGTTTATATGGTTATTTTACATCATTGAAGACTGATGAAATTTAAAACTAAACTGATATTTTTTTTTTGATTTGTAGGCCGGGTTTTATAGCATAACGTGGATTCCGATTCACACTTTTGGCAAGTGAGGCAACTAAACAGAACAATAAAGTGTATTACACACATTTTACATCCGAATTTTGTACAACTTACATGAGGTAAACTTGCAAAGTATATACAACAAACTTTCAAAGATAAAAGGAATGTCATTCTTCTTAAATAGCATGTCTGTAGCGAGTCTTAAAAAAAAATCCTAATTGAACTAGAGATTAGTTCTACTTTCTAACGCTAATTCCGTTAATAAGTCACTCTACAGAGTAAGCACCTGTCTGGTAATTAATAAATACAATTACGTTCAGTGGCAGATGCGACCGATCATTTAAAAACATTTTATCATGAATAAATTGTGTCATTAGATGCCATTTACATGACCAAAACCATGTAAAAGATTTTAATATATCCCCTGTGTCTAAACTATATCTAATAAAGAGATGACGATACCATGTCTAAGAAGATTGGTTATATTATTAATTTTATTTCTTTTGTGACAATTTATTACAAGTAATATTTTATATTTTAAGATATTCTTTAAAGTAATGTTTTATAAGATGTTGTATTGTTTGGATTAATGGATTAAAACTGATCACCTAGAAGATGATTCAAACTGGTTTTATTTCAAATATTAGCTTCAAAAAGAGTTTTGAAGGCAGTAGAAACTAAGCTATGCGATTCCAATCCCAACAGTTTTCCCGTTTTAATTTAATGAAATAAATTGACTTATTTCGTCAATATTTAAAATATATGGGAAAATGAATGTACACACATTCTTAAAAAAATATTGAAATGACTCGTTTAAAAGAAATATACCTTACATAAAATATCCGATTCAAGGTAGGTCGTTTTCAATTATTGTACTATAAAAAAATTTCATGTGTATTTTTGTTTTCTATAAATGCGTATAGCTTAATTACTCCACAACTTTGCAATAAAGTATGGTTAAAAAACAAAATATGTATCTGTAGATGTTTTAATGCAAAAATTACAAATTTCGGATTTTAAACAAAATACTAAAAACTCTATAAAGTTTTTATTTGTTCCATATTTTATTAATAATTGTTATGATGCAAAAATTCAATAGTTATATCAAAGGATTCATATGACTAGTTTTATATTTGTCAAGATTCGACTTTAAAATTATATGTAGTGAAGTTGTACCTATGATACGAATTTTTAATTCAGATCTTATTAAAAGTTTATCTTCTCTTGTAGGTATCTATACTTATTGAAAGCGTGTTCTATCTTGGGGTATTCTTTTTGAATTTTCGAAACAAAGTATCTTAAGAGGTTACTTAATGACCTCTGGGATGCTTAAAAAGAACATTAAGTTGCTTAGAAAATACTTACTAATGAATTGTGACGACTTAATGACAACTTGATGAAGTTGGTTACGATTTTTTATCAGATTACCGTAAAATTTTCTGGAACTCGTAGAGTATTTTTATTAAAAAGAATATTTCTATCAATTAGTTCGTCCTATTTGACTATTATTGAATTATTTATATTCTCATTAACACATTTTTGTGTACTCAGTAAATAATCTGTACTTTTTTGTTGTACATTGTAGGCAATTAAATCGATTCATTTGCAGAAAAAGTACCAATAATTAGAAACAAATTAATTTTTTTTTTTTATGTATAATTTATTCCCAAATTTAATATAATATTAAATTATAATATCATCAAAATTAATATATAATATTAAATTGTTGTGTTGTTAAAATTAATATATAATATTAAATTGTTGTGTTGTTAAAATTAATATAATATTGAATTATAATAGTCTCAAAATTAATATAATATTGAATGATAATATTCACAAAATTAATATAATATACATCATTAACCCCCCAATAGGTATATATATTCAATTGTAATTGGGTCTTATAATTATCCAATCAAATACAGCTCAAGGGCAATCGGAAGGCAAACATTTATCTCTAAATCCATTTGAAGAATTTAGTCGATTGTACTATATAAAATGTTAGCTAGCAAAAACGGTATTATTTTATGGGAATGTGTCCCTTAAAAGTACTTTTATTGTTTTTAGATAACAAAACATAATGTAAAAACATACACATTTCTATACTTCAAACACTGCTTTCTCAAAAATCTGTTTTTTAATGCAAAAATGTACATTTTCTCAGAATCTACTCAATATTATTATTTATATTTGTCCAGTTGTGTTCTAACGATTTTGATCAAAATTGCTGTGGTAATGTCTTTTAAGGTGTTCTAAGCATCCCAACTTTCGAAATTCCCTTTAGAAATTCTATAAGGGCGTATAAAGTTGAAAACGAATGTCTCACAAGCTTTCTCTCTCCTTGATCATGGCACAACAACGACTTTTCCCTCTCGTTTTTACCTATCTGAAAAGATAATGCAACAATTAAAAAAAAAAATCACCAAATATGTCATTTCGGCTTTTTTTTGGCCAATGTAATATATATTGCCAAACTGCAAATTTTTATTAAAATTAACCAAAATATGAAAACGGTAAATTACACCAATCCATGTCAAATATAAATGCAGTGACCAGTATTATAACATGATTAAAATCGTTCGATGTTCCACAACCCTTTTGTTACAAACTCATAAGCCAATCTATGTAAAAGTGTCCTAATATTAGTGGGATAAAATTTTAAATCAGTTTCTGAGAAAAGGTGAAAAAAAGCTCTTTTTCACATGGATTAGGTGAAACCTTCCGATCCTCCTTAAGACAAAAGATATTTTACCAAAATATTACTTTTTACTATGCATATAGTTTACTTAATAAACAATTAATTAACTACTTTTGAAAAACAATTTCTAAGACAGACCTCATTTGACTTTTTTTCTCATAATTCAGATTTTATTCATTTCCAACCATGTACTCTTTTACGTTGTCCTGACAATCACGCCAGGGTGCCATGCTTTCTATACACACTACTTTGCATACAAACCACCTCATTTGATTGATAACAGAAGCTAAAAGCATGTCCAGAGACCACCAAAGTCATTTAAGAAGATAGCTTTTGTGTGTTATTATCCAGAAGCATTACGTGCTTCTGCAAATACTATGTTGTATATTGATTTGGTCTTATTATCACGTAAAGCTATTTTACATACTGCTCGCGTCTAAGAACTCCTTCAAACACATTACTTCCTGAAAATTTGTGGGTTCGTAGGGAAATATGAATCATGCCTGCGTTTGCATGTTGGTTCAGACGTAATATTAAGTATTCGAATCTCGTTTTTACCAGATAATGTAAACAATTAATATGATGAATACAGGGACAACGGTATTAATCTCATTCATATTCGAAGAAGTAAAGGTTGTAATTTATAAATTGAGTCTGGCATTTTCACTGTATGTTTTAGTATTTCCTTATCTCGAGTAACTTGGAAAATTTGAAGGCCTAATTTCGACAAAAATATCTGTACTTTTTTATTTATTACTAGTTATATTGCTGAAGTAAATTGCTTCATTTGGAGAGTCGTGTTTTGTTCTAAAGTACGCCAGAAATCATGTTTTGTTCTATTTTGGTTATCAAAATGTTTGCTGTTTTCATGTTATTGTATTTTTTTCCAGAATTATACCCTATTCGCAATAGTGGATTCAATTATGATATGAGGTTTATGATCCTTGATAAAATACATTAATACGTTATTGAAAAAAAAATTTTTTTTTAGATAACTTTTTTTTACATACTACTGCGTTGTGTGTTTCCTAATACAAATTTAAAAAAACTATTTAAAATATTATAGATTAGTATTTTTTAGTGAAATACCTAATTTAAACTCGGTTACCTATTATAAACTCGGTTGATTTTAATTGAAGTAGAATTTAAAAATAAAAGGCAGTTAAATGAATAATTTGTCAAAAAAGTATAATTGTCTCTTAAACACATTTCAAGATAAATGCAGACTTAACATTTCCATATTAATTCCTTTGAAATTAGTATTCACTACTTCGTATTTTGTTAAATTTCCCATCATTATACTTCATTTTTAAAGAAGACTTAGCAATTGTGTATTTCCTTCCGTCACTACTTAAACTACTAATAATTAAGCTTACAGCAATTCTATAAGTAAAAAAAAGAATATGATTTTTATATTTTTCTTAATTTTTTTTTGCTTATAATTTTGTCCCTCAGCGCATTGCATAGCAGCCAGCTGAAATAGCGCAACAAACAATTAACGAAAAGAAAATTTTTGACTCATGAATCCAATTTGCTAGCGTTGTTCAAACTAGAAAATTACGTTAACGCGACAAAAACAGCCTTCTCCTCTTTTTTTTTTATTTCAAGCTTATTTTTTTCAGTATCTTCTACCTCCGCAGTAAGGCATTTTTTTAAAAAAAAAACTATCTTTTGTTAAGCCCAAGTTCCTTCGAGTACTTCTCATTACGGAATTTCTGGACTTGGGAACAATGTGTAATCATTTTTTTTTATAATTTACTTTTTTCATACAGTCATTTTTCGTTGAACTATTTAAGTGTCGCTACCATTTGCTTCTTAGTTTGTTGTAGAGTAGAAAGCCAAACATCCGAGTAAACAACAATGACTTGAAAAAAAATGAGGTAAAAAATTCCAAGTCGTAGGGAGAAAGTTCGTAAAAAACTCACGGTATGGTAGTCACAATAATAGGTCTTTACTTCATATAAACCAACGTCAGTTGATGTGCAATGTAGTACCTCAAATTTCCTCAGTTGAAACTAATGATTTAACATGAACCAAGTAGCATTTGAAAAATGCATTTTTCTGTAGCTGAGAAAAAATGCAATAAAAAAGAAAGATGCATGGCAACTAAAAACACTAGATGGCAAGTAATTATCATTCCCCATCTTGCTACCAATGTTATTTTAAATGAATCTTCTTACTTTTATCTTTGTCTTTGCAATCATTAGCAAATGAAAATCACCTAAAGCTCTTTCACACAAAAAAAGGAGAAAAAAAAACCCTTTTTTTATTTCTTTACCCTTAACATTTATTTTTATTCCTCTTTTCCAAAGCATTTTCTTACTTTTCATTAGATTTCCATCATTATGTAAAAAAGATTTTAAACAGAGCAATATGAAAAAATAAAAATTGAGGAATCAAATGAAACGGATGAGCTTTGTTCGAACATAATCTCTTAACTGATTTTACCGTGGATACGTTTGTATTAATGGTTGTTTTCCCATTTCATGTTTTACTAATGGGCCATCTCGAAAAAATTATAAAATTTAATTTAACGTACTTTTAATCTGATTCTCCATGAACACAATCACATTTAGCAAAAATGCCTCTCAGTAACTTATTTCAGTTTTCGGAATCATTCAAGTAGATATTGAAACGATAATGGGTTTCTATCTAATGCGTTAAGTGCAATTGAAAAGATAACTGCCCATCATTTTATGGGTCGGAAACTTATTTCTTTTATTATCCATATTGGTGAATTTTAATAAAATAGTTAGTTTTTCCTCACAACAATGATGTTATTAAATAAATACTATTAATTGGATAATTCTGACGAGAATGAAATAGCAAAAGGACTTTGATGTAACTCTTATAAAATCTTAATTTTATTGCTGCATTTAAAATTTTGATTACAATCATATTTTGTTATAGTTTTTTTTATTTTTATTTTCATACTTGTTTGTTTAGTTTACAGAAAATATCCATACAAATGAACCCAAACATTGCATAGAGAATGCCACTAAAACCATTTTTCAAAAAATATAACTTGTATTATCATTGTAACAATCACATAAAATAAATAATGAAAATTATTGAAGTTAAATATTATCACTTAGGTAAAAATTAAATTTAATCAAGAAATATTCTGTTTTATTAACTTGCAATTATATAGTTAATTCAGCTTTGAAGTATTTACAAGAAACCGATTATATAGTTTACTCTGAATTAAAGCGTATACAAAGATACGATAATATAATTAACTCGGCTTTGAAAGTTTCCCAAAGAATTGATAATATAGGTAACTCAGCTTTTAAGTATCTACAAGGAACAAAGACGGATGAAAACTTAATCGAGATTTTTAATTTTACAAAATACTTTTAATTAAAACTAGAAGATAATACATAGAATAATAATAATAAGTAAATTAAGATTCACAAAGTAACAGAGTTAAATTTTAAAGTTAATATTCAGAGTTAAATATAAATATTTTGGCTAGCCAAGATGAATATTTGAGAAATAAACTATTTTAGCTTTATAAACATTCACAATTTCACTCATGCCCACAATTATGCCATGCCTAAATAACAACAGTTATACAATACAATTACAAATGTTAAAAAAAATCCAGTAATCAGATTTCTAGATGAGTTTTAATAATTTGCTTTTCCAACACCTTAGCAAATGAAACCATCCATTAATGACATATGAAAACCTTAATTAAGCTATAGAATATTTCAAACACTGAAGCCAAAACAATACTAAGTGAATAGAATCTGAGGAAACTAATTTTTGACACTAGTCAATTCAAATGTTATTCGCATACTTCAGGTGCTTCCTCACAGAAAATAATGAAAAATTAGATTATTGCGCATGCTACACTTTTGAACAGAAGGCATAATGATATTCACCAGCGCAACTCTTACTCTCCGACGGCAATTAAGCAAGACAGTTAAATACATTACCGCTGGCAGACAAAAGCCAGTTACGGTTAGTTCTGTAGCTAAGTTTTGACGATTTCATTTCCATGCGATTGATAACAAGGAAGCCAGACTGAAGACCACTGTCTATTTGATTAAATAATAGACCTTGCCTTCCGTAGATGGTAATTATCCTATTTCATCTTGAGAGGTGTGCAGTTAAGGTCAATTTTAACAGGGAGAACACAGCAGTTAGATTCCATGACAATGTCTTCTTAGGAGCTCCTTGTTAGACCAACGCAGTCTATTAAAGCAACGTTACTACGGTTTCTCTTCCAGGCGTCTGTGTAAATATTTGTTCTCTACCGACATTCGGTTGTAATTGGTAGGAATTCTTGATTAGTTGAAGCCGTAGTTGTCACCATTGTTTCAATTTAAATTTAGTTATTCTAGGTGTGTTTGTAATCGAGAGAAAATACATTCGTATCCAAATTGTTAACTTCATACCAATTAGTTAATAATTTATGTACTAATCAAAAATATATGCGGATTTGATTTGAAGTGGATGGAATTCTTTTAAATGATTTTCTGATTTGCAAAATGCATACTTTAAAGTGGTTTTGGTAATGATCATTCAATGAGTTTGCTATTACTGTTGCTCTTGTCTTTTTTGTTTTGCTGTTAAACTTTGAAATAGTTTAGGTAATTAAAAATGTTGACATCAAAAAGAACTCTTGAAAAAGCCCGATGTAATTGAAAATACATGTAAATAGTTTTAAATTATTCGACAAAAATGTAAGGACAGTGTATGAGGGGCGAATACTTCTCAAATCACTTTTTTAACAGAAATATCTTGTGATACCTAATAATAAAAGATTGAATGTGTTTTCATTTGTACACGCACATCCAAAAGTTAAGCACAGAGTGGTAAAATGCGAAAAAATGGACAAGTACTGCTTTGACTGCAACGAAATTCTGCAAGTAAGTAGCTCCATGTTTATTCGTGAAATAAAACAAAGAATTACAAACAGAGATAAAAAAAAAATTGTATTTTCATAAATTATAAGATGACGTCATATTTGCAGTATTAACAAGATGATGTTTAAATTCAAAACAAACAACAAAAACCGAAATTATTAGGGTATGTGAGCACCTCTCACCTGCATACAAAGTGTACAGCGTGTGATGATGCTTGTTACGAGGTGATCAACCACCGCAGAGTCCAACAATTGCCATTCTTCCTGTAGGGCAATTTATGAATCTCCAAGATTGGATGGAGGTGGGAAACGTCTACATACAGCACGGTCGAGGGCATCCCAAAGATTTTCAATTGGATTAAGTTCAGGCGAGTAAGCCGGTCACTCCATACGAGCAATTCCCTGATTCTCCAAAAAGTCGTCAACGATGGCAGCTCTGAGGGGACGCGAATTATCATCCATTAAAACGAAAGAAGGACCACCTGCAGCAACGTACAGTTTCACAATGGAGTTTAAGACTTCATCTCGATATCGTACAGCCTCACAGAACATCGCCTGAAGATGTGCAGGTCAGTGCTATATCCCAATGAAATCCTTGCCTAGACCATGATGTTTCCACTGCGGAATGCCTGATGTTCGGTGATGTTCTGGGGCCAATTCCGTGCTAATTGTTTCTTCCAGACCCTTATACGCTTATCATCGGGTAGTAGGGCAAATCTGGACTCATCTGTGAACATAACGTTGTTCCAATCAGACACAGTCCTATTCACATGCTGGCAGAATCACTTTAATAGTGCCCCTTTGGATAGGATGGATAAAGAAACACAGACTCGTGGTATCCGGGCATACAGACCATTCATGTGTAGCCGTCACCGAACAGTAGTGGAAGATATTTTCTTATCAATGGACAGTGCAACCATAGATGTCCCACGTGTGGAGGATGATCTTCGATTCCGTTTGGTTATAACAGCAATATATATTGATATTCCGCGGGGGTTGTAATCCTTGGACGATCGGCTGCAGGTCTTCAGACAACTGTTTGGCTGGTTTGGAATTATTTCCATAATCAAGAAATGACGAAATGATGAAGGCCGAAGAAAAGAGCAGCATCCGTGAAACATTGTCCTGCTTCATTTCCGACATCCTCTAGCGCTCAGAATTATCTAGTCGTCTTGAAAATAAACCATACGAATGTTCTAAACACCTTTCATTAACACTTACTTGCAACTTCGTTAATCCTTCACAATGCCGGCTTCTTATACCACTGCCTGTTATGCATATTTTACGACGCGAAACCGAGCTTGGCTGTTTACCTAACATATTTACATACCTTCCTTTCTACCTTTGCAGCAAATTTCATCTTCTTTAATTCAGATTGGCTTACGGAAATTAACATTTTCCTCTCCATGCTTAACTTTTGGAAGTGAGTGTACATGCCAGAATAGGATAAGATGAAAATATATATATATATATATATATATATATATATATATATATATATATATATATATATATATATATATATATATATATATATATATATATATATATATATTTAAAGATAGAGAGAGAGAAAATATAAACTAAAGTTGAGTTTATCTTAGATTATTGATTACAATAACTAATATGTTAAATTTAATTACATTACATTAAAAAATATTCTCAAATAGTTTGTATCTTCTGTTACTTCTTAGTTATTTGTATTTTTGTATTTGTATTTCTATTTTCCCTTTTTATTCTTTGTCTTATTCCTCGCAAAACAACATGAAATGCTCTATCCTTCCTGTACAACTCTAACTTCCGTGAAACCCGGACTAAACTTGATACAAAGAATAATTTGTCTTAATACTGAAAAGTAGGCAATTAAATGAGAATGAAAAAATCCACCTCTACGAAGAAGAAATAAAAAAATAAATAAAAAAAACTCAGAGAATCATGAACGAGACAGCTGTTTGGATTATTTCGTGATTCCCAGAGAATGATGGATTCTGAGCAGCCATCCGCCATCAATGTTTTCTTTTCCTTAGTCGTTTCCTGCTCAGGAATTGTCCTTAATGGAAATCAGAGCAGAATTTTTGCACTAATCAAAAGCCCTTCAACAAGAGTGGGGTAAGGGGAACAATTGGAGATGGAGCACACCAAACGAAATTTAGGATTGTTTGAAGGTTGCGCTAAATGTGTGCCAATGTTTTGAGGAAACGAATTTTAGCTTTACAGATTTTTTTAAGGAAAATATCGATTGCTACTATTTATGTCAATACAAAAATAGTAAAACTAATTAAATATGTTTACTTAGAATTTTTTTTATTATGGATTAAACTAAATTGAGTTTTGCTTTATAAAATTATACCCTGAAATGTGACTACACAGTGCTGTAAGCATATTTATGAATAAAGTTACAACATATTTAAAAAACATTTTGTAAGTTATTAGTGTTTCTCTGAATTTGCAACAAATAAAACTTGAACTGATCTCTTTTTTAACAAAAAAATTGTTTTATAGAAACCCAATTAATGATCCTGATACAGTTGCGATGTTTCATATTCAGTATGTTTCATAACTTTGCAGCTCAAATAAGAACGCTTTTAGTTTAATTTGAATGAATCTATTTAAAAAAAAAATAACTAATATTTAAGTAAAATATTTTTTATCCGTCTCAATTAATCCTAATAACCTTTTTTATTTAACTTACTTAGTACCTTTAATAGAAAGATAGGACACTATTCATTGAAAGTAAACTTAATATCGTGATTTTAAGCTTTCAAACAAAAGGAATTAAAGCGTTCCCAACACTATTATGAAAAATATGGATCATTCTATTGGATCACAGAATCATCAGTTATTTCAACACTGAAAGGCTATAGAATGATCCATTGAACTCGCTTTTACTTCCAGTAATTAGAAACTTTGATGACGTTTCAAACAGAGATTAATAATGGGTTGGAGATAATTCTTAGGAGAAAGTGCCATTAACAACAATCACGCTGACAGTCGCCAGAGGCCTGCTGCAAACTTGGGATTTTCTCTCACAAACTTTCGAAAGCTGGATGACTTAGATTTCATTTTTCAGTAATTTCATATAAGCGCTCGTTTAAGGGTTATTTTTTAAAAGGAAACAACTTGATGGTAAACTTTGATTCAAATTTATTGCGATACATCCTTAAAAGTGCAGTAATGCTATAAATTGTCTTTAAAATGCATGAATTTTTAAAATTATTATATATTATATATTTAATTGATGTGAATTGTTTTGTATTTTGTAAGTGATAAAAATATTATAAGTATGTGATTGTTAAAGATTTAAAAATAGAAGTTCCGTCGATTTTTCCTCTAATTATCTATAAAAAAATATTTAATTTTAGCTCATATGTCTCAGTATAACATGCGTTTTTGAAAAAACAAACCTTTGCTTCTGATGAAGAATATCATTAAAAACAAAAATATTAGTTACGAAGAATTGTTTAATAAAAATAATAAAATGATTTCTGTATCTCAATTATGAATTAATTATAATATTAAATTTTTGATGAATTGATCCGTTACTGAAGCTGATACTAATAGTTTAATATATATTTCCTCTTAAAAAGAATTGCAAATGTAAAAATTAAAAGAAATTATCTTAAACAATGACGCTAAAATATGATTTTTAAATATCTTGTATTATGCTTTACTATACTTCAATTTAAACAAGGATTCTGAATATATATGTAGATATATCTTTTCAGTGAAAAAATACACTTACATTATTATAAAAAAAATATGCTATTTAAATTGTGTGAGGAAATAACTTTATACGTTATAAAGGACGAAAATGAATAATTTTGGTTGCTTTTTGTTCAGTGATGAATTTATTAGAAAAAAAATGCGCATTTTTCTAAGCATATCTGGTTGGAAGTATATTGAAATACTTATAGTAATTTTTTATTTTGAAAAAAATATCCATATATAAAATTGAAAATTTACCAAAAACTAAATATTAAATGCAGTGTTGAGAAAAATGTACACCGCGAATTCGGTTACAAGAAAACTCTATTTTATATAAAGTAACTTTTTGTTATGTAACTTTAAAGTGAGAAAAAATTCGTTGCACACATAATTCAAGCTTGGCAGCTAATTAAAATTCAATCTATTTGAAATTTCTTCGCGATTCTTGTTTATGGCTAGAATTTATTTGTTTCAAAAGTACGCAGAAAATGTCGAGACTCTTGAATAAAATTTTAAGGTGTGACTGGTTCACGTTCCCTATAATTCATGGCACCATACTCAAATTAATCACATAATACAAATCAATTTTGTAAACGTAGCCCCATCCTATTCACTAAAAAAAATCACAGTGGCAAGGTAAATTACCTTACACAAACTAATATTACCTTACACAAACTAATCCATTCACCAATAAGGTATAATATTTAAGCAGGAAAACACTCAACAACCTACTTTATACATTAGCAGAGTGATTACAATACTGGCTTGGAATCACGAAATCGTAGAATCATTTCTATATTCAACCTCCTTACCCACCTTCATTTGTCCATGAATTGCATTATTAAAATTGTACCTAGTTTCCCCAAATTTTAGATATATCCTCCTGAGACCCACAACTGTTTGGAATATGATTTAAAGCTAATTTTTATGTATATTATTCTTTTGGGTCTATGTAACGTACTTATAAAGTTATTCGGTTTCAACTATAAAGATGGGTCAAAAATTGACTATCTGCTTATGCTTGCAAAAATTCTGAAATTTAATTGTTCTGATGTGAAATTTAATCATGAATCGCTGCAAAGCAGTTTCGTGAGGATGTGATACATAAAAATACGTTATAGTTAGTGCACAAAATTTTTGTTCGCGCTGAACATCCAGACTTCCAACAACGTGAGGAAAAAGTCTAAGTGTCCATTGCTGGTATGTGCTTCGCACCAACTTTTCGTGGCGCCTCTACTGGCAGCTGAACTGTTTTTAGCCGTTTCTTTACAGGCTCTACTTCTTCACAATCGGTGGAACTATCATAAGCTGTAGGACTGAATTCGGCTATTTCATGCAAAGAAAAATTATGTGCCCGAAATCCGATCGCATTTAAATGTATGCGGGGCCTCAGGAGGATATTTATAATTTGTGAGCTTTTGTGTAGTACATATAATTAAAATAAATTGATATGTACTACACAATGTTATTGAATTTAAATTTATTCATCATTTCAGTGCCTCAATAAAGATTTGTATTCGATATTAAGTGGTAACTTATCAGCATAAATATTATTTTGAATTTTGTTTAATAAATTTAAAATTGGATTTATACATTCAAATTCACCATATCGTTAAATTTTAATACAAATAGCTCAACCTCAGACCAAAATCCAACGCTTAATAATCTGAAAAGTCTAACAAACTAATCTAAATATTCTTTCTAAACTCTTAATAAAAGTATAAAACAATGCCGAACCTCAGAGACTTCTGCGTCGCCAGAAATTAGATAAATAGTTACACATAGTTATCCTCATATTAAAAGGGTTGATACAAATTTATTTTGCAAAATTCCCCCTTGAGACCTTGAAGCTGTAACTGGCAGTCGATCGGCATTTCGACGCTCAGGGCATTTGGAAACTCTGATAGTCGACTAAGGGACAGTACACCCAGAGCTATCTTAAATATGCACGCATTTACCTTCAGCTAATTAGCCGCTTAATTACACTTAATTACGTCAAGAATCTTGCACCACTTTCATTGTCGTCTTTTACTTTGATTTTCAATCCACTATTTTATCCTCTCAAATGGGATTGCTAAATAATATTCCGTTTCGAAATTGTGATGTAGACTGTTTATACAGGGTGATTAATTTAGATGAGTATCCGTTCGTTTTTGGTATTATCTACATCTCTAATGTATGTATACATATTTATTTTGAAAAACCATAACTCATTTAATATGTCTGTATTCTATGAGATGGTATTGTTATTGCATATATCAATGATGTGCTCAGTATTCTTACGTCAAAATCAAGGTTATAGTACTTAATTGACACGAATATTCGTCTTGAGAATGATTCCAAGTTAAACCGCATAGGTATAAACTTATTTTTCATTCCTATATACTTATACGTAATGGCCGTCAGGCTAACCAAATCAACATACAGGAGATTAAAGGTACCAAGGTCGTGGGTTTAGTCCTGGATTCACCGAATACTGGTGTGTACGATAATAGGTGCTCGTATATGCTATAAATAGGTCGTGGCCTCAATGTCCTCTCGTAATGGTGTGGTTGGAGTGAGAGTTATGCACGATAAGGAACCAACCTCGTAACCTTATCGTATTTCAAAATTACGAGGCGTATTTGACTGTGATAAGCATTTCATTGTGGTAGAAATAGACAGCCGAAACAGTTCAAACTAAACTAAATATACAGTATGTTCATAATTTAATATTTGCATATTTAGTAACGTCTATTCCAACAAAAACATCTCTGTAAAAAGGCGCCAAGTTCTTCATGCAATGATTATGACCGTGAAAAGTATTGAGATCTAAAGTAGAGTCATATTTATCGTTGTTGTAAATTACTGGGTAATGAAATTTAATAAATTTCCGTGCATAGGCCTAAATATCTAACTGCAAAAAAATATGTCACACTTGGCCATTACGTATTCTTGTTCACTGACGCTTAAAGGCCAAGTCACACAAGCATTTTTGTAGGTAGATATTTAGGCCTATGCAGGGGATTTTTGACTTTGAGAAGAACATTTTACTAATTTCCATTGTCTGTAATTTACAACAACTTTAAACTTGGCTCTACTTTAGATCTCATTACTTTTCAAGGCCATAATCATTGCATGAAGAACTTGGAGCCTTTTTACAGAGATGCTTTTTGTTGGGATTTCACTTCTTTTTTAAGATATTACTTTTAAATTTATTACTTATTTGCACACAAGTAATTAGTTTTAAAATGTTTAGTGATCGTAATTTTTAAACTTGCAAGAAAACTTTCTGGGTTTGAAAGGCATACATGTTTTTTTGGCACTTACTTATTACATAGCCGACCGTTGACAAACTTTTTGTTAGAGGTCAACTACGAAAACTATACAACTAGCCGACTCCTTTATTCTTTGAATTATTATTTGGTTTTAAGGAAGTTTTAAAAAAGTTCTAAACAACATCCAATTCGCGGATAATTATGCGAGATTTTTCTAAGAAAGTTAAATATATCGGACAGCAGTCCATGGCATATACATTCAATATACATTCAATATGACTTATACATTCAATATGAGTGATGATAATATAAAATTATTTTAAATAAATATTTCATTCAGATATGCAAACAAAATTGGCAAAGGTGAAAAAAAATCAACAATTGGCGATCATTTCGTCGGTGATAAAATATCGCCAATGGTCGATTTCATAATGCCAAGTATACTTTTTTTATTATTATTTCTAGATTTTAGAGGCTTTGCGACGTGTGGTGAGTTTGTCCTCTATTTATATATATGCTAAGAGCTACTAGTATTCTAAGTTTTATAATTCTAGCCCCAATAGAAATGAATTTGAATTGAGACTCAAATTTTTCGAACATTGCCCCCTTTAGGGAATTTCGAAGCGGAAAATATCGATTTTTAGATTTTTTTTTCTTTGTGTGCGTGTTAAAACTTACAAGCATACCAAATTTCTTAGTTCTAGCTCTGATGGAAGTACCTTAGTAATTTCATGATCAGTGAGTGAGTTTTGGGTGGATTTCAAAAGAAGTCGTTTCCTGCCGTTTTCGAATTTGATTATCTTGACAACCAATATAATTGGAGACTTGAAACTTAGGGGTCTTACTAAAGTGGCTAACAGCTAGCCGTAAAAGGAATTTCAGTTCTCAGGTATACTGTAATACGCATATATGAGAGGTTAAAATACTGCTGAGTGGCTTCCGGTAAAAGATGGCTTTCAATAAACTTGGCGGTTGCACTGCCATGCACCTAGATAGCCTGTTCTAATTAAATATCTTAGTAAAATTTATTTAGTACACATACTATTTAGAATAAGGGAAAATAACAACTAAAAAAACTTAGCATCAGATAAAATTTTCACCGCCAAATGAAAATATGAAATTTCAAGGCTAATATAGAAGTTAACTTTACAGGTTGAACCTTAAAGGGAAAGTTGTGAATGAAGTTTTTAACCAAAAATAGACAATATAGTAAAGTTTTTAGAAACTGAATTATAAATGTTGTCATTGAAGCATCATTTACGGATATTGAAGGTTGTTTTACTTTTAGTCATCTTTGCTCTATGAACTGAATAGTAAGTTTACAAAGGTTTATGAACAGTTAATGTCTACAAGATCCAAACTGCTGTAAAAAACGTTAATTTAGTTACGACCACCTTATATTAATTCATTTTAAGGTGATCCCTTAATTGTAAAGAAATACGATCACGAATTTTAATATCACGTAGCAACTTTATACACTCTTATCTAATTATGTTTCAGTATTCATTTGTTGCATCAGTCGTGTTAAAGTTAATTTAGTTCATGACTTAAAACATTACTAACTCAAATGCGTAGAATTATAATTTAATCATTTTTAAGAAAAAGTAGTTGTACCGTATTAGGAGTAAAAGGGAGAGAAAAAAACACAATTTCATCAAGCGTAATAAGCGCCAAAATAGTTTTCTGAAATTACCTTTCTTCCTCAATTTCATCCATCATAGAAAAGTTGACATACAAGAAGTATCACACATGTTAAGAAAAAAAGAAGGGAAAAAAAAAAAAAAAAAAAAAAAAACCCGCTTTTCCGAGTTAGTTAAATTAATGATAAAAACTCACAATTGAAATTAGGAAATACTAAGATACCCTCAGACTTAATTAAAGTGTAACCATAATATCAAGTTAAAGTACGCGAGGGCAAAGCATTTGCAAAACAGACATAGAAAGGTGAAAAATAATATCCAACAAATTAAAGCATTAGATCTCATACAATGATTAAAAATCCCGCCAACTCTGAATCCCCAGAGTTACTCTACTATGATAACAGTCTCAATCTTTAGCATTCCCATGTGCTTTGCCACTTATTCAACGTACACAAAACAAATTAAAAGCTAGCTAGTAGGTAGCGAACCCATATGCATGCCTCACACCAAAATAAGACTAATGAATTTTTATCTTCTTTTTCAATTTAGTCGTAAGGGTTCCCATTGTTGCTGTTATTTAATTTTCTCTTATCAGGAAATTATTTTTAACTTGTGAGCCTACCCTCTGGATACAACATATAAAGCCTGTTGATTAAATTTTTTTCAACTTTAATCCCTAAGTACAAACTTTCGTGATAAACGTAATACTTTATACAAGACCCGATGCTTGATCTGCTTCTGAAGATGCTGTGAAGGACTATGATGATGCGTTATTTTGGAAATTACATTCGATCCTAAGGGGAATGACCTGGCATTTCCTTTAATGCACATTGTTATTTCCTGGAGAATTAAAGTTTGTTTTTGATCCAATTTACCTGATTCTGAATATTTCCTTGAAGAACTGAGATGGAAAATACTAATTTGAGAAGGAAGTTCGATTCCCTTGTGAAATGTAGAAGGAATTGTCATGTAATTAAGATATACTATATGTGGATTGAGATGGAACTTATTTGATGTTTCTGGTTCCGTTTGAAGACATTTTCAAACCACATTCCTAAACTAAGCATTGAATAAAATGCAAATTTGCCACTTAAATATTTAAAAACTTTTTGATAGGCTTTATTATAACAGTTCGGTGCTATTAAAAATAATAAATACCTGCAAATTTAAAGGTGCGTTGCAATCTTTATTGTAAATTTACATAATTCTCTTCACTGGTAAATAAGAATAAATTCCTAATTTAATTGAATTTCCTTACCATTACCCACTGTATTCACTAGTTATTTAATAAAAAAAAAATATTAGTATCGTTCTCATTTGTTTATATAAAATATTTTAAACATTGTAATCTTACAAATTATATTTCAAATATTATAGGCCAAAATAAGATGTTAAATACAAAATATGAAATTTTAAATATGAAATCTTAAATATGAAATCTTAAATATGAAATTTTAAATATGAAATCCCGACTCAGTTTCTTCGTCAGGGGTCATGAATCCAGTCGGGATTTCAATTGATGCGTTTCTGAAGTGCAACTGTTTGATTACACCATTGATATTGATATAATCAAACAATTGCTCTTCAGAAACGCATCCATTAAAAATCCAACTGGGCTCAAGCCCCTTGACGAAGAAACTCAGTCGGGATTTCATATTTAAAATCTCATATTTCGTATTTAACATCTGGTTTTGGCTTATAATTCTTTCAAATATAATTTTTAGGATTGTATTGCACATTCTGCTTTCATGTAGCAATGCGCTGAAAGCGTGTGTAATGGCTTTCGAACTTTTTATATATATCTATTCTGTACGATTGTTTTGACTTTTCTGCAATAGATTTATTATGACTTTCTTGTTTTTGATATTAAACAATTGAAATAATATTAACAAATAAAAAAAATATTTGTTTAAAAGATAATCCTTTCTAAAAAGGGTGTAAATGAAAACTAAATTTTAAAAAAGAACTGCAAATACAATTTTGAAATTAGTAAAATATGTTTTGTGTATTTTGTATAAGCATGTTACTTGGCATTTTACTTATAACCAGTAAACTAACTTTTAATTTCAAACATATATTTTTGGGCAACAGTATCATGTGATTATTACTTACAGGGTTTTATTTGGAATAGGAACAAATTGTAACTGTATCTAGCAACTAACCTCACAAAATCACATTCATACCTACTAAGATCAATTTTACTTCATATCAAATTTTACACTGTGTAATTAAAAACTCTTATAATATGAAGACCGGAACATTTTAAATGCTGGGAAGGCAAAGAGAGGAGCATCGAAATAAACCCCATTACTTCCCTTTTATCTTTTTTTTCTGGCAACTGATAGTTTTTGCAAAAATAAGCAGGCCAATTCATTCAAATATGGACAAAACACATTAAATTTGGTTAAAAATTGTCTGAAATACAACAAATAGATTGACTTATAACCTTAGATATTTTCTTTTTTTAGACATACAAATATTTATCGATTTACCATTTAAAGATTTTTCCCGAAGCTCTTCCATAATATATAATATTATTTTCTCTCAAAATCAAAATTGGACATATCATATTCTAATTAACATCATTGCTGGCTATTCTAACGTCACAAGCAAGGCGAACATTGCTACGTACTAATAATTTTATTAAATTTGTCAGTGACATTTTTTTAAATAAAGTGTGTAATAAATTATGCTAATATAAGTTATTTGTGTAAAATAAAATTTTAAGACCTGCTCTGATTTTTTTTGTGATTGTAAAAATTATGTAATCAAGACATGTTGAATAAAATTTTCATAGCGTATTTTAATTACTAAGTAATTATTATAGTAAATTAAATTCATGGCTAGATTTATTGGTTAATTTTAAATTTAATGAGATTGGATCAAACTTGACATGTTGATCCTACTCATATCTTTGCATAAGGAAATAAATTACACTTAATTGCAAATTAATAATAATTCAAACCTATTTTCTTGTGATAAGTAATATCTCATTTTATACATGAAAATGCATGATGAATGAATTAAAACAGGATGAAATGAATGATGCAGTGAATTTCATCATCGTGACATTTCTACGCACTCCTCAACATATCTAATTAACAAGTTTAAAAATTATTCAACTGGGAAATAATGCTGTGATGCTTGGATTACTTTAATCTATGAAGATCTAGAGACGATAGAAATTACTAAAACCATATCAACTAAGTACAAAGGAATTTAAATTCCGTTTCAAGAGATTTTAAATGCAATTCTTGAGAGAATTGTTGGTAATAGGAACACCAGGAAGTGTGAATCTTTATCAACTTTCAAACCCTTTTATGATGCGGATTTGGATGTCTATACTACAATTTACAACGTACTTAGCTGGGTTAGTTGAGTGGAAGTTTGTTTAAATTAAAGTAAGTAAAAAATATCAATGTGTGTTTATTATTAGTACTCTGTATACCAATATGATATCTTTAAACTTCATTAAAGAAATAATTTAATATTTTATGGAGTAACGTTACTTATTAAATCTTCATATAGGCTTTATACGAGATATAATATAGATGGATTGTGTCTATTTAACAATATTTTTTTGGTAAATAGCAAACAATAAGGATATTTGCCTAAAATAAAAAATAAAAAGTTTGATGTTTTCAGCATTTTTTAATAAATAATTGTTTAATAAAACCTCATTCAAATTACACAGAAATAAAAACTTTGCCGGAATAGTCACAATTTCTATTTATTTTATTAGTTTAATAATTTTTCTTCACCTTAGAATATTTACTAACACATCTGAAAATCTATTTATTTGCTGCTATTTTCTTAATAAGTTAATAAGCAGAGTGATCCAAAAGGGTGCAAAAGGGGGTTCTTTATTTATTGTTTATACAAAAAAAAGCAATTGTAAACTAGTACCATGGTATAAGAAGGTTCAAAACAGGTCCAAATGCCCTTTCTTTGTTCGTAAAGTATCCCTTTTTAAGAAACAGAAAGAAAATATGCCAATCTTAATTGATATTTTTCAAATTAACAGCTTAAGAAGACAAATAGAGATCCTTATGTAATGTGTCTCACTATTTAAAATGGATACGCAATCCATCTCAAAACTATCATACTGGGCAGATAAAATTGCTGAAAGCATTCTTAATACCTCATTATTACTTGTCAAAATGAAAAATGAAACTTAATTTTTTTTTATATATATAAAAACATGTTTTGAGCACCCTTGTGTAATTATTCTCCAAAGCTTATGGAAAGAGTGTGCATTAAGGCACTAAAATAGGGAAACTAAAAATCATTTGCGCAAGTAATTACGCGTTAAACTGCTTACAATATTCAGCTATTAGTCCTAATACATCTAAGCACTAAGAACGCTACAAACAAGCAACCTAGCCAACTTCCATAACCAAAATAAACCATAATATATTCTTGTCATCTGATTGGTTATGCCGGACACGTAATGTTAATGGTGTGCACTGTCCGGGACCGTGCATATAGATGTGTCATTAAGGACGTCCACTGCCGGACCTTGCTTGAAAGGCAAGTCTTCTCACCTTATCCGGGCTTCTACTAGTTAAATTCAAGGGCTCAGGGCACATTTAAGACCATCACCGGTATGGGATAGACCCTCCTACCCCTAACGAGTTAACGGGCAGTCATTTGCCTATCATTAGCTCCCGGATCATTTCGCTTCCTGATAACGCTTTGACAACAAGGCTGCCATTGCCAGGGAAAGAGGAGATTTTATGGCACAGAACGGCTATTAAATTCTTTAATGACAAAACACGACAAATTGAGGTTTTATTTTCAGAGGAGCTGGGTATTTTTGCCTGTAATAAAATCCATATCTGATTACTGTGCACTGAAGAAGGCATATGGTTAGTAGAAGAATATTAAAATAGGATATAATAGGAAGAGGATGAATATGGTCTTGTGATGTCAGTTTTCATAAGCATTTAATATTGAAGATGCCTAAAGCCTAGGAATATAATGAAGATCGAAATAGAAGGATAAATGAAGTTTTACATTTATTTTGATGTGCATTTTATGTTCTTTCCCACTTGAGCAATTGTAATTTATCTTGATACTTAATTATAATATGCATCTGACTTTTCAAATTATACTTTTTATTCCACATTAAAATGTGGAGGGTACTTTTAAAATATTCAAAATTTATTACACATATCTAGACTGAGGGGGTTTAAAATAAAATTGTTATTAGGTATTAAGTGTATATTTGCGTCTAATTATCACCCTAAAATTATTTACTATATTCTTTCAAATTAGGAACTCTAATCTGTACTAAACTTGAAGAAATCTCTTGCAAATTGATTTAAAATATTGTTTAATATGATTGCTATTTTTATGATTAAATATTATTTCACTCTATATTAAATATGTCATTGTCATTAATAGTTTTTCATTGAAAAAAGCGTATAGTAAAATAATTTTTTTTTTAAGTTACCATGTTTTCTGAGTGCTAATAAATTATTACATTCGTGCAACAGTGACTGAATAGAAATCAATATTATATATATACTTTATACATAAACAATATAGGTACTTTATACAAAGTTATACATATATATATATACTTTATATAAACAGCCCCTTTATACAAAAACAAAATTTATACTTGATGCACCAATTTAAATGATAAGACCTATGCTTCCGGCTATTAGTTTATTTGCAATTGCACATAGTGTTATTGTTTGAATATTGAATCTAAAAAGAAACAGAAATAATCCAAAATTTCTGGGTAGTTTTGATAGTATAAAGTAGATGGCAAAACTATATAATAAACTAGCAAATTTTTAATTAAATTAAAATTTAAAGAAGAAATAAAACAAATATTAAATAGTGAAAATAAAACATTAAACCTATTCACCACACATAAAACATCGAGTTTAGACCAAATATAACATTACTTACGTTGTTGTCCGTATTATTTTAACATAATTGCTTAAATATATTTACCTATTTATTAAACACATGCAGGTTGTTCATTCATAAAATTTTCGCTTTCAAAAAACAATACTTTTAAAATACATTAGTTGTTTGATGCGCTTCGAGGTTAAAGATGAACAACAATACACTTGTATTTATTTACTCAAAATGATTCTAAGATTTAAATTTTCTGGCACAAGACATATCAGGTATGATATTTCTGTGACGTTAAAGTGTATTAATACTTAATAACACCCACATACTGCAATCTATTGGCTTAAAAGATATATTCCAACTACATGTCGTTCTAGAATGAAAAATTACTTTTTAATTTTAAGCTAATTTGGGGTACTCCAAGCCATGTTAGTGACAAGCTGTCGCCAAATGCACGACCTTTATGGATTATTCTCCAAGTCTCTCATTTCGCAATTAGTTTCTTACTAATCCGGCTTTACACATTTTGGCAATTTATCTCACTCTTGGCGATTATCTATATTTAAGGCGAGCTCTGTTAAGAATATGACTGCTAAAACTGCTCCTGTCTTTTGATTACGAACAAATTCTAAAGGGAATTTATTTACCTATTAGAGTAGAACTTATTTCCTTAACATGAGGACAACTCATGATAAGTTCCGGAATACTAATAGATGTTTAGAAGTATGTTATTTTTTTTTAGAAAATTAACGAATATGTACTTAATGTATTTTATAGAATTTATCTTTGTATTCAATTAATAGTCATAAGGGTTTTCCATGGCATAAAATACTTATTTGTCTGTGGTTATAGATGGAATACGGTTTGTTATAAGAATGGATTTAATTTTAGTATTTGCGAAAGAAAATAATAATGCTAATTGTTACACATGTTTCATGGGTAGATAATATTGACTTCATGTATAACATATTCAAATATGAATGCGAAAAAAAATATTGACAAGAAACAGAAAATTTTAAATATATAAAAATAAATATATTAGTCATCAATTTATAACCTCTAAAATTAAAAGCTTTAATTAAGAAACAAATGATTGAACAGCTTGTTAGTACAGATCGTTGCAAATGTATTGAGCCAGGGCTATGGTCAAATCATTTTATGTGTGTAATAAGCTTAAAAAATACTAATGATACACATACGCATACTTTTCATATTTAAATATAGCTTTGATGTTATTCAACAAAGCATTTAGAAAATCCTAAAATCTTTATATAATTACGATGTTACAAAAATTTACCAATTCATAATACGTCAATTTGTAAAAACGGTCAATATATTCGCGGATCAAATAAACATCCGACTTTTAACAAACCATACATTAAACGACTCAGTTTGTGACGACAACAATGATGATTTGAAATCAATTTTGGCAAACTTCTTTCTGTGCTGTCCAAACCGTTGTTCTTCCATCCAAGGATTGCAACGATCGACTTAATTTCCCTTAATGTCCATAATGAATCCCAGGACGATAGTGCGTAATTTGACACGCAGCTGATTGCTTTTAGACTCTAATGATGTATGGGGTAGATACAGTCTCTAGATATTTATCATACAAACATCTTTGTTTACAGATATCAGTTCTAGTTCTTTGCAAATTAGCTGAAAACGTCCTTAATTACTTCACAGTTAGTTTACTAATTTATTTATCGAAGCTTTCGCTAATAAAGGAAACGGAGCAAATGTAATCTAAATAGAGAGCTAATCACTTTGTATTCATTGAATAAATTCAGGTCAACTTAGATAAAGGAATTTAAAAGTTATTCTTTTTAATGGGGAAGATTTTATTTCTTTGTGTTTCAAATATTGTAAATGAATCGATTTTCTACAGGTTGTTAGATTGTGTCTAATCCATAGCTATTATTATGATTAATAATTTCCGAAATTATATTGACCTTAATAAGTAACTTACCAATCCAATAAGCTAGTTAAATATTTACATGCTTTAATTGTCAGCACTTGATTTGTTTTAGAGATTTCTGTTTTCAAAATAACTGTATAAAATTATTTAAAGTGCCGTATTCAAATCCTGGTTTAGGCATGAATGTGCTTTGTGGTTCGGATTCCTTGTTAACTTGTAAGTCTCACCCTGATTTTTTATTATTGAGCACGAAAATAGGTCATTAAGCGAATAAACTAGCCAACTAGCCATCTGTAATCCATTAAGATGCACTATACCTCAAACTAAATTTTCATGATGTATTATTTTTATATATATATATATATATATATATATATATATATATATATATATATATATATATATATATATATATATATATATATATATATATATATATATATATATATATATATATATATATATATATATATATTGAAGTATGCCCATCAGTTTGAAAAATAATAATTTTAAAAGTAGATGTCTTCCCAAGCATTTACATGAATTAAAATACAAATATATTAATATATTTGGTGGCAGAAATATAAGAAATAATTCGTCTCATTACATTCTATTTTTACCTCAAGCACTACACTCACTATGATGGAATTTCTTCCTTCTTCTAGTAATATCTCTCACCAAAGAAAAATTCTTTAACAGATAAGGTCAGAAAAATGTCATTTCTCCTTTTGTATCACTTCACCTGATTGAAGAACCCCGCCTTTACAATCTGTGTCTCAAACGCAACCTATAATTTATCACACCCAACTACCCAGTTCCGAATTATGCTTTAATCGCTATGCAGTGTGTTTAGCCCGATAAAACTTTAATGGGGTTCGCATCCTCACGAAAGAAACAATGCGCTTGATTCCTTGGCACTCTGTCAAGAAATACTTTTCCGTGAATTGGCATGATACTATTGAGTCTACAGCATGCTATACTATGGCATATAACATTGTTGCACTTGTTAAAATTCTTCAATTTAAGGCACAAGTCTTCATGGGAAAATATTTTCATTAATTTTGTGACTTAACAAGTGATAAAAACTTAAAATGTCTGCATAATGTTTTTTATTTGATGATACTTAAATAATTAATTAAAATTAAATTGCCTAATTAGGGTCTAATTGCAACAGTCAGAACTCAATTGGTACCTTATATCCAATTTTATTTGCAAATTAACACAATAATTTGCCACAGGGAACTTACTAGAATTGAAAAAATAACATAAATAGGTTTTTTTCATGTAATTTTATTTCGAAACTACGTAGAGTTACCCACTTTTTTAAAAAGCGCATTAAAATTCGGAATTATTAAAAACTAATTCATTGTATTAGCTCTTAGTAGGATCTCTGTTATGAATTAAACACTTTAAATTATATTAAATATATGCTTAACTGATGGATTGAAACTGAAGTCATTTCTTGTGTGAAAAAGTATTTCGTTGACAAAACTGGTTCCTCAAAAATCAAGTTTAAAATTTGCTTTAGTAATCTTTCAACAATGTGTACCGTCACAAAAATGAATGCAGTTTAAAAAGTAGTTTGAATATCATTAAGAACCTAGTAGCATTTTAAATCTTCTAAGTTTGAGAATATTTTAGAGTAAAAAAACTGTTCTTTTCAGCAAATTTACCCATTTTCAATCTATACATTGTACATTAAAGTGATTTCATAGTGAATGTAGGTTAACTATTGTAAAATATGTATTATTAAGAAAACTCGAAAAATCAAACGTGAAAGACTATACGAGACTACATTCAGGACAAAAACAGTTCAAGAATAATAAATGAAAATAACATATCTAATATTTGTTTAAAAATAAAATTGAATGGAAGATGAAGTCTAGACTATTTTCTCATCGAGGGGTTCATCAAAACCAAAATCTCAAGGCGGCCGTTTTGAAAAGGCTACTTCGTAGTTTTTGTCAATTGTCACCTCAGTACTACAAAGTGAAAAATGTCAAAATTAAATCAAATACAATTGCATAAAATTAAATGAATTTATAGTAAAAAAAAATATTCGAAGTCGATTGTTTAAATTAACTTATTCAAATTTTATTTTGAACTTCCTAAACAAGTGTTTGTTTTGAAATTTTCAACAATGAAATATTTAGGATACTTCAATCGAATTGTTTAAATATGGCAATTTTACTATCACAACAAAATTGAAAAGTTAAAATGCGCCACTTTTTAAAGTTAGTCTCAAACCAAAAATTTAAACATCACAAATAATTTTTTTTAGATAATTGAAAGGTTGCTTATTTTATAATGTTTATATTTTTAAAGGTTTAATTGAGGTATAATTAGGCATCAATATACTTATTTGCAAATACGTTGTACATAGATAAGGTAATCAATAGAACCTTATGCTAGTTAGTTAATTTTTGCAAAATATACCCCAAATACAAAGCTACAATTTCTTTAACATTTCAGCAGCAAACAATCACATTTCTACGATTGCAACATACCCAAGCTTCATTAGAAGAAATATCTAGAAAGGATTTCAACTAGGTATCCAATCTGTTGATCCATTGCCTATGTGTCCTCAACTCTAATTCTCAAGTAAATATTAACCCACAGCTCTTCCAAAAGCAATTTTAAGGCAGCGAACGCGTTCAGCTCTGATTACTCCCCATAACATGTCAGCAAGCTTAATGAAAAGTGAAGAAGAGAGGACCAATCCTTATCCGATTTTCTTCCTCGGAAACTTAGCATCACTTATCTGGCAAGTAGAATCCCTTATTACCTTAGGACGAGCCATAACGAGAAAAGGGCTGCCCCAAGGGGGAGGTGAGCCCCCATCTCGTTAGACCCCTTTCCCTAAACTCACGGTAAATCTCGAAATAACGAGAAGGAACGGGACGAATGAAGAAATTTACGCGACCCTAGATAACGCAGTTCGTTTTCCTTTCTATCCTTTCTTCATTAACTGTTACACAATTTTCGTTTACATATTGGTGGAGACACTATTTCATTTCATAATCCTATTACAAAGCTGACCCCGAAATGATCTAAGGATCTTTTTTCCCCTTATCTGATTATCCAGTTAGAAGTCTTATAGTAGAATGTATACATAACATGCGCATAAAATGTTCTTCGTAATGTAATTACCTTTTTATAGCTTTTCTTAGCATCATACCTTTTCTTTTAGCTATATGAATCGACTTTTAGGAAATAGGTATAAGCTATGAAAAAAAAAAAAGGTTTTGACCTATACCACCAATTATAGTACGATTTGTGATAAGTTATAATTGAAAATTTCGAAAGAATTTTTCCTCCTGTTTATTATCATGGATTATCGAATTTAGTAATGGGATAATTTAAATAAAAAAAATTCATGAGTAATTACTTAATTGAGTTTACTTTCAATTGGGTTTAAGTTGTTCAGTTCAGTTCACAGTGTGATGTCCCTAAATTTTAGGTACGTCAATAATTTATAAACATTTGATTCAGATGGTTTTTTTTTTAAAGGAAATATCTTAGCTTACATTTGTACATCAATTTTTAGTGAAATATTTATTTCAAGAGTAGGCACTTGCCTTATATTTTTATTCAAGAGTATGCATTTCATTGAGCATTTAAGTGATTTTAATAGCACATTATTCACAATTAGATGTGAAGATATTTTTTAATTTGTATGAGAAGTGTCCATAAACAAGTATTTTTAAATCCTTTCTAATATCTTTTATTTTGTATTAGTCACTCTCATATGATAGTCATGATCGTTTAGTAGACATATGTTTCACTCCAACTTGATCCGTTCAGACGTTGTTTAGATATTTCTAAATTTTGCTCTACACCCAATGAAATAATTGCATTATTCAATTAAAAAAAAATGTGTTCATTAAAATTCAGTTAAAGCATAGTAAGATGTTGTAAAATAGAGGTATAATTATTTTCCATAAACTATACAATTAGAAAATGTTTTAAAATCAGCTGGTTTATAAGAGAAGTACCATATACACTTTACTTTATGTTTAAAGTATAGCTGAATCTGAAATTTCAACGAAAAGTACTAATTCTCGTTGACAAAGTACGCTTGCATAATCCTTTAAGTCCAGGAACTGAAACAAATTGATTTAAGTACTGAACTCAAAGTTTATGAGGCAAGTTTAGCATACAAAAGTCAATTTCAATAAATCATGCATCTAGCGGCGGATCAAAGTATTCTCTTCGCCGAGAAACGCACTACTTTAATTTCCGTTGACTATCCCCCAATTGCCCCAAACGTGCACTTGTGCGCACTTATTTGCATAAACTATTTTAAACAAAATAAAATATTCAGCTCTTCACACAGCCAGCTTTAATAAATGGCAGGTGTAATTAATTTATTCGATGGAGAGGAGAAAATATTTCAAACCCTTTGCAGTAGAATAGCTAATAAAGCATGCTATGCCTGCACGAAACGCAGCCAACACAAACAGACAACGCCCATATGTAGGCAACTTTCAAAGATACAGGCAGGATAAAACACCCCAGAACATACAAATCGTGAGGCCTTCAACGTGTATTGCTTTCTTCTCATTAAAGTTATTTTCAGATTATTATCATTAATGTAATTGGATGGGGACCATCTGATATTTAGACCACGTATACAAGTAAATAATTTGTTCCTTTACATCCTTGCTAAATGAACGCTTTTGTTAGGTCGTATCAATGTTAACACATTAGATGTGATGGTCCCAAATTATACTGCTCTTTTTTTGGTGGTATGAATTACCAAGGGTATTCGAGATAGTACTTGACTTTCTAAATCTTTAGAGTTTGAAAGTGTTAACTCGATATTTATTCTTAATAGATTAAATTACTTTTTACTTTATAAGGATTCAAAGAACAAAATCCCTGAAGATATTTTTTAATGTAAATTTAGATTTAATGTGTGCATAATATATTATTGTGTGATAATAAGAAAAATATAACTTTCAAAAAGCAGTAAAAAAGGAATACTAATAAGAATGACCTTAAATTTGACCTGAATACCACTCGAAAATAAAGAATTTTTTTTTTATATATTTTATTTCTTTTCTATTTTATTTAATCCTTTTAAAATGCCAAATTCAGGTATTAAGTTCCTGTAAATTTTAGTTATAGAACACCCATACCATTTTCGGAGGGTTTTTTCTATACCCATTTTGATTGTAAAAGGCGCCAAAACTCATTCTTGCACACACATCATTTTGCTCTTAGGTCGGCATGGTAGTTGAACTAACAGCTAAGATAATACCAGTACAGATTAGCAGTATTAATATATAGTCGGCAGCTTTTACTTACTGATTTGGAATTCTCTTCCTGTGTCCAAAGTACCGAAAAGTGGTTTGAAACTTTAAGTGGAGTTTGAACCTTTGCACTCAAAGCCGATGTTATGTTTTAGAAAAAAAAGTTTCAGTACTAGTATACATTGGAAAAATTATCCTAAATTTTTTAATTAGATTCACATAAATTTTTTCACACTTAACAAGTGTTAAAAAACTAACAAATCTGCATAAAAATTATTCATTCGAGGATGTTTAATTAAAAATTAACTAAAGATAATCCTGCACAATCATAATTCAATTTGTAATTTTTTTTTTTTTTTTAATTTTAAATTTAACGACAAACGATACACAATGATTTGATATAAGAAACCCACTAGTCCCCACGAACTTGGATTAAGATAAATTGAAAGTAGAGAAAAAATGTGGATGTGTTTCCTCCTTTCTTATATATATATACATCTATTATAAACAATTCTTTTTATAACTAACTGTTTCTCTTACAAAGACAGATATTTCCAATAAATATAGTATTAATTTGCGTGTTTGTTTTATTAATTTTAGTGAGAAATTAATTGGATACCTTTAGCTAATTTTGAAAAATTAGTTAGAATAAATGTTTTATTCAATACGACTTAATGGTCTGTAGGGGAGACATGTGTACCTATGTCCGCCATTTTTCAATGCACAAAAATGATCCTTTGAGCCGTTTAAAAATGTGAAACTGATATGAATACATTGTTATAGCAATTACTTCCCATTGAGAATAATATAAGTACTTAAAATAATAGATTCTGTCAAATAGAAGGTTTTTAAAGAAGTTTCACAAAGGGCCCTAGGTACAAGATCACGTTGTACCTAGGGCCAGTAACTAATGTACCTCGGGCTATACTCTTCAAGTGAGGCTTCAGTCCATAATGAATAGACAACATACTCAGATGACTTTTATAAAAAAAAACAATATCAAGTAATTATCAGCTATTGGTTTAACGTATAACAACTTTAATAAATTGCAGTGTGTCAGGTTATTAGTGAACTACAAGTTTTTTCATAACTTGAAAAACTGATTCTACAAAAATGATCTGCATGCATTATCGCTTGGAAGCACCAACAGATTTTGGTTTTGGCAATTTGAACACAATAAGCAACTATAAATACACATGGAGAAAGGACTTATTTAAACATTTATTTCAGAACTGAATGTTACAAACAAAATTATTTGCTAAAATTCGAAGAAAAATATTTGACTTAACTTTGTAAAACAATAAAAGACATGAGCTGAAAAATGTTACTGCAAACTATACAAAAACGTTTTCCACTTATAACTTGCCACAGCTTTCTCCTCTAAGATTTCAAAATGGCTATCAAAAGAGCAATTGGGTGTTGCCACTTATCCGAGTTTGTAAAAAAATTTAGAACTAAATATTATTCAATAAAAGTGGGGTTGCCCTAGGTACACAAGTCTCCCCTATTGTGTTCCATTGATAACGATTAATGTTTTAAAATTTCTAATTTACCTTAAACGCTTCTAGTCTGTTGGTACACTTTTTAACATTTTTAAAATGAGTGAAAATAACAATTTTGTAAAAGATATATTCAAAGTTATAACAATGCAGAGAATGAATGTTTCAAGGGCTTTTAGACCCTGAATAATCCACTTCGTTTTGTTCGTGGGAAAGGTTCTTCCCCATTAAACTGAAGAAGCGAAGCTGGGAGGTTAGAAATTAATGGGTAGCTTCGATACGCGGCATTGCATAGAAGAAGGGTAATATTTAAAATCGCTAGCATCTTGATACAATTACGTTAGCTTGATGTGAAGCTCGCCAGCAATGCAGTTTGTGGTGGGGAATAAATTGACAATCGCTGTGCACGACCCCTAATTATGCTTTCTCGGTTCTCTCATGAATACAAATTGTTTTCCGCTTGCATTTCGAACAAGATACAATTCTTTTAGGATGCTATTGTATGATGGTAAAGGACGTTTAAGGCAAGAGACACAGAATTTTTTTTGTTTCGTTTAATGTGTGGAGATGGTGCATTCGGTGAGTTTACAAAAAATAAAAGTTTGTTTGCGTATTCTATGTTTGCGTATACTTGAAGAAGATTCGTATTTGAGGTATATGAGCTAAAATTGTGTAGGAATCCATTTTCATTAAATATTTCTAAATTCCACTTAGCAATTGACTTATATTTTTGTTGATAATTTATATTTAATTATATATTACGAAAATACGGAAGTATAAAGCATAAACGCACTTGAAATTATACATTTATAAATTTTATAAAAAGTTAACTATAGGAGTGCCTCTGAGTGCAAAGTGATCCCTGAGTTTTTGTTCATATACACATTGAGATACAGATACATACATATTTTTTATTTAAGGTTAGTACAAAATCAAAAGCGTGGTTAAATTCTCCGTAGTTTAAAAAATAGTTACTGTCTCCTTTTAATAATTTCTTCATATCATTAAATCCTTACTACTACATTAATTTTGGCCCTACTGTAAATTGCGATTAAAAAAATTATTTAATTCTGTATGCATACTATCAAATAACATAACACAGAAAATTTGAAAATACATTAGAATTAATCAAGTTCTAACTGAAATTATGAAGTCCGTGTCTTAATAAATTGAGACAATTTTAATTACATCATAAAGTTTTTTTTTTTTTTTTTTTTTTTTTTTTTTTTTTTTGTAAATTTGTTACTATTTAATACCGAGTTATGACATATTAAATATAATTCCAGTATGACATTTGTTTGAGGCATAATATTTATGAGATGAACCTTTATCCAAATGTCTTACTTTAAAAAGTTTAATTACACTCACTTAAAAAGTAGGGATTATCTTGATTAAAGAATTATGGCTTTGTCTATCAAAATTGTAAATAAGCAAAATACTTATCGCATTAAAAAAAAGAAAAAAAAAATTATAATCTTTTTTTTTTTTTTTTTTTTTTTTTTTTGGTTTAGAAAGTAAATTAAAGTTTTTACTTGAGTTTTTCAAAGAGCTGAAAAAGTAATGGAGATCCTTACGTGTTATAAGAACAAATTTAAAAATAAATATTATTGCTTTATAACATTTGCTCAACAAATATAAGAATGAATAACATTCATAATTCCACTTTCATGTAAGAGAAAATAAAGTAAATATTCGTCTTTCTAATGCACTAAGTAAACATATTTGAGCTTAAAATAAATTAGGTTTTACAAAAGTATGATTAAAATATTATTTGTGAATACTTTTTAGCATGTGATGAGACAAGAATAAACCATTCATTCAAATATTTTTTTAATGTAATCCATGATCAAATAATCCTCAAATTACTATATATATCCGTCATATCGAATGTTTTCTTAAGATAAAATACTGCTATTTGTAAATATTGCCAAGCATATACATCGAAATACCGCAAAGTGAATATCGAATAAAAATGTAATCTAGTTTTCAGCTCAACAGAATAAATGTCTGTGTAAATATTTTAATATATTTCTAAATGCATCAATATATTTATATGTATAATCTCTTATTCAATAATAAAATGTACGAATAAGTCATTTAACTTTTAAAATATTTCTTTACTTTAAATGGCATATTATTCTAGAGTTATAATCATTGACTTCTAACCATCTTTGTAAACCGATTATCCTATTATAGCATCAGATGTATTACTTATAGAAAACATACAATAAAGTATGTAAATCCGCATTGTCAATCTCCTGGGTAACCTACAAATTCCATTTTACGAAAAATATAGTTTTATTTTAACATATTATATTTCTTTTAAAATATTTTTTTATTTTTATATGAAAGTTTTTAATTTTGGTTATTTTTCTTAAGATTAACTAATTGCATTTATATTTACGGATTAAAAAGAAAGTTGTATATTGATTTGACAATATGAATGTGATATATTGGAATAAATATTTATAATTCCTATTTTTAGCGAAAAAAGGAGTTAAATATCACTAACACCTTTTTCAATGCAAGCGCAAAATGCTTAAAATGGAGAAGCTAAAATTTATACCATAACGAGTTATTTAGATTTTAAAACCAGAGGTTGGAAAAAAAAACTTACATTTTCAAAGGTGATTGAGTATTTTGACTTCCTTTTTATTAAAATCCAATAAAGTTGTGCCAAAAGACTGAGGTAGGATTTACACTAGCTGATGTACTTTAAAAAAATAGTGTGATAATTCCTTAGAAATAAGACATAATTAAGCTGTTGAGAACTCATTTAAAAAAATATTTACAGAGTTTAATTTTTTTACAGTCACTGCAGTGAAAAAAGGACAAATACGAAAGTTTTTGTGAAGTAAAATGTATTTCATGTGAAAAGAAAATAACTACTTAATGTTTAACTTGACCCCAATAGAACGCATTCAAAATCGCAACTTATATCGTTCAAACAAAAATATAGTTATAGTAAATAGTTTTCCTCTTCGAAAATGACTTGTTTTCTTCTATTTAGTTTTATATATAGTGTTTTTTATAATTATAGGGTTATTTTTTTTACATTCACATAATTGGATTTGTGTTATCAAACTGCATGAAAATTTAAATACTGCACATTTTAAAATAAATTACTCATACAAATCCGACTTTGGTTCTATGATTCCTTTCATTATTTTGAAAAGTTCTGCAATTTACACTGATTATCTATAGCTAATAATTAAAGAAAGTAACCATTTATAAACTGCTTTTGAAATTATGTATGAGTCAAAATGGTAAACACTCTGAGAACCTGTGGGCATAAGTGACTGCCACTATAGTGTTTGAAATAAAGTATCGTATTGTTCAAATCATACTACCTTTTGAAATATATTTTAGATTAAATAGTGTTTCTAGTGTTTAGTAGATTGTAGTAATTTAGAAATAACCTAGACTAATAAAGTAGCTTGAAAATATTAGTGTAATTTGCTGTTAACGAAAAATGGGGAACTCTTAGTTTAAGCAGTCATTTATTGAAAATTATTTGCATATATATATATATATATATATATATATATATATATATATATATATATATATATATATATATATTCACCTTATATAGCTGATTATAAAACTCTTCTATTTTAATTAAATACTATTTCACTTTATGTTAAAGGTTGTTTTTTAAATAAACATACAAACATCTCATTACTTCTCTCATATATATCATAGATTGATTTTAAATAATAACCCTGCTAATTTTCATATTAAAAGGGAATGGCAATTTACCTACAAATCTATATTGAGGTTTTTAGTCTATTAAAGTATTTGAAATGCATCAAAGCATCCAATAGAAGTATTTTTTAATAATTTTTAGAAAAAAAAAATATATATAAATAAAAACATACCCACTCTTTACGTGCTGTTTTCTCAAAATGCTGTTTTTTGATACAAATGTACTTTTTCTCAAATTCTACTCAATGTTTTGTATAGTAACTTTTTTTGTTCAACACATTGTACTTTTATACAAACTGACATATGCTTTTATAAAAATTTAAATTAGAATCTTTTTAAGAAAATGAAACGGTGTTTTTGTTTCAAAATTTTAGGACAATTTTTTAATAAATCTCAAATTGTCAACACATTTTTTTTATAAAAGCATAATTCTGTCTAAGTAAAAGTGTTTATTAAAAAGCATATGTTAATGCATGTTAGTAGTTTCTGAGAAAAAGATGCGATCTAAAACCTTTTTTAACATCGATCGAATAGATTCTTCTTAACCCCCTTAATGAATGTTTATCTGAAAATATAAACAAGTAAATCGTGTAGGCTAAAATTGCGCATATATTATTTTTCTAAAATGAACTAGTTAAGTCTGCGAATTGTAATTTAAGAATTCATATGCTAGTTCTTATAAACACCATACAGCAATTTGTATATAACCCCAATGGTTAACCACTGAAAAACCTCAAAGCGGAAACAAATAAAACCTTTGGTGTAGCATTTTTTTAGCATCAAAACACACATTTTCCCTTAAAATATTCTACTGATGTTTCCTATATGTCGGTGTTTATTCTTCTCTTAGAGTAAACGAAAGAGAAGGAGAAGGTGAAGGGAATCGAATGAAGGTGATGGAAATGTTCATCGTGACTTTTGGGATAGTCACAGTTACTTTTGTTACGTTAGCAATATGTTTGCAGTTTGAAAGACGTATCGGCTTATAAAGTTCTTTCCCTGACAAATTTCTTCGCAATGCTACAAGTGGATAAATACGGTATTCGAAATTGACAATATTGTTGGGTTTTGAAGTGTTGTTTTGAATGAATGTTGCGTTTTCTATTGTTGACAATGATATAGAAATAAACCGATCCTTTGCTGAAATGTTGAGAGCTTGTATAAGATATCGAAAAAAACTAAAATACTAAAAAATATATATTCAAGTTAATTGTAATATTGTGCTACAAAATGATTGAATCCGAATATTTCAAAGTGTTTTTAAGAATCTTAACATTTGTCAGAATAGTATTATTTGTATTGAGCCATTTTGAATAAATTTTTCATGGTAAAAGGTTTTACTGTTTAAATGCAGAGGGGAAATCATATTAGTGTTATTTCAAGTTGTGTATTTAAGTGTTCAAAATATTAGAAAACTTTTTTGATCAGATCTCGATTGAATTTGTATGTTAAAAATACTTCCTTAGATAGATATATAATAATTTTAAGATTAACATTAGCATCAATTTCTCCTGCTCATTGCCTTAAGGAATTGCAGAATAGGATTCTTAAAAAACGTGACGGAAAATTGTTGCCTCTCCACTACTAGCTGATCAAAGTTCAACAACATTAAGACAAGCTGTTGTCATTCCACCACTGGCTTACTGAAATTTATCAACATTAAAACACACTGACGGCAAACGGCAGAGGGATAAAGGTAACCCACCATCAGTCCATGTTCAACGGCACTTGTCTAATCGCAACAACAGTACGCTACGTGCTGGACGTTCGTCCACTTTCTGTCGAGATTTAATGCTTTCAAAATTCATGGACTCAATAGTATTTCTAACATCAATTGTATCCTTGACAAAACACACACAAAAATTAATTAGTGAAACATAATTGAAACTTTACTAATACTAATATATTATTCGATTTTGTTTGTTAATTACCATTCAGAAATATGTTGTACTTGTGTGTGATAATTTATAGTTCAGAACATTTCATTTAATGGATGATATATCCTTTAATGAAATTTATTAAGTTGTTTCTTCATAAAAAATTTATTTTCATATACGCTATTGATCTCACAATATTAAATATATATTCACAATCAACACCACCTTAAAAAAACTTCCACTATTGAATTCCGAATGTAATTTGAAATATGAGACTGAAGCCGAATTCTGATTTAAACGTTTCTTCCCCTCACAACCCTCGCTGGACAAAAAAAATCCCAAATGTTCCTTTAAAGAAAGGGGCTCTCCAAATACCGTTAAAGTACCATAAAAAATACGGTATTAAATTTCATTGATAGAGACATTCTATACCCCATACCCTAAAATGCAATAAAAGTTATAACCATGGGCATTGTCCAATGAATTCTCACGTGTACTGTTTAAAATCATGGTACTTTATAACTTATACCAAGATATCATATTGATTCTGTTTAAATGAACAGACGGTAAGGAATGTATCGTAAGAGGCTCGCCGTATTTTTACTTCTTTTTTAAAACTAAATAACATATCTAGAATCGAAACTGTGGCAAAAGAACGTCAGTGAAATAAAGTTAAGGCATTTACTATGCTGTAAGCATCTGAATCCATCGCCTTTTTTTTTCTGGAATCGAATCTCAACTTGTCTGCGGGCTACGCGGGGAGTTTAAAGGATCGAACTTTCCGGTTGCCGGTAACGTTGTTTGATCGTATCACTCAAGTACCCGTCTGAATAATATTCCGCGATTTCAGGTTCTTGCTGAGTACTGAAGCGTAAAAAATACTATTATTATGAGTTTAAAGAAACTCCCAAAAGAATTCTTTGCAGTTTTTTGGTGGATTCTTTGTTCGAAAGGGGAGGACACCGTCGGTGAGTTAAAAGAAAGAACTAGGGACTGTGGGTACTAATGCATCAAATTGGGAGAGAAGTAAGAGCTGAAATAAAATATTGACATAAGCGTTGCTTATTTGAACCCTAGATGTCGGTAGTTAAATGAATTAATATGAAGAATTATACGTATTATTTTTTTTTCTTTGGTAATTCTTTCAATATCACACACAAACTAAAAAGATTCTAGTGAAAATAATCACACTCCGAAAGTTCTGTACTGTGCGCATCCGAGTATTCGGTCCTCAATTTATTTGAAACGTAAGTTCAGTTCTCTCAGTTCATGAATTAGATATTTTCAACTTTATCCGAGGAGTGCAGGCTCATTTTTCAGAAATCATTTTGCTAAAAAATTACCAAATATTGTCTATAGTTACTGAAGATGATGAAAATCTAATGAAAATTTGGATTACTTACCTATCCCAAGAGGGTTAACCGAATAAAGTACGTTTCTAAACTGTGCCGCTTGAACAGTAGTCCAATATTTAACCATCATAGGCTCGAGATAGTTGTTTAATATAAATCCTACATTTTAAATTTTTACTAATTTTGATTAATTCAAATATTTAATCGATTAAAATTTATTTCTTTGAATCAGAGATATTTTTATAAATTTAAGCATTTTTTCTTGAAACTATCCATAGTCTATCCAGAAACTAGCTATAAATTGAGATTTTATAATCTGTACTGTTTAAATTGCAGACCAATATGCTACTAAAGCATCGTAAATATGATTAATATCAAACTTAGTATTTAAATCTCTACTAATTACATTTAGTTCAAATATTTAACTTGTTGAAATTTATTTATTTGAATCTAAGATCTTTTAATTAACTTAAGTAATTTTCATTGAAACACTTGTACTTGCTTATTTTTTTTTTAATTTTTTCCTAGTAGGTAAGGGGAATTAAGAATTATTTTACAAGTATTTTTGTCATTTTATTTGAAATTTTCCTAAAAAAGTTAAAAAGAAGCCATACACGGTAAAAAATTTTAAATCACATATTAGCTTTCATTTTGACGGTATTATTTTTTTCAAACTTAAATAATAGTTGCAACATTTTTTATACATACATATTTTTAATTTTCTTATTGGTATATGTTTGAATAAATATAAACTAGCTGTTTGTTCCTAAGTTCTTTTAAATTTTACAACTATCTTGGACATTTATACATCGAAGGGATTCTGTGATTAAACAACAAATAACATTAAAATTGGTTACCGATAAAAGGGCGAAGTTTTGTAGTATTTTTATAACATGCTCAACGCATTTTCTGTAACAATTATAAAGTAATATATTTAACGTATATTTAAAGGAAGTTGCATAAAGAAAATAAAAATATATATTTTGTGGTATATTTTTAAAGTATTTCTTATAAATTATTTTTATTTTGTGTTATTTCCAACTTTTTAGTCAAGTTAAAATTGCTAAACAGTTTGTAATAACTCTTTTATAAAGTAATTTTTCAAACAATGAGCTCGTACAAAAAATAATTAAATATCTTTTGTCAATAAAACAAACTGTTTTGTCAATAAAACAACTGTTTTGTTGTCAGTAAAACAACTATCTTTTGTCAATATTTACTGTTCGTAAGGAAATTAAAAAAAAAAAAAAAAAAAAAAAAAAAAAACGTTGTAAAATTGGAATCAGACCTTTTCTCTTTGACACTTTTTGCGAGTGAAATATTCAGAATAAGATTTAAAATAACATTTAAATAAACAGTGACAAACATATACAAATATATGAAAGTATATAATATAAATTTCTTACAGTCGGCATAGCGTCAGGTACCAACTGCGCCTGGAAAATAACAAATGAAAAATACAATTTCAACGAATTTGAGAATTTTTCCTAATTTGTAATTTGTTAATCAAAGTATAACAAGTGAACAAGTACATATATTAAAATTTTTACAAAAGTTTCAAAAATGTGATTTAAACATATAACTTGCTGAAATTTTACGATATTTCAGACTTTAAATGTTTATCATCAATTTACCAAAAAAAATTAAAGTTGGGATGCAGTTTTGAATAACTAATCTCAATGGACTCTAACACAAAAGTTTTCAGTATTTTCTTTCTGTTTTGTTTTAAATGCTTTAACTTGAATAATTGTTGTTTTAGTTATGAATTTTAAAGAAGAATATATGCATTACTTATAAAGCTTATCATACTTTCGTAAAGTCTACTTTTTTGTTATATTGGAGGAGTATTACACTTTATTTAAGGGAATATAAAATTATATGTTTACTATATTCGTCCAAATCTTTATTTTCTAACATGATTTTAATGTATTTCAATTAAATATGGATATCGATCTTTCCTGTTTTAAGCACTTTGAAATAGAAATACATGCTGAGATGTGAATTCGTTTTTAATGCATAAAAACATTCTTAAAAAAATAGGGAAAAAATTTCACTTACATGTTATTTGATACTTAAAATGAAATACATGAAACATCAAAAATGTGTTTTGTGTAAAATATTGTACATTTTTTTGGGTGAAATATTGCATATTTTTTTATATCTTTTATGTTATTTTTATGTCATTATATATTTGATATAAATACCGAGTGTCAAAATTGAGCATACTGTCACTGATTAATTTTGAACGTTATAATTATTATATAATTTTAGGTTTTTAGCAGAACTCTTCCAGTTCCAGCTGAAAAAGAGAAAACATTTAAATTTCTAAAACAAATAAAACATTATATTTATAATATATATATATATATATATATATATATATATATATATATATATATATATATATATATATATATATATATATATATATATATATATATATATATATATATATATATATATAATGATTCTAGTGGTTATTCAAATGATTATTTATGTTGCCTCCGACCTCCAACATTTACATTGCTTACATGGAATTGTTGTCTGAACATAGTAGTTGCAAGAACATTTTTTGAATATTAAACATTTTTCGATAAAATTCAATTTAAAGTGTAACTAGTTTCTACACAGACTTAATTTTATGGTATTACAAAGGTTTGTTTCAGCCGTCTCCAAGCTCCTACATATATACTGTTTTCATGAAATTTTTGTCTCCTCATGGTATTTTCACAATATGAAAGAAAACTTTTTGAAGGTTAAAAAATTTTAGAGAAAATTCAATTTAAAATATAACTATTTTCGACGCGGACACGATTTTATGATTTTGTAAAGGATTGTTCCAGCTGGCTACAAGCTCATAAACGATTAATTCTTGCACTTAATTGTTGTCTCAACATAGTAGTTTCATAATATGAACGAACATATTTTGAAGATTCAAATATTTTCAAGAAAATCCAAATTAATATGTAATTACTTTCAACGTGAACGTGATACTATAGTATTTCAAAGGATTGTTCCAGCTGGATCCAAGCATCTAAACGAATACTTCTTGCACGGAATTGTTGTTTAAACGTAGTAGATTCAAAATATAAAACAAATTTTAAAGGTACCATCATTTTTAAGAAAAATCAATTTTAATAACCACTTTTAATCCATTTCTGTTATTTCTCTGTCCCTTGTTATTTCTTATAAAACAGGTCACATTACTTATAATATTTTTGATTACACCATTTTACACAAAGCTTCCTTAATTTCATGGTATAAAACATTCACAGCTTTTAAATTGCCTTTTGTTGAATTGTTTCTTTTTATATTTGGCAAAATTTTGACTTTGAATGAAATTAAAAAACATTTTTCATAAAATAATTTCACGCAAGAACTATCATGTATTTGCTTAGAGCCATTTGCAACAATCCTTCGAAATGGATTAAAGGTGGTATAAAAATGTAATTTTCTTAAAAAATGGCAGTGACTTCAATTTTTTTTTTTTTTTTGTATTTTGAAACTAAGTTGAGAAAACAAGTTTTCTTGAAGATGCTTGGAGTAAGCTGTAACAATATTTTAAAATGCCAAAAAATCGCGTTCTGATGGAAAATAGTTACATATGAATTGAATCTTCTTGAAAATGTTTGAACCTTTATAAAAATGTTCTTATTTAATTGTGAAACAATTATGTTGAGACAACAATACCATGTAAGCAGCATATATGTTGGAGGTGGGAACCAGAAAAAATAATGTTCTGAAATAACACAAAAATGCACCAAGAGTCATATTTGGGGCCCCTTACCTTGAGGATCTAAGCTATTAACCTTAGATTTTCTTTATATGAAGGTGTTTAGTGAATCCACAAAAAAATTCCTATGAATCATATCGAATTAAAGATTTATTGCATTTAAATTGGATATTTTAAGAAAAAGTGCCGGGTTTTTTTTTTTGGGGGGGGGGGGAAGGGATCCTCATATATGGTTCCGGCTATCTGCAAGTGAATTTTCACCTTGAAGATTTAATATACAAGTTATATAAGCAAAAACCATTATCTGAAGCCATTCAAATGCAGTCATAAATTCAATGTACAACAATTCCATGTAAGCAGTATATATGTTGGAGGTCGGCGCAAGCAGAAGTGATGCTCTGAAATAACTCAAAAACCCACCAGGGGTCATGTTTGGGCCCCCTTACCCTGAGGTTCCGAGTTCCTTCAATGAGAATTAACCTTAGATTCTCTTTAAATGAAGGTGTTCAGTGACTCTGCACAAAAAAATACCCTTAAATAAAATCAAAGTCAAGATTTATTGCATTTTTAAAATCGAAATTTTTGCGAAAAAGCGCCGATTTTTGGGGTGGGTGGGTGGGGAGGCCAACCGACTACAGGTGAATTTTCTTATATAAGCTATAAGGCAAAAAAATTATCTGAAGCCCTTCAAACCCAGTTATAAATTCAATTACAAAACAGCAAGAATGACAAAAAAAAATAAAAAAAAAATTCTAAGACACGCGAATTTCACCCTTTGAGCCCCCCCCCCCCCTTCCCCACTCCATAACTCCAAAAATAAAGCAGATATAGCCAAAATATTTAGGATTTATTTTTTTCTAGGGTAAGGTAACATAAGAAAAAAAAATCATGAAGTTCTGATACGGTGATGGCTCGCCGTTGCCCGATTTTTACGTGCAATGCCTCTTAAAAATCAAAATTAGGCATTTTTTCAAAAAGATATTCTTCATTATAACGTTTTGAAAAATATCTTTAAGTTATAATTTTTAGACTAAAAGAAATGAAGTGTCATGCTTTAACAATAATTTAGACATAAATTCCATTCTATTTTATGCGTATAAAACTCGAAAACTTTAATGTTTTTAAATATATTTTATTTGCGTTATTATTTATGAAACTTGATAATATTATGCAGCACATTTAACTTCAATTTGGATTTGAAATCTTTTTTCAGTATTCGTATTTGCTATAAGTGTTATAAAAACGCTTTTATTCTCTAGTAACTTATTATTCAAATGAAATGTAGAAAAATTATTTGTTTGATTAAATAATTTAGAAGGATCAGCTATACTGAAATGTTATTTTTATAAAAATGTGTACGGCTTTTTAAACGGGAAATTTATACGTATTCTGTTTTAGTTTGAAAACTGTTTAAAATTCTCGAGACAATTCATAGCAACGCATCATAAGAGCAAATATTGGAACAATGACTCCTGAAATCTTTTAACATTTTCTCTAAATTTGAATGTAAAAAATACACAATGGCAATCGAACAAACACACCATTAGAAATGAGACAACTCAAATAAGAAATGTCGAATTTTTAAAGAAATATATTTGTTTAACTGCCGATTTGAAGCAACGGTTAATGTTGGACACGGAATAATGATCTACCATTTCCTAGCTAGAAGTGTTATAAGCTTATTGAAAAGAGAAAAGAAAACCCAGATGGAGTTTCGCTATTGTTTACTAGTAGTAGAGAAACAATGCGAAAATTCAAGGGAAACAAATGAAAACTCCAAAATTCTATTCATAAGCAGATTGTCAGAGCTCACAGATTTATTCTTCGCGTGATACGAAAATCCAGATCGCGCTTATACTTTTATTTTCACGCTTATACTTCGAGACAAAGAAGGCTTTTATTCACAAGCGGCGTATGGATGTTCATGGAAGGTACGGAAATTGAAAAAAAAAAAAGTTTTGATATGAGCTCCGAAAAATCATACGGACAATATTTAACTCATATGCTGAAAGAATTATATGAATTCGTGCCGCTCGCTCCTCGTTTAATCTTGTTTACTGAAATTCCTCTTGTTTGATTGCGCTGAAAAATCGGACGCATTCCGCTTTGAAACAATTGCTTTAATTAAACAAATAGGGTCTCGAGAGTGTTCGCGTCTCGCTCGAATCCTATTATTACGAAAGGATCAATTGTAAATAAATGTGCAAGGTGATAAAGAACCAAGCATGTATCATTATACAAGCTTATTACGCAGTGCGTAGGGGTCTATTTATACAAGTAGGGAAAAATAGCAGTTGACTGTTTAAGTTGTCTATTGAAAGGGGAAGGCTTTAATGAAGGGTATCGAATTGTTTTGTCGGGGAGCTGTAGATCAGGGATTTGTCAGGATTTGGCTGAGAAATATCCAATTAAAAAAGTCTTCGTATATATCGAACGTTTCGTTAAGCCTAATCTGAAGTGTGAACTGCGAGGTATGTTATGCGACTATGGGGGATGGCTATGATCTTCTGCTGTAGGGAATCAGTGTGTAAATTACAATGTGTTTGTGTAGTATTCAACGATTGAATATGCATTTCTGGTGTTTGTTATATATCTTAAGAGGTTATTCAGAAGTACTGTCGATTAGGTTAAATTCTTAAGTTAAATCAATATAGTCACGAAGCTAAGAATTTAACGATTATAAAAATAAATATTAATATACGAATTTTGTTTGGCCTATGTTGTAATATATTATCAAAAGATAAGCTCTGATATAAAAAAATACAAATACATTACAATTTAATTGACAAAGATAAGTACCCCAGAAAAAAGTAATATATTCTAATAAAATCATCTCCGTCTGTATCAAAACTTATAAATAAAATTCACAAATTGGTAGTACTTATGTGTTACGCAGGGGCGGCTACTATAAAGCATTAAAAAGAATAAACAGTTGTGGACATAGGATATTTAACAAACTAAAACAGGATTTTGTCTAGAATTAAGATTTCAGCTATGTTGAAAAGGTTTTGCTTGTGATTTAAATTTTTAATGCCTACAATAAACAATTTAAATTTTTATTTAAGTAACTTTTATTCTTGAAAGTCTCTGAAACGTATTTGTATATTTACATAATTAATAGCGGCTGGGTGCCAGTGATATATGAAACATATTGTGTATCCTAAAAAGGTCATGCGAGATTTTTTAGATGCACCAGTTATGATATTAATTATGGTTATTATATATTTCTGGTTGTTTAAGTTTTTTCAAAGTTATAATTTACATGTAGCTATGGAAACTTATTTGTCGGTTTGTATCAGGTATCATGTGTTTTGCTCTTGTGGCATTTATACCCATGAACTCAGCGAGAGTCATCATAAAACTTTCAATATTTTATTTTTCCTGATTATGTTAATAAATATTGTTCAATTCAAGATATTTTTGGATTGATTTTTTTTAAGTTTATTAATAAAAGTTATACTATTGGCCAAATTGGCATAGAAGGGCGCTGATAAAGACAATTCTAGTCTTTGATTTTAAATATCTTGAAATTAATAAATATGACAAAAATTCTAGTGGTTAAAAAGTCATCCTACATGGAGGAGATTGACTTGCTGGGTCAACCTGACGGCTTTTGGGTTAGGGCTCCTCGCAAGCCAAAGGTGCCGGGTTCGAATCCTGGAATTAAGCATGGATGTTCATTGTGTTTCGAAATCCATGTTAAGGGAGTTTTCTACTGTAGAGGCATGAATTTCGCCCGGTTTTTGAAGCGGAAAAAAATTTTAACAAAGGAAACAAAAAATATTTTTAGCATCAATTTTTTTTATCATTTGTTTATTGATGTTTCATTATTACATAAAAAAATTATTAAAAAAAAATTTAAAATTAACAAAGTTATGAGCAGTCAAAGTGGGGGGGGGGGTAAAAAAAAAAGAGGGTGTCCTGGCGTGCATTATTCCAACCCTCCTGGTGATCTGAAACATAAAAAACAGACGGATTCTTAATTATTATAGATGTCGCTATCGTATAACACTTGGATAAGTTAAGAATTTTTTTTTTTTTTAAAATGGCGGCAGTTTGAAATTTTTTTTTTCATATTTTTTTAACAATTCCGAATTTTTTAAAAATACTAAATGGGAAGTTATAGTTTTGGGCAGGGTTCACGAGATGAAGCGATGTATAGAGAACATCCTCTCCAAATTTGAAGTAAATCAGTTCATTAGAACTCGAGATATCCTTACAGCCAGCTCGAAAAAAGTAGTTCCGAGAAAAACGCGTTCAAAGTTTTGAGACAAGTTTTTGACAGTTTTACTTATAGAATGGTACAGAATACTTATATATTTTTAATCGGCGATTCCTGCTCCATATAAGAATCCTTCCTCTACTTCAAAATGCTCATTAATGACATAAGTAGGGACTCGGGAACGCCTACCGTCTTTTGTTAACTTGTAGCGGTCGGACCGGAACCGATGCCACGTCACTAAAACGGCTATCACTCATGAAATAATAGGAATTTTGAAAAATCCTTTTAATGACATATTTTTGAATATCTAAAAATTTAAAATATGAATTTTTTTTTTTTTTAATTTTTTCAAAATTCTACAGTAGAATACAGCCTTAAGCTGTAGGTCATGGCCTGATTAGCCGTTATTGTGCACAAAAATGGGTCATTGAGCGTACAAACCAAATCAAACGACTTGCTGGTTCTAGAATTTAAAATTCCCAAAGCTTCGTTAAACCATATTTCGTAATTGCCTTACAACAAATATCGAATAATTTGATTCTGGTGAATAAGTACAGATCATAAGAGCAATTAGAATTGTAAAGACAATTTTAATTAATTAATTTATACCGTTAATTTAGCTGTTTCAATGATACTTTAAAGTATAATTTGCAACACTACTCAATTATAGCGGGGAAGAGTTGATTAAAATCTAACGTTATTTTCCTCACATTTCTTATCATCTCTAAGTGAAAAATTAACCACCCTAATAGTAACATCACAGTCGAACCATGCTAACAACACGCTAAGATTTGACTTATTTAATTAATTAAAGCTTCTTTAAAGTGTCAATTATACTCCGTACCGGATTGGAAAACGCTTTTTTTAACGTTTTATTATCGTACACTCACTTATAAGATTTTATACCTTCGCCTCTTCTTTTTTCGTCATCACCGTGAAACTCCAGCTAACGGGGGAAAAAAAAAGATTTTTGGCTTCAGGGTGAAATTCAAAATTAATAGTAGTTGATCATGATGAATTATCGTATGAACATATCTGTGTTCTTGTAAAGATTCCGTTCGTGGTTACTTGCTCATTAATCAAGAAACTCTCCGGTGTGATCTTGAGCACTTTAATGTTTGGAATCAGTGCTTTGTGGGGCCATCCCTACGTGCGTGCACTCACAGGAAAAACTACCTCCTGTCACGCAGTCCTTTCGATTGATTTAGAGGGGATTGTTAAAAATGCTGGAGCAGAAACAATTGTAACTTGAAAAAAAAAGAAGCATATTTAAGTATTTTAATATATTGAATCTGATGGTGCAATAATAAATATCAAATACTATTTGTTTAGGTGATAGGAGTAAAAATAAAGTGAAATAGAGCAAAATATCAATATTTTTTTAATGGAATTGGAAGGTAAAAATTTACCTCAAAATCCATTTTGAGGTTTTTATTTTACTACAATATTACAGAAATCAAAAATAAAAAATTTGACTGGCTATTAGAACTATTTTTAATAATTAAAAAAATAATAATAATAATATCACAATAACAGCATAACCATTTTTATACTTTCAACGATGTTTTCTCAAAATACTGAGTTACCAGACAAATGTACCTTAGTATTTTTTTCTAAAACTTGTTTTCTTATATATACTGTATTTTTACCCAAACAGACATATGCTTTGACAGAAATTAAATTACTTTAAAAAAAATTCTTCAGCATGTTGTCGTTTGAGAATGTTATACAAAAATTTAAACATCACAGATTCTACATTTTTTTTTACTAAAAAATGTTAGAATTCCATTCTACGTAAATGCACTCTAATAGTTTAGCGCTTCCGAGAAAAAAGCAAAAAAAAAACAAAAAACAAACAAACATCTTTTAAGATGGATTCAACAAAGCCTTCTCATTTACTTAAAGTTTAATAGAGTCCTAAGTAAAATCGCCAATTTTAGATTGATTTCAAACGCTTCAAATATGCATTCAACGGCAAGACAGAAAAAAAAAATTGAACCAAATACTAAACATTAACATTCTTAAACATTACATTTAAGCTAAAAGTCCTTGTTTTAGGGACTTAAAATTAAATACTCCTAATTGTTTTCTTATTAGTTCTTTATATTTGAAAGTATGGTACCTTTCTGACAGAACATTCAAAATCATATTTAAAACACAAACTAAAAGGGTCAAACTCAGCCAACATACATTTTTTATTCCATTAGAAATATGAACAAGCGTTAAATTAATATCGAACTTAACTATTTGTACTCTCTAAGCAATCTAAACACAATATTATGCTTAAGTCTCCATTTATCCGCTAACTTTAAGGATAAAAAATAAATTTTATATATCTCCTTCCTTACTTCAGAAGCACTTACAGTCATCACAGAGACTTCTTGGTTAATTTAGCTCTGGTGATTAGAAACAGACCCTACGTAAAAAGTCTTTAAGATATAGCTTTACTGAATTGTTACTTGAATAGGTTTTTATTCACATTTAACGGTTCCCCAGACACCGAGGAACAAAATTCACATTTTATTATGGTGTCTTGATTACTTCTTAATGTAATTAAAGACGGGAACTTGGATCCTTATTTGTATGCCATGTGTTTATATTCACCTAATGTTTTATTTCTATACTTTTCTTTTATACATTAACGTAAATAATGTTGTCACAAGAGGTTTTAAACACCTCTACTTCAAAATGACCGTTTTGTTTTTGCATGAAAAAGATATAGAAGCGAAATATTTATTGAAGTAGCTGTACATACTTTTTTAGGGATTTATATGCTGTATAAAAGATTCAGTCTTGACTTTTAAAAAATTGCAAGTATTATTTTGAATAAAGGATACTATGCAACACTATTCAGTACTCTATTTTTTGAAAGCAACATTGTGCATAGAACATACATGTTATTTAGTGTAATTTATCATATTTTTATATGTAAATGCTTCCTGAAGTACGATTATACACTTATTTCCGGAATTCACTCCGGAATAAAGTGTAGACCTTAAAAAGTACGTACTTATTTAATTTAAAAAATTACTCTTACGGGGATTTTAGTTTAGCTTGAATTTGACTTCATTATTGGATATTTAAGGTCATCCAATAGCTCAGAAATTTTCATTTTCTTCTCAGTGTTATAAAAATAATTCAAATCTTTCTGAATAAAATGACATAAAATATTAAATTGCCATTATAAAAGAAAAACAGTCCAATTCCCTTAAAATTTTCTGAGAAATTGCAAGCTAACTTTTTAAAAGAAACACGAGTGATTTTCAGAAATATAAATGCATAATTTTATTTACACTCATGTCCATAAATTAAGGATAATTCAGTTTTTCCCTAATAACTTCTTAGTGGAGTAGCGTAGACACTTGAAATTTACTTCAAAGACACATCTTTATACAACAAAACGATAATTAAAACAACTCAGAAGCAGAATGAAATGCAAAGTGTACTTCGGGGCATATGCAAAAGAATGGAGTACCATTAGTGTTCAGTTGTACAGATGCATTTACATTAAAAATCACTCAACACATGGAGTTGACTTTTAGAGTGAGATATGATCTTCCCTGTCATCAATATTTACTTGGAACAATATTCTCATACTTAACATGAGTTACTTGATGAATTCTAGTGCCTAAATTACTCGTCCCTCCTTTTGAAATGTTTGCAAGTGAGAGAAAGTTCTCAATGTATTAAATCTTTACACAATGAATATCGTAGAAGCGTCCCACACATGTTTGATGAAATTTGGAGTAGAGGAGTGATCTGGCCTACTTATATGGGCGATAATCATATTTTTAATTCTTTATCCAAAGCAAAAGTGGAATAAAATAAACCATAACTATCAATAAACGCGATTTTGAAACTGATATTTCACAATTAAAGACGTGTCTAAATCAAGTTAACGTAATTACAGTAAAAAATATTACTCATGAGACTGACAAAATTATTTTCAGTAAATAGTATCTGATGTTTAAAAGATTTGGTCTTTGGGGGCAGTATGTTGACTTGGTTACATAAGCTCCCCAAGAGACCAAAAGATAATTAAGTTCCACTTTTTCCCTGTAATTATGTTAACTTGATCCAGACAAGTTTTTAATGGTGAAATATCGGTTTCTAAATCGTATTTATTGATACTTATGGCAAATTTTATTCCACTTTTGCCTTGGATAAGCGATTAAAAAATATGAATATCGCCCCTATAAGTAAGCCAGGTCACTCCTCTAATCCAAATTTCTTCAAGCATGTGTGGGACGCTTCTACGATATGAATTGTGTTAAGACTTGATGTATTAGGAACTTTCCATCACTTACAAACAGTTCAAAATGTGGGGCGAGCAATTTAGCCACTACAATTCATCAAGTAACTCATGTTAAGTATGAGAATACAGTGCTAAGTAAACACTGATGACAGGGGAGATCATATCTCACAGTAAAGTCCACTCCATGAGTTGAGTGATTTTTAATGTAAATGCATCTGTACAATTGCACACTAATGGTACTCCATTCTTTTGCATATGCCCCCTCTGTACACTTTGCATTTCAATTTGCGACTGAGTTATTTTAATTATCATTATGTTGCATAAAGATGTCTCTTTAAAGTGAATTTCAAGTGTCTATGCTGCTCCACTGAGAAGTTATTATGGAAAAACTGAATTATCCTTAATTTATGGACATGAGTGTAAAATAATGTAATGATGAAATATATTTTTCCTATATTAAAATTCAATATTAAATAAGTAGGATTGGAAAAAAATATTTTTAAAAAGTGATAAAAAAGAATTTTTTACGATATTGTAGCGAAAACATAATTTTCTTCCCTATTAAACTACTTGCATGGGCTAATTGTAATCCCATTAAAAAACTTTAAAGTAGCTGCAAAAATAAAAAAAGTTAGTCAATAATAAAATATACTTAAAAAAGTTATACTTTAAAAGTTAAAAGATACTTAAAACTATATAATTTATTAAGTGTATCGATACTTTTTTTATTCAGGTATAACCTTCTCTTACGTCAGACATAATTAAACACGAAGCGGGAACTACGGATACTTGACCCAATGCCGTTTTCTCAGAATTGGGAAGGTTTTATAAGTTGGAAGTTGGACTTTCCGTTAGCTACTACATGGTGAAAATTACAACTGAATCTTTGCATCCGTTTTTGAACTATAAGACAAATTAAATTTTCATGCTCCAAAAGTAATATCTTTGTGTTGTAAACGCTGATGTGAAAAAGGTTTTTGTTTAAAAGTAAGACTTTTATAAAAAAAAAATTATGCATACTTTTAGCTACAATTACATTTATAAAATAGTGTTTATCCACTTGCTTGCAAATGGTTGCATTTTATGGATATGTAATAAATGTACAATTAGGAATACTTGATTCACGGAATATACAGATATTTGGCCCAAGATAGGGATACTATTCGAATGCATTTGACAGGTTTTATTGATTTTTTTATTCTTCTTATACCATTTTGTTAAGTATGTAAGATATTCAATTTATAAAAGGTAATGTTGCTGATGTATATTCTTGAAAGTTGAATGTGGTTTCCTACCATCGATGTTACATGAGTTAATGGTATTATAATTCCCTCCGCATTGTTTTCACAGACTACAACCATTAGGTGTATCAGTTTACTCACATTTCAAAAGATTTTATAATGTTCAATGCAAAAATCAATTGAAGGTACACAAACCTAACTAAATTCAGGATATTCTTCATTCAACTGAGTTTTCAGTGAAAAAAGGTAGAATCACAAATTTTGGGTTTTAATATGAGTTTGCATTTGCAGTTAAATAAATAGTTATTTTCTTATTCTTGAGCTTGTATACAAACACAAATAGCTTTCAAACTGCAAATAGTTTTAGCTTTCTACAATAAAAATTAAAAGTGGACACCATATTAACATTATGTAGCTAATAAAAATAAAAAGTATTGACCTCATTGAGCAAGTATAGAAAAGTATTAACATTGGACTTATTAATGGGAGTTATTTTATTATTATGTAAAAGTGTTGCATTTATAATTTTAAATTGTACACTCCCAAATATATGACTTGGATAAAGTATCCCTAATGGATGGATCAAGTATCCCTATACATTGGAATACTTGACCCAAGTTGAAGGTTTTTTATATTTAATATTTCATCACCTTTACAATTAATACTTCAGAAAGATATTCATAAATATTGTGTAATACTGAATGAAGTATAAATAGACATCATTTACACAACCATAAGTAATGTAAAATAAAAACTAAACACTCAAAACTAAAAATTGGGATAAGTATATTAGTTCCCCCTATATTCATTTTGATTCACTAGATGGATATTTTGTTTTCCAAAAGATGCACAATTGAATTTTTCACTTCCCTAAATTTACAATAGTCAAATAATTACTATCAGTTACAACTCATTAATAGTTTCATAAATTTACTACATTAAAATATAACAAACAAGCCTTCTTACATTAAGAATGATTCTAACAAAAAATACAAAACTTTTTATGTCGATTAAATAATATAAAAACTTCTTGCTTTTTGCATGAAATGATGAAGCGATGTAAACACAAATATGATAAATCACTATTACAAATTTTAATGCAGAATATTTCTCTTGATAGCTTTATATCAAAGAATGTAAATAAAACTATTGTAAGACCCCCCTTTACAGTACAAAAACTTATTTTTAGTAAGATTCAAAAATGCATATCAAAACTATAAAAACAGATAATGTTGACAGCATCACCAAGATTTGTTTACTTTTCGATGCCAAAACTTTTTTCGAAATTCACTTAAACATTTCAAAGGACGAATTACAGAGTTTTCTAATGGAAGGATGTCACCTTCGTAATCTTCGCTAGGTATTCTTCCGCGTCGGATTTGCACGTATTTATTTATTCTAGATTCAAACAAGTACAAGAGCAAACTCAAGTATTCAAGAGCGGACGAAGTCAATGGGTAGATCTCGCATCTGCATCCAAAAGCGATTAGATTATCTCTGTCATTTGATGTGAAGCTAATCAAATTTATGCAGGCTCAATCCCATTTAGATGCCCACTTTTCTATGTCCCTCTTTTCTCTAGGTTTCAGCTTAGCCCTTCATGAGCTAAAAGTCGATTGACCGCTGGTTACTATGGAGACCGTAGCATGCCGTACTCTCTCCTTCATTGTTTACAATCCGACTGCTAAAGTCATTGTTTAACCCTTTCGCTATGCTGGTTATATAAGAAGAGTAGTTCTGTAATCTGATACGTTTCTATTCTGAAGAATACATTATAGTGTATTGCACGATTTATGTAATGAAGTATTCAAAACAAATTTTGAGTCTCCTTTAAACATAAAGTCGATATGCTTCTGTTTTGGAATTTGAATGATGATGCATAACCATTAGCTTTATTAGAATCTTTCAGATAAACTCCGTATACAATAATTTGCTGCTTTTGTTAATTAAATTTGTAATACTCTTATACAGTGTAGTGTAGATTTAAAACTTAACGCAAACAATAAGTATATGAAAGATATACAACTGGTTTTAGTGTTAAATAAAAATTTGGGTTGAACTTGAAGTTTAGATAAAAATGAAAGTTCAATTTATAAATGAACAGCACATATTTACTTGGCACATACAGAGAAAGGACCTTAACCGAGTTTTTTTCAGAGCTTTATGTAATTCCAGAAGTTTTCATTATAAGATACACACAGCGCATCGTAAAGTAAGTTACTAACTAAAGTTTAATGCAATGTATTTAAATTATAAATCGGTAGCGTTAAATATTAAATGATTAATTAAATGTTCATACTCAAAATATAGTTTATCTTAATAATTAATTGTTTACATTTATTAAAATGAAGTATATTTCTATGAAATTATGACATTTCCCTTTTTAGTCTCTTAACATGACACATGGGTGATGATTAATGTATATGGATTGCAGAAAGTTATTTGATGATTACTTTTTCATTACTTTTGTTTTTATTTATGCATTACCATTTGTATTATTTATGTAATAATATCCATTTGTGTGAGTTTAGATTAGGACTTGTTTACAACAATATTTTATCATATGTTTTCATAAATAATTTAACTTTTTCTGATTCTTCATTTCTATAATTATTTTATTTAATCTCTTAAAAAGACATGTTGCGTCATTTGATAATAAGTCGAATATATTGATGTTAGTTTTGTCCAAAATAAATTTTCGTCAATCGACGCCTTGTATTGACAAATATTATACTATCACCAGTTTTAACTAATTTAAAAGAGGAAGTGTGATTCATGATTGCTCACGCTACATTCGTGTCTACAATTAGAGTGTCTAATAAATTTTTCAGATTTTATTGCATTCTGAGTTACAATAAATGTCTGCGGTCAGACTAATTAAGATCTGATTTTCAATTAAATATTTGTGTCATTGTAAAAACTTCTTTATTTTTTTGTTAATTGAAAAAAGACAGGTATAAGAGTGATGTAACTGATTAATTTCCCTTCTTACTAACAATGCACTTCTGAATAAACCTTACGAGTCAAAATCACGAAACGGGAAAATGTGGCTCCTCAGGACTTTGATTTTGAAACTTCATGCAAAGAAATGTATTATTCCTTATTTCTTCCAATAAACTTATTTTTTATAGCAATTTAAAGTTTTCCTGCTAAATTCTGATACTAAATATTTTTAAATTTTTTTTTGCTGTAATCTATTCAAAAGTGACGTGAGGGTAAATAAATAATGTTCCATAAAGAAATTCCTTTACTTTTATTTCTTATTAGTATTTTTTAAAGAATTTAATAGTACTATTATAATTATTTAATGAGTAAGAATATATTTCTTTTGCCTTTTGCATTTTTATTACGTGATTTTGGATACTTAATAAATGGGTAAAGAATTTTGAAATTAATGAATTTTGTTCAAAATTCTCGAGCCTTTTCTCTCTTTTCGTTTTTTTCTTCTAAAAATCATTAAAAACTCGAAATAGTATAAGAAATTAGTAGATTAGTTGCATCTGGCGCGCTTAACGTTATTTCGACCACGGTGTTAATTCCGGGAACTTCGCCAGAATGATCCGCTCCGGAATGATGAACTTCCTTTCTACATCGTGTAGCGATTAGGTTTAACTGAATACGAGGACCATGTGCAGTCATAAATAAAGCCACATATCAATGGTAATCTTTAATGTCAGCAGTTTAATGTTCAGCATCTTAAAACGTTAAAAATTGAACATCGCCGAAATGATGCATAATAGATGTACGCACGAAATTAAGACTAAATTTCAATCGATTTTAATGTAAAAAATAAAATTATGTCCACTTTCCTTTACGTGATCACGTGCGAATTATTATATTTGCACTAAAATGTGAGAAGTTCAGCTGTTTACGTTGGATGGTTACAGTTTCAACGTGAAAAACGGAGACGCAATTGAAAGGACGCAAAAGATGGGGACACAGTAAAGAGACCGAATAAACAAAAAACAAGATTAGTTTTTGCAGAAAAGTTTATTTCTTACTATTATACAATATTCAGAGTTAGTAATTAGCTAAAATTTGAAAAGGAAATGAAAACAATTGTCGTGTACAATGCAAATGATTGCGCTTGATACTCGCCGAAGACAGTCACCAAAATGACGTTTTCGAAGTTTAAAATTATCTTTTATCAAATTATTTGCACCCATCCTCCTATTTTTTCAAATTTATTGATAAAAAAAGTCCTTAGGTTTGTACTTATTTTATTTTCCATGAGCATTTTCTTTAATTTCATAGAGAAGAACACTTGGGACACGTTTTGGCCCATTTCGAGATTTTGACCCTTATGCTGATGTTAAAATTGTACACATAAATGGAAAATGTAAATTAAATTGTTATTAAACCTAATTTACCCAATTCTAAGCAAGATTTAGAAAGTTAAATTCGATGATTTGTCACTCTCAATTTAAACTCGTCCATTAAGGAAGATTGAAAGGTTCTATCTAATTCAAGTTAAAATTGATTTTTTTCATGTTCCTTTTCTCAAAAACTACTCTCAACATTGGTTTAAATCTTGTCCAGCCAACATTAGTACACTTTTATATAGACTGGTATTTGATTTGCAAAAAACTATTTTGTTAAGGATTTCTTATGTTTTGAATTTTATGTTTGTAAAATTAAAAAAACTATGCATAAGAATTTTTAAAAATAACCTACTTTCTATTTCTATAAAAGCATGATTAATACAGTTTATGTAAAAGTTCAAAAAGTAAAAGAAAATATAGTTTTCAGGGTGTTATGCATATTCTGAGAGAAAGTTATATTTTCATAAAAACATCATTTAAAGTATGATAATTTGTATGTTCTTAGTATGAGATTTTTTAACTATCGAAAATATTTCTAATGAACACATTGCACCAAATTATACTATTTCGTAGACAACATTTCCAAATTTGCAATGTATTTAGAATCTTAAAATAGTGAGGCAAATTTTTGCCTTCCTGGCCCCCTTAAAAAAAGAGTGGTTAATTTGACCTTTCTTACATAGAAAAACTTTCCAGCTTTATTGTATGTTATCTTTATAACAAATCTTGGAGAAGAAATCTAAAAATACCATTACACGCTTGTTTAAATTCATTTTTAGTATATAGTTGTCATTTTTAAATAATACTTCTTTAGAAAGCTAAAGTTCATGTTATAGGACATTAAAAGTTATCAGGTGATGTATTATAGCATCTTTGTAGACCACGTGTTCCTTCTCATCTTCAACAGGACCTTCAGAAAATGAATGTTTAGACTCAACAAGCTATGCCGGGGAGCAAGGATACACGCAACCGCCATAATGATTAGCAGTAGCAAGATTTGAAGGTGAACGAAGTGTCAAAATGTCGGTCTATCTTGAAACTTAGAATGAGAGAATGGAGATCATTTATCAAAAACCAAGAAGTGAAGTGAAACGAAAGGGGGGATTATTGCCAGCTCTTCGATGGAAATTGAATTAGAGACAATCTTTCATCGAAACAAACAGTGTGACAGTTTAATTTTCTTGATAATTACTAACACGGTTTGTCACACTGCCCAGCTCTCATTCCATGATGGGAATTTTCCAACTAGCAAGTTCGTTAATTTTACGCTCTTCCTAAATTAAGAAATCTTCAGTAATCGGATGTATGCTAGAAAAAATATGCATTTAATCGACGTCATTTGATTAGAAAAGGGATGGGTAAGAGTAAGGAAATGTATTGGAATCCTTCTCTCATTAACTTTCGCATCATCAATGTTTTCTTTGTAACTTAGACTGTCAAAGTACAAATAAATCTGTATTCGTAAGCTTGAGATTCATCATCAGATGTTTTTTATGCTTACGTAATATTTGGTTTATAATCAAGAGTCCACTGCGGTCATTGTTTTTGAAAAATGAAAATTAATTGTTGAGATGAATTGATGAAAGTTATCTAAAACTCTTTTTTGATCTCTTTGATTATGTATTTATAATTAATCTAAGTAACCAGATAAAAAAAGTACTAGTTGATAGAATGTGAATAGAAAGTAAAAAAATATGAGAATTAAAAATAATTTAATGTATGAGACTCAACTCATTTAATGTATCTACTCAATATATGATAATCATCTTATAAATTAAATATAACACGCTTTCGAATGTTAATATAATTTATAGTATGATACGATTTTCCCGGTGAAGAATCAATTTTTAAAAAGTAAGTAATTAAAATATTAGGTGATTGTTCTAAAAACATGTACGTGTAGACAGTATTCCTCCTTTTAATGTGCTTAGGAAATTTCTATTTTGAAAAGGTTCTAAAATAAAAAAAACTACATGACCAAATCATTCATCACAATCATCATATATTTTTGCAAACCTTTTAATCGAACAGCTATTTACATGGTACAAATGGTTAGAATAAAAAAAATTTATATATAAAAGTCTATGCATTTATATTTTCAAATTTATATGAATCGTAGATAATAAAATTATTAGAAAAAAAAAATAAGGAAGCACATATCGTAGGTATAATATAACTTTTTATACTTTAAACACTTTTGTGCCTATTTCTTCATTTTTTATAATGTTATACGATTATTTAATTCATATAGATTAATAAAATATTTAACACGCATATTCATACAACATGTTTTAAAAATAGTTTAGAGTTAATTATCCGTTTCGAGATAATTATATTCAAATAATTTTAAATATTCCATTGACATTTCTGCACATAATATAATACAAATATTATACTTAAAACTAAAATCAAGACTAGGTGTAAAAAGTAGTTTTTTCTAATCTAGTTCTTAGACTATTTATTACGCAATATCTTAAATCAGTGCCATATATAGCAAGTACAAGAACAATATTCTTATAAAATAGGCATATTGAACATAGGCTTCAGTAACACTTTGCAGTCTATCTTATCTTAAAAAGGTTTTTAAAAAAAAATCTTACATGTAGAATCATAAAAAAGCCATAAAATTAATGCTTTAAAGTATTTTATTTCAGAAACAATGTTCTAACTCTGAGAAAAAAGTACCTTTTATTTATCCATGTCTAGACATTCTTATTGAGTTGGTAAAGAATTAGCTGTTGCAAATAAAATACATACATGAGATTAATGAATAATCTTGCATAAACTAACGAGTTTATAGAAGAAATGTTGGAATTAAATAACAAAGAACTCCTCCCGTTGCTTGTTTATGAGAGAGTTATTATCCATTACATTAGTTAAGGAGTAGCGTTCGTTTAAATTAATTTAGGAACATATTTTTGGTATTTGCACTGTTAAAGATGAGATAAGTAAACTTAATAACATTCAAAATATATGTGTTTTCTAATATATGTTAAACTAATACCACTATAGGCCATATTTCTTGTATAGACAATTTACAGAATTGTTACAAAACGATAATTAATTTGTTAATATTATAATTTTATCGGTCTCTCTTAAAGATTTTCATTTTATTCCCTTTATCTTGAAAAATAACATGTCAAGTAAACAATTAACTTTTACTTTTGAGATTAGACGTTAATTTCTATCAGGAAAAAATAAATATTTGGTTTTGAAAATTATTTATCTGTTTTTATTTATCCTTCAACTATATTGTGACTTCAAAGTAAGCATTGTGCATTTAAAAACTCTAAATTTCTCATTTGAAAATGGAACATTAAGCAGATGACAACACCCAAAGGGAAAAGGTAGGTAAATATAATTTTTGCATAAATATTTGAAAACATTCATTGATTAAACATCTATAGCAGTTTTAAATACCTAAGATATTACTACTTTTTTAGAATTGAGTTGTTCACACTACCACGATTGTTAAAGGCAACTAGGCATGCCTCTATAATTGAAAATTGTTGAAAAATTAATATTTTTCTTACAGTCATCAATTTTAAGCCAGAAATTAAAACAAAGCTGGTTAATAAATTGTGGAGAAAATACAGTACAATACAGTACATTAAAATAAAATATACTCTATGGGGTAATATTTTACAAGCTTCTACCAGCTGTATATGAATGTGCATTCTCAACAAGTAAATACATGATCAATCGTTCTGAACATTAGTTTATACACACACATATTATCGTATATTACGTTTATTTTGGTCAAGAGCATTAACTGTAATACTCTCTATGAACATATTAATATAATTTATTTAACTGAAACATTCGCTTAAAAATTAATCTTAATTTTGTATTTCCTTTAATGATGCGTGTAATAAGATAATACCCTCCTTAAAAGAAGAAATAAAAGAAGATAATATTTTCTAAATTTCTCACTGTCAGTTTTTTACCCAATTTTCTTTTCCTTCTTCCTTAATTTACCTTCTTAAGTAATTCCAAGAATAATTTTGCGCTTGTTTCCTAGACACTTCTGACGTTTTAATCTCATTTTAATGTATATCTATAAAAAAATAAAGATTAAACTAAAAATACTCAAATGATTTTCATTAAATTTAATGAAATCCTGAAGCATGTTCTTAATTTTTTGATTAAACAAGCATTTATACGAATAAACAATATTTATTTCTATACTTATTTTCAAAGGGTCACGTAATCGAATAACTACTATTTTACAAATAATCTAGCATTTTCGCTCAAAAGTTGGCTTGCATGAAGATTATACATAGTTCACATGCCTGCTTTATAACTTTTTGTAAAAATTAAAATTTTGTATAGGTTTGATATAACAGAATTAAGGCATTATGATTCAAGTAAAAAATAGATATGCATAATGATAAAAAAAAGTAGGATCACTCTTACAAACGCAGTTGTCATATACTACACTAGAAATATTACCGACAAATTCCATTTTTAATCTAATTTAATGTCTTGTTAGTAAATGTAATCCTAAGTATGTCAATGTAATATGTATCCAAAATTATAGATATAGCGAATATCTTAAAATTTAAATGTAGGGTATCATAAAGTTAGCATATTGTGAGTATCTTAAAATTTTTTATGTTAGAGTATCCGAAAAACATGAATACAGTGAATATTCTTAAAATGTAAATAAATGAGTTCCTCAAAAATATATACATGCTCTGTAGTCACTCTATAGCACTTGACAATTTGAGTTTTAGAAATTAAAATTTTAATTATATATTTTTAGTAAAATATTGCTTATACAAATTTTAAAATTATATTTACTATATTATGCTACTATATGACACACTTTTAATTGTTTTAACTCACTAGAAGTGTCTTAAAACTACCTTTTAAAAAGCATTTTTTACAAGCAATCAGTTCTGGGTAGTGTTCCACACTTATTCTAATATGGTATTGCAGTCATAGCATTTCCTAATTTTCTCCTTAAATTCAATAATTCACCAGAAACTGTCTATGTGCAAACAGTCTATGCAAGATTGTACCAGCTTCCAGTCTAGTTGACGTGATTGCGTGTTCAATTCAACTACTCTCTCCTTTGACGTGAGGTGAGGGGAACGTAAATTACTGGCTAACTCCCTCTTAAAGAGTTCTAAGAGCAGTGGAAGCTGACAGAACATAACATCCTTGGGAGAAGGCAACATAAGGTGGAAGTTGACTGCGAGTGGACAACTATAACATTGTTTACTTTTAAACTGAAAGTGGTGTATTTAGTTTCTTAATTATAAAGACTTGCAATCCAGTAAAAGGTCAGTTATCAAATTTCAGGAAAGTAGGTATTCAAGTATATTTGTATTAAAAAGACAGGTAATTTTAAAATGTAAATTTTTTAAGAGATTAGATTTTTTTCAAAAGTTTGGATGGCAGGGAAAACATTATTGTTGAAAGAAAATAAGAAGTATGCTACTATTATTAATGGAAAACAAAAGTTTGCTGTTTTAAAACATAAATGTTTTGGAATTTCTTTACCAAAAAATATAAATAGCCATCTCTGCATAAAAACTTGTATAAAGATTTACTAGCATTACCAATGTATCTAAATGGTAGTACATTACACCAGCAAATATGTTAATAGATTTGAGAAGAGTAAAATTACAAGTTTAGAAAACACATTAAGTAAGAAGTTTTGTGTACCGAGAGGTAACTTTAAAGAAAGCAAATTAATAATAATTTTGACAAATTTCAACCCATAATACGTGAAAATATTCCATAAATAACCTCTAACTTATTATATTATCCCTTGAAACAAACACTAATTATTCATTGTTAAAGTAAAACATAGAAAAGTACACGGTTATTTTCTTGACAGTTTGTAGGTTACATACAGTATCTAAATGAATGAATTATTTTATCAACCATGTCAATGTGAAGAAAAAAAAATACTAGAAAAAAATCGTCAGTTCTGACACCCAAAAACTCCTTGCTGATATCCTTGTGCTTAAGGAAAATTGCGTGTTATTGTAATTCGTCGCACGGCAGTATCATACGCTGAAAGCATCCCCTACAACACCTTTCTCTTAATAATACTTATAATGATCAGCCCATTCACTTACGGTAATTGTTATGCGGTCAGAAGTGAGGACACGCCTACATCAAACCTCTAATATCACGTGGTATTGTCGAAAACCGAGCTTGATCCCACGGGACAGTTGGTAATTACTGAACATACTTATACGAACCTTCTTCAAGAGATTCTTACAGAGGTAATACTTATAGCTTAGGTATTGGGAAATAAGTGAAAAATATTTGGTTGAAAATCTCTTTAAAAGACACGTAGAAACAATTATAATCATTATAATATTATCAAATGGAATAAGTTTATATCTTAAAGTTTTAAAATATACTTTACTGGTGAAGTAAAATATGAAGGGTTAAAGAAACATTAAAATATTACATGGACACTAGCAGGGTGCGTTCAATGCATTTCAAAAGCATTCCCTGGCTTTTGTGAAACAAAAATATATGTATTGAGAAAGGCAGTCAGTAAATATACAAGAAAAATACTTTGTAAAATATAGATTTTAAATTACTAATTTGAACAAAAAATTCATGAATAACCTCTATATAATATTCCATTAGGTATTGGAATGACTAGTTTTTAAAATTAAGCTTTGAACTTAAATTTGTCCATATAATGTGATAAAGTTAAAGTTAACCCATTAACGACGGTTGGCAAGAAAGCATGCCAATCGAAATTTTAGTTTCTTTCTTTGCTAATAAATTGCGATAGTAAAAAATGTTTTAAAAAAATGTAAAAAATTCAAAATATACTTTAAATGATCTAAATAAACAAGGTATAAGATAAAAAAATTATTGCTTTTAATAATTTCAAAGTTGTGTTAAATGGGTTAATATAAAATTTCTTCAAGAGGTGAGGATTCTCGTTTCGTTGTTCAAGAGTTATTTAATTATATAGATACGGTCTGATTTTTCCCGTGGATACTTACATTTTTAATTTTTTGGATTCTCTTATATCAAGTAATTATTGGAAGATCATTTTGGTATAGTAATATGTTTAAGTTGAATATTTGCAATTTGAGATTTTACCGACGTATGTTTAAGGTTCAAGTTTATAGTTTGAGATAGTAAAACTTAAATAGTGACTATTTGAATAATCTTACACAACTCGCCAAAAAAATGAAAGAAACATGATAATTGCTTTAAAGTTAGCGATATTTTAAGTTAATACAATTTAAACATATTATTTAGCCATGTATTAGCGATTGAGTGAAATATTTTACTCTAGTTATTACTTTTAAATCTAAGCTACAAATTTATTGAAAAATTGAAAAAAGCATCAATACCCATAGAATCTGAAAACTGAATAATAATAAAAGAAATAATAATCTGAAAGACTATTATAGTGATTATAGAAGCTTCTAAAGTTCAAAGCGCCCACTTTTTCTCGTTAAGTTTCATATCTTTCAAAAGGGAACTTTAAAAAATTTTATATAGCAACTTGCAAGTGTGCAGTATTTTGTAAGTATGATTATATAATGCGGATGAGACTAAAACAAAAATGTAGAATCGTATGCATATCATAATGTATATCTCCTCTAATTCAATGGAATAAATACATTACTTCTGCAACGCGAGTGGCATCTGACAGAAATGATGCATTGATTGCTTCAACTATGCTAGAATATTGCAAAATAAATTATGTAATTTGATGCAATGTATTAAAACTTCAGGGGAAAATATATTAAAATTAAAAAAAAAAAAGATGGTATCATCAAACTTGAGATTATATATAATATTTTGAAGGTCGAGGTGGCCAAAAGAAAGCTCTTTGAAGACGTTGGATATAGGAACTACCCAAAATTTTTGACCAAAAAGCAAATGATCTTTTTATTATACCTAAGTCGATATATTTTTGTTACGTTGCTACCAACAGTGATCTGCGAAAGATTTTTCTTCTGCTAATTTAGATTCTTATAAAGATGAGAATTCAGTTGATTGCAACACGTGTTAGCAATAAAAAAGAAATTGCCTTGAAACTCTGTTAATCACAAATACTAGTAAACTCTATCATGCAATGTGCTTAGTCACTAGAAACAGAATTCTTTGATTTAATATTTTAAAATTGAATTCTGATACATACTTTAAAACTATCACAATTTGATGTTAAGGTTCAATGTGGTTTATCATTCGTTTTTCTATCAACATGTAGTAATGGCTTACAAATTTTCATCAAAATAAAAAATTCTCATTGTTCAACGATAAGAGTTGGTATTATTGTTCAGTAAGAAAACTAAATTTTTTTTTTTTTTTTTTTTTTTTTTTGCCATAAACATTATTATTAAGCTGCATGAATGATCGGCTACATATAAGACAAGAATAATGCGAGTACGAAGTTAGTCTACAATCTCTACTAGTATCAGAATCTCAACCTATCTCAATATCCTGAAATTTCAGATACTCAAGCTTAATTTATCTGCAGAAGGCTATACTATATTATTATACTGGCAAAACTGTATTATCGAACAAAAAAATCTATTATATGTAGAAGATATAATGACATTGGTTAGGAAGTTATTTCGATTCACCATCCCATATTTGACTTGCGAATTTGATGCAAGCCCTATTGAAGAAACTTAATTCGCCAACTGATACATAATGTAGAATCAAAATATTGTTACAGAATCCATCATGTTCAGTGTAAGGCAAGTAATTATTTTTCAGTTTCAACTTTATATTACGATGACCATTGAAGGATCTTTTATCACCAATATTTAGATTCTTTACCAAGTTAAAGAACATATACATACCTAAATATTACATTAAACATTTCTTATTACTTTTTAATAACTAATTATGTTATAACATTATTATAAGAACTAAATAATACATTACTATACGAATAATATTAATAAGAACTAAATTTCAACCTTACTCTAACATGATGTTAAGTAAGGTTGCTACTCTAATGCCATGTTTCTACTCTAGCACTAGTACTCTAACATCATGTTTAGAGTAAAGCAAATTACTTGCCTTAGTCTAAACATGATGGCTTCTGTAACAATAATTTGATTATACTTTGTGTATGATATGGCGAATTAAGTTTCCAAAAGATTGTTTTACTAATACACGATAAAAGGGGCTAAATTGCAAGTGGGCAATATGAAGATATTAATCAAAAGTTTTAAATTCTGCAATACCTGACTTTATTCTCCAACAACAGGTCTTTAAGCGTATTTCCAAGAAAATTTCCAAAAAAAGTTTTTTCACTTGTCCTATACTCTTCACCCCAGGGCCATTCTCACCCACGCATTCAAAAATGTGACTAAAATTTAATGTGATTTGACATTCTTTTAAAAGGGCTAAGTAAATTTTTAATTTAATAATTCTTTAATAGATTGCCTATAAAATCACACTGCTCTTTTTGTAGTTTCTTATATTATTTTAAGCATTTTTTTCTATTTACTTTGATTCACTACTTCTACTTGTTAAATAAATAAACCACTTGGCAACCTTTATAGACTACTCTATATAACTATAACTCTTCGATCCTCCATACATAATTATTTAGCAAAATTTAATACCTGGAAGGCAAACTGCCTCGGCCAACAATAATGGGTAAAACCTAAGAATCGAAGTAAAATTTTAAAAGTGAAAATGAACAATTTTTTTGTTTGTTTTATATTTTCAGTCGTGAGAGAAGGTAAATTAATGAAAAAATAAAATATGTTTTTTATAAATGGAGTGAAGAAACTTGAATCCACTTACCCTTAGGCTCTTTTTCAGATCCATGCTATGAAATTTCAGTCCAATATCACTTGTGTGGCTCGCGGTTATTAAGAACCTGTGCTATCACTCACTCTTTTGCTCCCTTGGTTTTACTTCTCGCATCATCGTATTATTATTATTTTTACCGTTATCTCAACTGCTTCACTTGCTTTGAGATGGGTGTAAATTATTTATCTTTCTTTACCTTTGCCGCGATCTTAATTTGACTCCACAGAAAATAAAGTTTTTCTTTATTTTTTCCCCTTCATTTTCGCTTCTATTATTCAATGTTGAACTCGGCTATTTTTTTCTTTTCTGAAAAGCACTGTTATCATCTTTTAAGTATATTTTTTTCTCATAAGCTGATTAGTTTTTTTTTTAAGGGATTAGGGTTGTCACTCAAAAATCAATTTTTATCGGGTAACGGCCGTGAATATAATGAAGGCTAGGGCTAGGTGAAATTCTCCTTAGATGATGAAAAAAGTTATCATTGATGAGGCAAGCAATATTATAAACAATATCTTTCACTCAGCTTTTTTTTTTAATATCCATTCAGCTTTACTATACATAGTTACTCGTAACAATCTAATGATTTGAAATTATAGTAGTAAACTTAATTACAGTAATATAAGCATTACATTTAAATTAAAATAGCGTGTTAGATGATAGATTACCAGCAAAACAATTTTCTACAAGTAAATTTGTTTCAATCACATCAGTTAAATTCATTCTTGTCTAAATATTTGATCAATTTCACTACAGTTTGCTATTGATAAGGCGCTGTTTATCAGCCGGATTTCTGTTTCCCTTTCATTGAAACAATGTTTCTTGTTCTTTAAGGAGAATCGAAAGACCAACCGAAGTCCTCAAAGCTATTTTGAGCTTTTTATTGAACAGCAATATTAAAAATACTTTCTATAAAGTGATATAATTTGGTGAGCGATGTGTCGATTTGAAGAATTTTTAATAATTTCGTAATCAAATTATGCACATTTTATAATTTAAACGTTTGTGTCTTCTCAAAAAATTTTTTCATACAAATGTACCTTTTTCTCAGAATCTTCTTAATGCTTTGTTTATTTTTTCTTCTTTTAAACGTAGTACTGTTACACAAACAGACATATGTTTTTACATTAATATAAATTACATTATTTGTTACCAATTCATTTAATGTTTTTTGCTATTTTTTTAAATTTTAAAACATCTTAAATTTTAAAAGAACTTTATCAGTATGTAGAAGTATTAAAATATTTTCTAGGCAAAATTTTAAACCATTGCTTCGAATTAAATCTGATAAAAAAACTACATAAAATATCCTTTTAAACACAGATTTTCTCTTAATATAATTTATGGGACACCTTAAAATAGTTCACTTTATAAATATAAGCAAATAATAAAGTTTTATGAAGATGTATATATATATATATGAAAGCTCTTGTTTAAAATTTTTTACTAATTCAAGAAACCCTAAAAATGGATTCAAAAGTCGCAAGATTGAGTAGGTTTCTTTGTAAACAAAATCGCTTATTTGTATCGTGATTAAGTTTTGTGATGCTTGGTAATTTCACTATAAGGGAACAAAGAAATAAAACTGAAAATGGGACAGAATAGAAGAGGGAGAAAAAGACCCCTTTCACAAAATGCGCTGGGAAAGAGAAAATGAAATTCGCGGATGCTTACTTAAAAGCGAAACTGCTTTATCGCCAAACAGGACCCTCGCTTTTCTTTTAATTAAATCAGTACTTCACAAGAATATGTGGGTTGAAAAAATTCTGAAGATTACCAGATAAAAAAATGTTCCCGGAATTTCAACTTTAAACGAGATTAACTGGTAAATTACATTCAGAGCCAAACTAAGCGTGCATGTGTGAGGACTGGTTCACCAAGTTAGTCCTTAATCTTCTTCGAAAATTGCAATCAATGTCTTTGCCTAATGTAAGCGGGAGGTACTGTACTTGTAACCAGAATGCTTCTTCTCAACGGGGAGGGAAAGCCGAATTTTTATTATGGAATTGAGTAATTACGGTCTGCTGGCAGTAAGATCGGCTGAATTTTGTCCTGTGGATCACTAGGGAATATTGACATTTATTTTTTAGATGTCCTTCTCTTATAATTGTCTTCTCTTCTTTGTGTTTAATTCTTGGAAGGTTTGTTTGCTTCAGTAATGAGGACACTGTTGTTGAATACTTATAATTAATGAAATAAATAGTGTGCTTTGATGTTATTTGTTTGTTTAATTATCCAGTAAAAGTCTCTGATGATCTAAGAAGATTCAACGTTGTGGATGGGTTGTTAAAACGAATTAATTAAGAAAGAAACAACGTGCATTGGAATCTTCTGTTAGCTCTCCAGGGTTTCAACCAATTGGTTCTTGAATATCTGATGAAAACCAGTCCCTTGTTGTGGAACGAGATTAGAATATATTTTCATCAAACGTCTTCTACGAGATCTATTGTGCGAATTGAGGTTTTTATGTCCTGAGATAGTTACATTTTAGAACTAGTTTTATGTTTGATCTCATAAAAAACACAACAGATCCACAATATTAAGACGTAAAAGAAGTTAATATACTAAGTAGTAACTTAATATAATTGTGTTGAGATGTCTTAAATTACTTGTAGATGTGCAAAACATCAATGGTTTTTACTTTTCTAATTTACAGCTAATTATAACTTTTAAATAAATTGTATAGGTTGATGTTTATGGTTTTATTCTTCAAATTAAAAAAAAAAAAAAAAAACTCTGGTTTAATTCTAGATTTCACACGATGATTAATTAGTAAAAATTAATATGTTCTAATGATAAATCAAACAACCCCTCAAGTTCTGTAAAAATGTATGTTTTCTAAAAAAGAACCTAGTTATTGTACAATACACAATTAATTTAAAGAGAAAATTCAAAATAAGATATATAGTTCGATTACTTTTAAATAGATTCAATTACTATTCAGTTAAACTAATTACATTTAAGTTATTTTGAAGCTCTCGATTGAAACAACCATTTTATAGTTTTTTAATCCAATTATTAATTGAATCACTAAATATTAAAAGGTGTCATGGTTTTACGGTTTTCAATGATACATGAACCCTTTTTATAATATGCAATTCCTGCTTTTTAGACTGCTTCATCTTTATACTAAAAACATCACCGAGGTAATATGAATTTTCCTTTTGCAAGAGAAATTACGTATACATTTTGTGAAAAAGATACATTTGTATTTCATAATTTATCAGAGGGAATACTAATTCTACTATGAGAACATTAAATTATGCTTAAAATCATCTACACTCAATGTTTTCACCAATTGTTAAATTATTAAGTACAAGCATCATATCTCAAAGTTTATCAGTTATAAATGATTGTAAGCCCTTTCTCTTTCCTGAAAAGCTTAAAAAAATTATAATAATAATAAAAAAAAAAAACATACATACTACATATTGCAAGTGGAAACTTCAAATAAAATGTATACATAAATTTGTATGTAAAATACAGTGAATACGAAAATATGTTACATTAATCTTAGTCAGAGCACTATTTTTAAATTTTATGTTTAATCACATACATCATACCAAAACCTAACATGTAAAAAAATGCCCCTTCCCTGTAGATAAAAAGAAACACAAAAGCAATATCCACCCACTGTAGAGCTCGCGATACCTAAAAATTGGTCCTTATTATTTTAGATTGCAATGGCTAAAGGGCAAAAGAATAAAGACTAGAGACCGCTTCTGGCTCTTACGTTATCAGCAACGCCGCAGACTGTCCTGATTTTACACCAGGTTGCTTTTTGAGCACAGTGACCCTTCAGTGTGGCTTAAACATTTTCCGTTTTGTTTCGCGATTCACCGAGTACTAACGAGGGGTAATATTTTAGGTAACAGGATTTTTACATAAAAAGATAACAAACCCAAAGAGGAAAAGTGCTGTTTTCGTATTATTACGACCAACTGAGTAGTGTATGGCTGTGGATTCGTTTGAGCCTGTTACTTCTATGGTTGTTCTTCATTAAATGTTTACTGAGGAAAAAAGGTATGTGGTATGATATTTTTTTTACCCATGTAGTATAGTTCCATAATGTAGGTTATCGTATCATTAGTAAATTGATGTTTTTCAGTCAGAAGATGAAGGGCAATGGGACTGGAAGTTATATAAATGTGATATTTATAACTATTTTTACAAACAAGTTTTAGTCCAAGATTATTTTTCTAACTTCAATTTCCCAATTAAGTTGAAATAAAGTATTTTATATATTATTGCATGATAGATGTGTATATATTAGTAGTCTTATGAATATATACAATCATATTAAACTTTTAAATACACAAGATCAATGCAATAATTATTTTTTTCGTATACTGTAATTTTTAAAAACTTAGTTTTTGCTCTGGGTGGATTCTACATTGCTGATTTATGAAAGATATTTTGTAAAAGGTATGAGACGACAAGTTATCAAGTTTATAGATTGAGGTAAATTTAAAAACTTATTTAAAAAAAATTCAAACAGACTTACAATCTAATTCCAAAATCGTGTGCTTGCTATGTTGTAGTAAGTTATTTTTTGTAGCTGTATTTCTAATATTAAATATGTTGGTTAATAAGTTTTCCCTTGAAAATTTAAAAATTTTCTATTTGTTTCAAAATTATTTATCTTTACACCAGGTTAACATAAAATGCTACTCTTAATAAAAGATTCCAATGGGCTTTGATGTAAATGTAATAATTTATTTTCTATAAATGTTGAAGAACACTAAAAGCAAACAAGTTGGATTATGATACAAACTGCCAAAGATGGCTTTTCCAAATTTTCTTTTACATCCCATCAGGCTCAGATTCCAAGCATGTGTAGTTTGTTAACATATAATTACTGAAATATTCATCTGTTAAGATTGATGACATATTAAAAATGCCAGCCAGTTTGGAGTTTTTTTATAAAATTATCTTCGAGTTTTAGTTGTAAACTTGTCAAGAAAACTTGACAACGAATATCCAAGTTCTTAATATCTTTATTAAACTTTGAAGCCCTTTTTGTTGCAGTTTCTTATTAAATTTTATGAATCGTATTAATCTTATTTAGACTTTCAAAGTGATATGTAATAGAATCCTGCAACACTATCATATTAGGCTTATCCTAACGAAAATATATTTCTGGTCGTTATTTCCAATATTTCTAGTCATATTTTTCGGTTGAATTTTCGTATGATAATTCATGTTCAAGTGGACTTTTATCTATAATATCGCACGTATCTGTAGAATAGAAAGTTTGTTCTGGACATTTTGATCTCAGATAGACAGGCTGGTGGAAAGCACTTTTGTATAAGTTTCAAACTACATTAGTACAGTGTAGAAGCAAAAATTAATTATACTTTAAAAATGGACGATATCAAGTAATTAATAGCTAAAACACTCATAAAGTTGAATAAATAAAATTATTAAGAACATACAATAATAGAGTTATTAGCATCTTGAAAGTATTTTGAACCGACAATTACACTAGCAATTAAATTTGGGAAAAAAAAAAAAAAAAAAAAAACACGTTAAAATCGAAATTTTCATTTTTTGTGACATGCATTTTAGGATACAAAAAATAAATTTTAACGATAGCATTTAATAAAAATTGATCATTAAATTCATGCTTTAAAATGTTTAAAGTTGCTTTTTATGAGAACCCCAAGTTCTCCTCACGATTAAAGTAACCAAACTCCAATCCATTCTAACCCGGCAGAAACGCTTGATACAATTTATCAAAAATCCGTCCAATAACCAAATAATAACAAACGAGCTACTCCCTAATATCATTACACACAGCTCTAACACCGCCAGCAATATTTTGAGAAAATTACCCAACGTTGAATTTATCTACATAATAAATCTAAAGGTGTCAACCAACCATAGACCACTTCCCGTATCTTAACTTGTGCTCGACATTGATAACCTAAATTAACGCTAGGTGAGAGCTATTCTTTAAAGAGATTCTTTGTGCAATTTCTAGCATGTACAGCATTTAAGAAATTCTTAATAAGCTTCTAACCTTCTAATGCGATTAAATGCAAATCATTCAACAACGAAAGGCATCCCTTCTACCACTAATCCGATTTCAGACTGATGCCGTGTTTAATATTCGGAAATAATTCCTGAAATCTGGTACAGTGCTTTATAATAACTTCCCAAGGAGATAGGTAGAGTGTTCTGGCTCATAAATTTCTGGATAGCGTAATCCCGATATAACGCCAATAGAACACCAGCTGAAGTTGAGCCCTTTGGGGGATGAATAAACAATGGACTATAGTTTCGGTTTTAGAACACTGGAGCGTTATTGTTGTGACACTAAGTAATGCATGAACTCAAATTCAATTCTAAACATGCTATTTCCAATACTTTTGAGAACAAAACAATGAACTATTAGCGATGTCTTGTTAGTATGATATAGCTTTGATTTTAAAATTAATTTATAAGATCCGATTTTTGAAATTGTGCTCATTTTGATTTTAAATCAAATTTGGGTTTCATAAAAAGTTCTTTATAATTAATTACAAATAACCTTATGTTTTATTGAATACATATATACCTTTTTATAGATATTGACAATCGCAAATGAATGTTTTTATATTTATTCAGTTCAAGGCATATATTATTGATCTATTATATCGGTATATTGTCATTGTATATAAGGTGTCATACACATACATATTCTCATACTTACGGCATGCTCAAATTTAGAAATAAAATATAGTTTAATATAAGTTAACTCATTGATAGTCACTCAAGTTTGCTTCACAAATCATTCAACAAACTATATTGAAAATACCAATTCATACGGTAAGTATTTTTCTCCATAAAAAGTGTTTCGAAATACCCCATATAAGATTAAGAGCTTTGAAACAAGTACAAAATCTTTAAAATATATTATTACCTCAATATTTAATGAATATATAATATTTAATTTAAGTATGTTTGCCATTGTAATTCATAGACTTTAATTTTTACTTATTTATAGAAATATATTACTCTCAATAAATCGGTAAATTTTTATTTTTATAATGTTATACACAGTGTTTTTGGGGGGAAATCTCTTTTTCTTCCTTTATACATAACCAGAGTTTTATAAGTTATTAAAAAAAATAATTGTGAAGTGTGTATACAGCTAAGATCAGCACTATAGAAAAGAGAAATTCACAATTCAAGCCCGTCGAAGAAATTTAAGAAATTTGATATCCCTCAACAATAGAATATAATATCTAACTCTATCTACCAAAAAATAATTTTTATAAGCATGCAATCTTATTTGTACAAGCTGCGCCCTGCCTCACGAATGTTTGTTTCCAATTATTTTTTTAACATGTTTATTTTGTTTTATTCGAGTCACTAAATTAAAAATAATTAATGTTTTGACACAACTGGAAAAGCGTGTTGCTTATTTTTTCTTTTCTTACTTTGCTCTTATGTTACTCAACATTTTAATTAAAAAGGTTCTCCGTATCATCAGGAATACTATATACTTTAAAGTAAAATGAAATACAAACATGTATTAAAGCTGTTTTCAAAAGGCTTAATAAATTTTTAGAACATTCAAAACACAGCGGTCTAAGCACTGTCCCACTATAATGGCTAAAATAATCCAATCACAGTGAAAAAACGTTAGGCGTCATTTTTAACATAGAACTATTCTTAAATATGTTGAGTATTGAGGATTTCTCCTCTTCTACGACATTTTAATTAACTTACATCGTACATCAATCTTATTCTTAGTTAAACAAGGTATTCATTGTTATGCTAATATTTGTTCTTGTGTCTGTTACTCGCTTATCTTTACTGAGAAAACGCAGAATGTTTTTAAGGCACTTGGAATTTCTCCATCTGCTTTAAAACAAATTGTACATATTTGACTTATAGACTGAAATTGGGAACCCAGTTTCTATTGTTTATTCGTTAAAAATTATAATAATTGCTATTCAGTGTTATTACATTCCCCTTAAAAATGGTTTTAACATGTCTCGATATATACTTTTATTTTATATATGATTCACAGACTCATTTCAAAAATATGAATTACGAGTTAATAGTGGTCTATCTCAATGGACATATTTAACACCTTAATTTTCTTTAAACGTACTAGACTTAAAAGAATCAATAAATTGTGCAAAATTCAGAAATTTAAAATGGATTAACCATACACCAAAAACAGAAGTTTAAAAAAATAAATCATCCCCAGTTTGGGTTTAAATAATTGTCCTCAAATAACTTCATGTCAGTTATTAAATTTCCAACATCATAAGATACTTTAAAATACACAATTTTTCAAATTTATTCCAAGAAAAAGCATTTTCATTTCTTTTTGAAGTATAAGGCAGAAAATATTAAATGATAATCTTCTAATATACATTACTTAATAAAATAATGTAAAGATTGCCAATGGAAACGTATTCCGATATCATCTCTTAACCATGTGTTCTCTCGTAAAACAGTTGCATTTGATGTGATGGATATATTTTTTTTATTTAATGGAAATTGTTCAAGTAATTAAATATGTTAGGCTCATGTATAAGAAACATACGTATTAATAGGATTTAAAAAATATTTAAACTATTTTTCAATTATTTATATGCATAGGAAACATAACTGTAAATTTATCGAAATTATCAAATGGAAAGCATGAATATCAATAAGTCATTAAAATTTTAACTGTTGATTACTAGACGAGTCAGCATATGTGATAAGTATAAAATTTTAATACAAATTAAATTCGTTAAAATATCTATTGAATTTTAGAGTAAAGTAAAAATCATATGAATAGAACTTAAAAAAATTTTGATTTATAATATTAAACCAGTAGGGCTCATTGCTCAACGTATTATTTATATATATTCTTCATTTGTTTTCATGTTTTTGATTTTATATATATATATATATATATATATTCTTCTTTTGTTTTCATGTTTTTGATTATATATATATATATATATATATATATATATATATATAATCAAAAACATGAAAACAAAAGAAATACAATAAATTACCAGCGCATGAGCTGCTAGGTTAAAGAGTTGCATATAATAATAATAATAATACAAACAAATTGAAAAGAAAGGAAATGCACAGAAATTTGGGAATTTCATTAAGGGTTAACCCAAATTTCCAAAACCGTTTGAAACCAAGAGCTTTTTTTTGTAGACATTCTTTCGAATGTCCCAACCCCCAAAACCTCAAGAGAAGAAAGAAGGAAAAAAAAAACAAAAAAAAAAAAACAAGAAAAATGCTAAAAACTTACGAACCAAAATGCGAGAAACTGGAAAAATCTTCAGATTGAAATTACGCTTTTGTATTCTTATTTGAAAAATTTGTAATAAACATTGTTACCAAAAGAAGCCGCGAAGAATTTTGATTTGGAAAAAAAGATAATAAAAAACAAGTGCTTGTGTATATTATATATATATATACATGTAAAACATTTAAAGTTAAATCAATACCTCTTTCTATCGTTCAATTTGTCTCCTTTAAATCGCACTGACAAATAAAAGTCAACAATCACCCCCCCCCCTCCCCCTCCTCACAGTAGAGCACCGAGTCCAGCTTTAATTATTTTTTGCTTGTCTTTTTCTTGAGTAGTGTGTTATAGCGACGCTACCTCAAATTCTATTTATGGGTCTGTCCTAACAGAAGTTAATTACGAAGGTAGAGTTGTCGCATTGTGGGGGCCCAACGAGCGCCAAAGGAGACACAAAACCGGATTTCTGTCGAGTCATGCCAGAGTTTGTTATTCCAGTTGGTCTTATTGCTGTCAGAAAGTAGTAAATATCTACAATAGTGGCGGTAGGGAGAAGAAGAATAACACACTCTGGCACCATAGGGAGATGAGAAGAGATAGAAAGAGAACTTTAATTAGAAAAGGCCCAACTCTCTAATTAACTGTAGCATCGAACAAGAAGGCGATTTTACTCTTTCTCAAGTTTATACCTGTTGTCAGACTTCGTTCGGATTCCCCAGGAGTGTTCCCCACGAAGAATGGAACGTATTTCAAAAGCGGAGGGGGGGGGGGAGGGTGCAAAAAATGTGGGGGGATGTAGTCTGAAGGCTTCCCTAGATTATTGGAGAGAGAGGTTCCGTTCATTATTAAACCTCAAAATTCATCTAGAGATAGCTGAACTGTCACTTGTTTTGCCTCGGCGAACAATCAATAATATCTAGTCAGAAGTTGTTTTGAAAAATGCATGGTGGTGAATGGAAATCTATCTATTTTCCAATGAAGATAATTTAAATTTTGCGTTTGTTTTCCTTTTTGAGAGACGAGCACATGTAAGTAACAGGGTTTGTTTAGAAAATAAGTAAAAGTTGGATGAAATAACGCTCTCGCCACTAACGAGCAAGTAAGAAGTGGAATCATGTATTGGAAACATTTTCGATATCTTTTGTGAATTTAGAGTGGCGTCCAGAGTATGCCCAAATTCCATTGAAATGGATGCATCAATATCGAATTTTGGTATTTTAATGTGCTTCCGTGCAAAAAAAGACCGAGTGAAATATTTTTTTTTATTTTAAAATTCTGACTGCAAATTCATTAGAATGAAAATTGTCTTGAAAGACAATAGTACAACAAAGTATTTCGGCATTAATATAATTTAAAAATCTGTGTAATAAAACATATTCTTAAAATGAGAGATTTGACAAATGCTAGTTAACTTAGTGAACATTCATTGAATTTGGTGCTTTTATTAAATTATTTGGTTATGCCTTTGACATGAAATTTTGAGTTTATAAAATTATTTAGTATAAGAGAATTTTCTTGATAAAAATTGATGATATCAAAATATTTTTATTTATAAATTGAAATGACTGATATTTGTTATAAAAAATTAATTTTTTATTACATTTTTCTGAATTTCTATTGGAAATTATATTTTAATATTTGTATCCTGGTAAATTACAATTTATTGTGAAGATAATGTTCTATAAAAATTAAATCTTGAGAAAGAATGATGATGAAAGGAAAAACATTTATTTCAGTATTTTATTTAACTTCATATGATTTTCAGAAATGAAATAAATTATTTTATAAATAAATAACAAATATTCTACAGTAAAACGATTGTGTTGAAATAAGTAATTTCATTAAATAACCTTATTAAAAATAGAATGGAATTCATACCTAAACGAGCATTCAAAAGATAGTTATAAAAAAAAATCGCAAACACAAATGCAATTGAATGAAAACACTCCAAAATTTATATCGGTGGAACATTTAATATTAAAAAAAGTTATGAATGTAAACTTTTAGATTATTTTAATTATTTCAAACTCTTTATTATTTCACATAGATAGAAACTCATCAAAAGTCTATGGTTGAGGGAATGATTACTATTAGCTGTTTTCGGTAATCTATCTCTAGTCAAAAAATTTTATTAATATTTATTATACTTTTTAGAAGATATGCTTTAAGAAAAAAAAAATATCTTTTATAATAAATGCATATTATTTTTGTAATTTAAAATTATATTAGTGTCATATAAAAGTAATAAAAAAAAGTATTATTTATTTGTGTTTACTTACTTATTAGAAGTGTCTTTAGATATACAGTACATACCTATTGAAAGTATAACTTGTAGAGAAAAACGTTCTGCAGAACACTTACCTAGAATAAAAAACACATGTATTTTAGTTACTAATACATAGAATGAAATATTGCTCACTTTTATATGGAAGCTGATAAAAATAAATAATTAAATGAATATTAAATATTACAAGTCGCTTTAACATTGTGTATTTATTACTTCTTCAATTTACTACTTTTATGGTAGTAAAAAAATAAACGCAATTAAGTCTTATTTTAATAAAATAAAAGTGCTATAAAAGTATAATAAAATAAAAGTACTATAAAAGTATAATAAAATAAAAGTACGATACAAAATACTATTTAGTACTATTTAAAAAATTAAACGAATTTTACTAAGGTAAACACATAGTTCAAATTTAAATGCAATAAATAATTTGAAATATTTATGAATTTTATTTTAATATTAAGTTACTGAAACATTTAAATATATTATATATGATTAAATAAGGATAACAATATATTTTAACACATTCACGTCATGGTCCCTCATGAAAAGTTGAATAGTAGCACTTGAAAAGACCGTATACGTAAACAACAATTCAACAAATTTCAAACGAGAATGATTAAGACACTTTCAAGTTATTAACACTGAAAGACTACGCTGGCCCTTAAACTGGAAAAAACTTGTAGGTTAAACACTGATCTGATATGAGTCATAGTCAAATTTTTAACATTAAAAACTTATGTATACATGAATACATACTAAATAGTGGTATGTGTGTGTTTCAATAGTATAACTAAAGCGACAAGAAATTATTTAAAAACTTTATTTTCAAGTCAAAACCTGTGTGTTATTCAATCGACTACATAGTATACATTTTATTCAAAGAAATAAATCCAAACAAGGTTTTATAATTATTTTCTTTCGTCAATCATTTACATGTTACTTAATAAATCTGTGAATGTCACTGGAATAATTTTAACCATCCACAAAAAGCACTAATAAATGTTTAATCACATATATCTCTAGTAGTAAAGCTAATTAGTGCTTTCTTAGTAAACGTAATTGAAATATAAATCATCAAACAATTAAATTAAAGAAAAGTATCCCTTGTAGAAACGTTACTTCAAATATACTCTCATGCCCCAAACAAATTATTACTTAGTGTTAACTTTTGGTTGGAATGTCTTGACAAGTCAAACGAAAGAAAAACCTCCGTTAAAGTGCCATACTGTAGCACCACTTAAAAAAGGATAGAAAAAAAGAGGAAGTATAAAAAGCTAATCGCACATCACCGTGTATTAATACGCGTGAAGCCATTTTGAAAATGCAAGATTTGCCATTAAATAGAAATAATCTAATTAATTTATTTTTTCACGTCTAGTTCTTCACTCAGAAAACGACACTGATCAAGTTAAGGAAGAAGAGTGGCAAGATAGCACGCGACTCTAAGAAAATTAAAATTATCGCATTTCTAAGATAAGAAGACGCCGTCATAAGATTTTTTTTTTTTTTTTTTTTTTTTTTTTTTGTATAAGGAAGGTTTTTGTCTGTTGTCAAAAGATTTTTAGTGTTATTATTATAATGTAATAAGTACTCCGCTATTTTAACTGGGATTGCTTAATGAACATTGGCAAGTACTGTCACGAGTTTATTATAGCTGAGTATTCTTGCCACTTAATATAATCTAATTTCAGAGAATCGGGACAGTTCACGTTATCACTGCTAGAGTATACATTACGGGGCTTTTTTTTCTCTAGAAAGATATACTTTTTTTCTATGAAAATATCTGCGGATATAGAATTGCATTTTTTCTAATGAAAGGTACCGTTATTATTTGGATGAAAATAACTTTCTAAATGAGGTTTTCCGTTTCCGCTTCAGTTTTCTATTACCTTTTTAACTTTGGTATTAATTCGGGAGATAATGGATATTAAACATGATTGTTATATTAGTAAAATTAATTTGACATATGTGTTCCAAATTGTGTTGTTTTTAATTGATTTTTTATGTAAAGTTTTCATTAAAAAACTTTTCTAGTTTATAAATTTTATAGTTTTGATTTATATTATCTACATACAGCATAATTAATTTATATATATATATAATTTTAACTTCCTTAATAATTGTAAAAAAAAAAAGAAAAAAAAAGAAGAAGAAAGAAAAAAAAAAGGTAAATACTTGTTTTTGTTAAATTTCAATGAAGATTCATGATTTATATGAAAAAAAATATAAATTCTTATTTATAATAATTTGAAAATTTAAAATTAGACCTAACAATTTAAGTGTTTAATTTTGTTCTGATGTTTAAGCTAAAAAATCTTTTGGACACTCCCAGTAATTTAAAGATTAAATGTATATTATACTCAATTGCAAATATGATTCGGAATTTTGAAGAATATTTATTATAATCACGAATATACAAACTATTATGATGAATATAAGTTATGAGTCTATCAATAAACATAATGATATGTATATTTTATTCTAACGATTCAGTCATCGGAAAATTTAACGTGGTATTCTACACGATGGATTTTTATAAACAATAGCCATTTAATGGAATCTAGACTATTGTATCACTACAAGGATAAGAAAAAGTTTAAATTGAGTGTTATTATATGATATTCAGACTTATTTTTAACACATCTGATCACTTTATAGAAAATATATGTCTTTTTAGGAGGTGAATGTTTATCAAGTGTTAATAACAAAATTATGTAAACTTTAGAAACAAAAGACGACGGAAAAAAAAAAAAAAAAAAACCCGATACTTATTATGATTTAAAATTTTAATTTCTTGTCATATTTGAAAATTTTGTTCCTAAAATATCCCAAATTTACTTTAAAGTACATGTGCCATGAATGGCTTCACATAAAACAGAAGCAATATTTTTATTTTTAGAAAAACAATTCCATTTAAATTTAGATATCATTATCAATTCTTACTTATATATGAATCATAAAATTGAGTCAATAGTTACAAATAATTCTCCAACTAGTTAATCAGTAATAAAAATATGACTTCATTAAATCTAAGTACTTTACACAATACTTCATTCCCACTTTGAGGAACTCGATAATAGAACGCACTCTGAAAATCTGTTTCAAATATTTACAAAACCTTGAAACAATATAATCGAATATTTTTAAAATAAGAAGTTATCACTAAGCTTCCATATTCTTTCTCAGACCTAATCCACTTAATTTAGACATAATTACACAAACGAGAGTGAAATATATTCTCTATCTCAAACTCTAATTCAACCACTTTGAAAGAGCAGACTTGCCTATTTAATGATTGGTTAGCCGGTTTGTACGCTCAAAGACTTCTTTTTTGCACAATAACGGCCAATCAGACCGGAACCTACAGCTTAACGTGGATTCTTAACCCAACTAACTTAGCCTAGGATTCGAACCCGGTATCTTCGGTATGCAAGGCAACAATGCTAAATCCACAACCATCAGGTGGGCCCCTACTTAATCGAGAAATGACTTCCAGAACATAAATATAATATTTAATTTGAAAATCTATATATTTCAAGTTTTTAAACACGCTGAAATACTATATCATCGAATATTTATAAAACAAAAATATATCAGTACATTTTCATAGTCTTCCACCTTACCCATTTAAATTAGACATAATTACTAAAAAAGCATGATCCAGTAGCTTAAAGACTACCTTCGCCACTTTGAATGAACAGACTTGCCTGCTTAAAGGTCAAAGAAAAAACAAGAGGGTGTAAAAGAGGATTACTTTTCAAAATTCAATGCTTCTTTAAGGTTACCAATTCGTTTTCAGCGAATCTGACAGGGCGAAAACCTATCTAATCCTGAAGATTTACCTCAGAGACCAAAGTCCTTTTCGTGACTCGCTTCTGTTACTAGAATAGGCGAGTTACCCTGCAAAGTTTTATCGGTACTTTCATCCCTTTAGTGTCTTAAGAAAGTTCATTATCAGGTCTTTCGTGCAGAAGGCTCTAAGTAAAGGTGTTAATTGAAGTAAGAACGGAAAAGGCTGTGGCCATCTACGGTCTTAAGGAATTAAGGGTGCTTCCAAGTTCTCTTATTTTTGGTCATTTATCGCACTAACTTCTAAGCCCTATCTAAGAAATTGGTATTTAAAGAGAGCACCGCGATTCTACTTTTCAATTGGTGAATTACATGGGTTTCTTAAGAATTTGTTGCTTAATGGTTTTTATAGCTTAATCAGGTTAATTCAGATATGATATGATCTACTTTGGCTTGTAAATTATATATTTAAATGGCGTGAGTTCAGCACAATGGACAATTTTTCTTTAGAAATCGATGATACAAAATAATCAAAGGTTTTTTTGTGTGATGTATTGAAGTAAGTACTCGCTAAGAAATAAAAACTAAGTTTTTGTATAATTTTGTACTTTAATACATCAATTATATACTAACACATCTAAAAAATCTATATTTTCTGATAAACTCCGAAGAGGTTTCGCTTTAAGATTTAAATATACATAATATTGTTTTACATATATGTCATTATTATTAGTATAGTTTTGTTTTTGTCTTATAAATTCTTAAGGATTATAGAATATAATCTACGCAAAAAAAAGTATTTTTATTTTCATATTACAACCCAAGTTCAAAATAATAGAATAACAAAACTTGGCAATGCATCGTGTAAAATGAGCATATTCAAATTAAAAGTGGGCCACATGTATTTCAGGAAATGGTAGAACAATTTTCAATGACTATGCAGATATCATTTAAACAATTTAAGGGTCGTTAACACATTTACATATTACGTTGATTTTTTTATAAGTGTAAAATAAAATTAGAATAATCATTTCACTCAATAACAATTTGAAAAGCAGAGAAAATATTTGTATAACCGTTAACCGGTAGGTTGCAACAAGTATAAAGTTTGGCTCTCGGAAAATATTACGTTAGTCTTTTGCTGAAAATGGGTCGTCAATGTGATATTTCTGAAACAACGAAATCGTATATTTTGCCATTGTTTAAAGCTAGAAAGAAACAAGGATTGATCTCGGATAAAATGATATTCACAATCCACGGTTTCAAAGATTTTAAAGGAATATAGAAGAACCTGCCAACTAAAAAGTAACCGAAGTAAATGTGGTAGGAAGCTTATAACAACTGCCAGAGATGAATACAAATTAAAACGAATCGTCCAAAATAATCACTTTAAAACAGTTTTTTACATCAATAAGTGTTGAAAAGAATCTGTAGGTGCGCCAAAGTCAATCGCGGGTTCCCAAAGTAAAACCAAAGATGAACATGAAGCAGAGACTTACACAACTCTCCTGATGCAAAGAGATGCTCATCTGAGGGCAACAAAACTGGGAAAGTGTTTTATTCAGAGATAAATCTTGATTTCAAATATCTGTGAACGAAGGAAGTGCTTGTGTTTGGCGTTTAAAACGTGACGTATTTGATAAATCTTGTTTGAACTCCAGATGATACTCTCTTCGCCCAGAAGTTTTACTTTAGGGGCCCGCGATTGAAACTCAAATTTAAACAATCGCCTAAGTGTAGTTGACTTTAGCACGACAACTCGATATTCTTTCCAACACTTATTGTTGTAAAAAATAGTTTTAAAGCGATTATTTTGGATGATTTTGTTTAATTTGCTTTTATCTCTGGTAGTTGTTGTAAGCTTTCTACCACATTTACTTCGGTTACTTTTTAGTTGTCCGGTTCTTTTATATTCCTTTAAAATCTTTGAAACCAAAGATTGCTAAACATTAATTTGATCCGAGATAAATTGTTGTTTCTTTCCAGCTTTAAACAATGATAAAATACCCGATTTCGTTGTTTCAGAAATATCACATTGACGACCATTTTCATCCAATGACTGGCGTAATATTTTCCGAGTGCCAAGCTTTATACTTATCGTAACCCATTGATTAACAGGTATGCAAATATTTTGTCTGCTTTTCAAATTCATATTGAATGAATTGATTATTTTTATTTTTTGGACCCATATAAAAAATCAACATAATTTTGAAATGTCTCAAAGACCTTTAAATTGTTTAAATAATATCTGTAGAGTTGTTGAAAATAGTTTTACCATTTCCTGAATAATATGTGGTCCTCTTTTAATTAGAATACGTTCATTTTAGTCGACGCATTACCAAGTTTTGCTTAGAAAGTTAAGTTATTCTATTATTTTGAATTTGGGATGTATTAAAATTAAATTACTATTTAAATAAACTTTTAAAATTTTTTATTGCATTGACTTTTTTTGTATTAATGCAATACAATAAGTTAAAATGGAATTAAAAATAATTTTAAATTTAGGCATTTATACTGATTCAAATATATTTATTTAGTTCATCATTTAGTTCATTTATTTAGTTCATAACATTTTATTAAAACTGTTGCTCTTATTTAAAAAATTTTCAAGTGTAATTTTGTCAAGTATTTGTTATACAGTGGTTGCAGATCTTGACATTTAAATAATTTAAAGCCGTAGTAATTTAAAATAAACAAGGTCTTGTCTAAATTATATGTATAATCTTTTCATTAGTATTTCGCTATCCAATGAAATAAGGAAAATGTAGATAAGGTAACTTAGGCTTAAAACACTACATCAAATTTGCATGCATAAATATAAATGATAGGTTTATCACTGAGATGTATTGCTTTTATACACTTTCAAGATATTATTTTAATGCATATTTATTTGAGAACACACAAGCTCATATTTTTTGTAATTTGCTTATAAAAACGTATTTCGTAATTGTGTAAAGCCTTATTTTTTTATCTGTCCATTAATTACTAAGTATTGGCTCTAAAGAATTATAAAATTAACAATACTAAAGCTCAATCTAAAGCATAAATTATAAAGATTTAACAAAACATTTTATTTCGTATTTTAACTATGATAATTTTTGTGACAGTGATACTAAAATCTAGCTATTTTAACTAAATAACTGTAATTTAATTTACTTTCATTGAAATATGTAGATTCATGTCTATACATTTCAGTTTAAAAAATGTACTTCCATATATTTATCTCTACGTGTAAAATCTTAAATATATTTAATTATTTCTCATAAAAAGAACTGGAAATAAGTCACAACGAATAACGCAAGTCATGTTACAGAGGCAAAACATGTGGCTTTGGTCTAATTAGTAAAATGACAAATAAGGTTGTCAGGCTTCGGGAGTAGGGAACCTGGAATTACTTTATTTGACATCAAAGTAATTACGTATTAGCATAATTAAGCAACAGCCGAAACGAGTTTCATATTTTATTAATTTACACTCAGTGAGCGAATTCATTTGTTGTTTTTCATGTCGGCACAAAATTGAATTTCGATAGGAGGGAGCAAAAGAAAAAGAGTAACGCTAGCGGCTTTTTTTTCATTTTCAGTGAGTTCTCCCCCTTCTCTCTAGCATTACTCTGTTGCTTTCTTCTATTATGCATGATATGCTTTACGTAAGATCTTTATCAGGCCTAACTGTTTCAATAATTAATCGTATTAACAATTCCCGGAAAAAGGCTGTTGCTTCTGCTTTTGGTATCTTTCTTCGCGTACTCCTTTTGGTTTAGACTCATTTTAAATTCATCGAAATGTAATGAAAGTTTTTGAAAGAAAACAGGACATATTTAGTTTTCTAATTGGATTCCTAATATCACATTCGATGATTTGCTTTGTGTGGGATGCGGGGTTTCTTCAATGGCCTCCGTTGCTGGTTATTTTTTAGCCCTTTTGCAGGTATTTCTAATTTTCTTTTTCTGGGATTTTTGGATATGATGAAATAAAAAAACTAATTAAGGAAACAGTTATCTTTTTGGAAAAATAAATTTTAATTAATGTTGCTCTTAAGATGGAATTGAACTTCTGTACTTCTTCATTGGCTTTTTTTACTTTTAATCAAATTCTGAGTAATTAAATGAAGCTAAAAACGGTCTCATGGATTGGATAAAGGTAGCATTGTGTCCATATCAACGAAGAACAAAATATAACTGATGTATCTTTTTCTTTGAATAAATTTAAATTAAATATGAATATTATTTATGAATGATTTGAAAAAGACAAGGGGTGAGCTTGATCATATTATTTTCTTGTCATTATTTAATAAAATGTACTACAAAAATTAAACAATTTCGCTAAATTGTTATGGATAGTATGGTATGGATTTTATGAAGATATATAAAACAATTCTTCTTCTTTATTTGAAGTGACAGAGTAATATATTCAATTTAAACAACTTTTCATATTTGGCTAAGAGATAGTGTTACAACTTATTCATAAAATAATTACAATAATATGACTGAAACAACTTTGTTTAAGACATTGCGTATTTTCTAAATTCGCACAGAAAATATACATTTTGATTGAAAAGACTAGTAAACAATTTAATAAATAGTTTAGTTCTAACTTATATTCATTTTAAAACATATACTGGTTAAACATAATTTCACCCCCCCCCCTGATACTAAATACAACATTCTAGACTCCATAAAACAACACGTTTTTTTTATACTTTATTTAAGCCCCTCTTAAACAATGCAAAAATAAACTATAATAAATTAAAAAGTTTTTTGTTTTTTTTTCATTTTAAAATTCTTAAAATTTTTACGAATGGCGCTTCAAGAACAATAACATCAGATAAACAAATCGTTATTGAATCAATCAGAAACCATAAACCACAAGTTTCGAGAAGAGGGAGGTCAGCCTGCGAAGTTCCATATTAGCTCTTAAAGTGCTACACATTAATATGGTGTCAAGTAATGGCAAACATTTTATCTGAATTTGTTTTCAGATTTTATTCCTTCACATTTTCAACATCATTAGCAAAGAAGTTTGCAAAAATTATGTTTAGAAGAGGCTTTGACAGCACTAAATAGCTGCTGTTAAATTATGGCTACTTGGTATGATACCTAGATGTGTAATATAACATTTAAATATAAGAATAACATACATTATTTAAATTTATATTTTTTAGAATTCAAAACAACATGTATATATCTTAAAATATTCTTATCATGAAAATAATAAGTAAATTTTATTTCTTTTGAGGAAAAATTAGGAAATGCTACTGAGAGATATCATATTTTATGAATCGGTATCTTCTCAGGTCGCCATGGGATCCAGTTTAAAAATGTTAAAAAATAAAGCAAAAATTATATTGTTCCGTTTTTCTTATCTTTCATTTAAAATAGAGCGTATTTTGGGAAATGACGGATACAGGAATGCGAAGTTTCTAATTAAAGAAAGAAAAAATGTACCTTCTGTCTTTGATCTCATTAGTTGAAGATGTGTTTGCTCATTTTTATGTATTCCGCTTTTTGAATTTTTTTTGTTGCATTTTTGCTTAATTTTAACTCCTCCCCTTCATGCGCTTGTTCTGCTTTTTTATTTTTCTGAAAATGGATGTCTAAAAGAAAGTAGTGGTGTGTATAAAACTAATAAAAGAAAAATAAATAATGATCCAAAAACGCGAAAAGAAAACTGCTGTATGTGCTGTGACTACTTTGACATCCTGGCTCTGACCAATGAAGAAGAAAATGTATTATTTTTACTTCGAAAGAGAAATACTAAAAAGGATGATTTTTGTAAAGTGGCGACTTTCTTTTCTAATGTTTGTATTCGTTGAGCAATTTATTACAACACTTATTAAGTGATAGGTATATCACTAAAAGCTTGAAGGGTAAGTGTTTCCTTTTCGATTTTCGAGTTTTTACTACTTAACTTTGGAAAGCTACAAATTTCGAGTATTTTTATTCCATCTCTTTCAAAAGTAAGAGATTTCTTTTAATTCTTCCATTTGAAAGTTTAATATTAATTTATTCAGTTTGATGCAAAGTGCTTGGACTGGCATTCGTATGAAAACAATTTATAGGAAAACAAGTTTCAGTAAAGTTGTTGAGTCACTATAATGAAAAACAATAAAATTTGACTGAAAGTGCTGTTTAAATTTTCTTTGTTTATATTTTCTAATAATTAAAATAGCATTTTTTGAATTATGTATACAGATGCATGGAACACCAAAATATATAACACAATTACTTCTATGTCTTAACTACTTACTATTGAAATAGCTTCAATATTCTTTTGGAGCAATTTCAATATAAAAAACCTGATGTATGAATTTTTAAGCTCACTGTTCAAAGTTCTCAAAATGGAAAAAAAATGGTTGAGAGAAATAGTGCGAAACAGCAGTTTTCGCACAACACAAAACAGTTAATGTGAATGTATACTTCTATTAATGTATACTTTTTAAATTATAATTTATGCTACTTTTAAAACATTTCTAACCTATTGAATGTCCTTAATGGAAGTTCTCATTTTTAGATTTCTAGAGCCTGAAGTAATTGACAAATTTCTATTAAATTTTGTGAACGTACTACTAAGATTATAAAAAATACACTCATGTCAAAAAGTTAAGAATAATTCGTAAAATTCTCAAATGAAGTCTCTAAAGTGGTGGGAATGATTTAAAATTACTTGTAAGATTCTGTGTATAATAAATCATTTAAGTCGACTTCGACATCTGCATAACAACGGCGTAAGAAGTGAGTACAAAATAGCCACAGTGGAAAACGAGGGCTATGGAAATCGATAGAAATTTTGCAATTGTTCATTATGAATTGCTGTTCATTAACAAAAAAAGACAAAAGATGACTAAAAATGCCTCTTTAACATGTTTATGAAAGGTAGAATATTCGGTATGCTGGAATCTTGTCGATCACAAATAGAAATATCACAAATGCTGAATGTGTCACAGTGGGAAATCTCAAAACCATGGAAGAGATCCCAAACTACTGAAAATGTAGCAATTGGACAGAAAATGATCAGTACCAGGTCAGTCAAAAGTTTAAACAGCTTTATATGACCTATTTGACAATTAGTGCTTGATGTAAATGAAATATCTTTGCCAGTCAACTTAGTTAAGACCTTGTAACCTCCACAAGAGTCATAGTGTAGAGCCAAACTGCTTACAGGAAGCTTGGGGAAGTTGGTCTGTATTCCAGATGATTATCAGTTTGCCTCCCTCTGACGCCTGCCATAAAGGTGGGTGTTTACAGTTGGATCTTAGAACATCGGCATTGAAGTCGACAACAATGAATAGATGTCATGTTCAGTGACTAGTCTAGATTCAGTTTATAAACTGATTCTCGTCGTACCACAATCTAGAGAGAGCATCCACATCTATGACAGGGATCTGTTACCAGTAAACGGTACAGAAAGGTAGTTCTTAAATCTACCTTTTGCTTTCTTCAAGGTGCTGTTGGTCGTGCTTTTATTTTGAATGGTAATAATGCGACCCCTCACCGTGCAGCCCTGATCGACGACTTCTTTGAAAGTGAAAATATTAAGGGCATGCATTGACCTGCCAACTCCTCAAACATCAATCCTATAGAACATGTGAGGGGCATGCTCGAGAGATGTATTGCAGCCGACTGTTCTTCAACAAGCTCGGTTCCAGAGATAAAAACCGCTCTCTTACAGATTTAGAAATCTCTGAGCACAAATCTAATTTAACACCTTTTTGAAAGCATAAGAAATCGTTTTGTAGTATGTGTGGCATCTAATTTTCTGATTTAAATTGTTTAAATAATTATTTTTCAGTGAAACTGAAAAGTTTTTGGTATTTTACTGGAAGCCCCTATTATTTGAAAAAAAAAAGCCTTTCATCATTGTTTTGTAACGCTTTCTTTTTCTACCTTTGTACCAAATATTATCTTATTCTGACTGATATGCATTTTTTTGGAAATATTAAAAGAACAGAGTGATTATTCTAAACTTTTGGACCAAGGTGCATTTGAAGAAGAAAATTACAATCTGCCTTTTCTAAAACAGGTAGCATTGTGGAATTATAAGTTCTTAATGAAAACTACTTTCACAGGATAAATTTATCGAGAGAGTAGAAATGAAGTTTTATATCAAAAAGAAAAAAATGTAATAAAGTTGTTAATATTCATCCTGTATTGTTGTTATTGAAGCGAAAATTGTGTACATTGTTTGATTACTATAGGCATTGAATCTAAACAGGAGTGCTTAAATTTAAACCCACAGAAAGTCACAAGTGAATGTGAAAACTAATGAAGTTTTATATAATACCATTCTAAAATTCAAAATGGTTACCAATTCATTTACATAACAACATTATTAACCATCAACTAACAAGAAACTATAATATTTAACAATATCAAAAACCTTATGAAACTGTTTTAAAAGCCTAAGTATTTCAAACAATAATAATACAATAGAATCCATTGGAAATAAAAATTGCCACATCATATCAGATGTCAACGAAAAACTGAAGAACGTGGAATAATTTCCGTATCTGGATTTGGCATACCGAATAGGTAAGATCAAGTTTACAAGTGCTTTGTCTACACAACTTCCAGATGAAAGGAGTTAGATCTCATAGCCTCAAGATTTCTAGCCTTGAATATCTCACGGAAAAATACTCAATGTGCGAAAAGGATACAACCTTTGGAAATCACAAGCAACGAAAATATTTTTGGTCTCCTTTGGTTCTAGCCTTGTATTAAGTTTAAAATTATGGGCACGTTTTTGTCTGACTGCAAAATAGATAGCTATTTTTATCTGTTTAAAATTCACGGATAAGTGTTAAATTAGATTGGAGTCTGGTATTTTTGATGTTCAGTAGATGTTATAGTCAATAATACATTAAATTGAAATTTTATGGATTTGGTATTCTGTTAAGGAATTATTTAATGTCCTTTTTAAGTTGGTTAAAACTAGCATGACTCCTAAATATTTTTTTAGATATTTCTATGTATCTGTAAGTTATATATTCCCTATGATTTTTTTTGTATTAATTAAAAAATTGCGTAGATTAGCAAAAAATGAGTTCAGTAATGGATTTTTGTATTGTGTCTATTATATAAAGCCTCTCATAATAAAATCGGCAGATTTAGGGAGAGTAAGAATATCAAAAGATTTTAATACGTTTTAAACTACTCAATAATTAATTTTAGTTTGTTTGAAATAATGATGAAGTGAAACGATAGAAGCAGTGGAAAAGTTTTAATGTTGTTTGAAATTTCCTTTTAAAGATGTAACTCTTAGAACGAACTTAATTATCATAACCACGATATTAAAAAGTCAATTTTGTGTTGTCTTCTCATTACAACCAAATATTTTTTTACTCACAAAAGCAACATTAAATCTCAGAAAATTCATATTATAAAGCAAGTTACTAATGATCTTGCTTAAATAAGTTTTATTGTGATTATATTTTATATTTTACTACTTTACTAAAATCACTCGTATATAATAAAATCTATCCGAATAACCATTATATAATGAAAACGTATTAGCACTAACTCATTTGCTGGTGGTTTTACGCTCTTTTCAGAGAAAGGATGAGGTCTTTAATATTGGAAGAAAAATGACCAATGAAAAATACCATCGTATGAAATAGAAAAAAAGAAGACTCATGGCCGCAATTAAAATTTAATGAAAATCACAAAGCGGGTAGCTTTAAAGAAGAGTCTCACCTTTCACCAGGATAGCACTAAATAATGCCGAGTGCGCTCGTTTCAATTCCCGCAGGAAACCGCATATACTGCACACAGTTTGGAAACCAAAAATAATAATAATAATGAGAAAAATAAAATCGAAAAATGAAAACCAAAAGTAAAAAATAATTATTTTAAGATCCTTTATCACCGTCATAATTATTAGGGTTGTAGATAGTTAGCTTTTGTAGGCTATCTTTTTCATCATTTATTTCTTTTTAATTAATCACTTTAGCCAGGGTGCTATTTTATCTCCTTTGTGGTATATATGTGCTTATTGAAACTTTGTGTGCTGCAGAGTTGATTTCAGGGTATAATTAGCGAGCGATTCACTGCTTGAAAATTGATTCGAAGCCGTGGACGTTTTATTTACGGTCGCTATAAGTGCGAGTAAAGGCATTTCGGGAGGGTTAATCGACTTTGTAATAACACATTGTTGCTAAGGCAACAAAAATGAATACTAGGCAACAGATTGCTCTGGAATAGGAAAAAACACATTTATCTTAAAATGTTTTGGAGTACAAGCCTAACTGATTAGGAAGCATGCAAAGTCGCCTGTCCGGTAATAATAACATTGAATATGTGAGGATAGTTTAGGCATGAATAATTTTGCACAAATTACGGTGTTAACGTTATTTATGAAAGTTTTTTTTTATTTTTCGTAATAAGTGTTACTTCATAAAAATGTGAAATATATATTATTATCAGGAAATAATAATGAAAGCTGTAGGAGTCTCTCATTAATTAAGTTTAAGTAATGAACATAAGGTCGAGCTTTTGTTGTCGATATTTTTCATTTAACTTGTGTGGTTTAAAAATGCTATACATTTTTCAATTAACCGAAAGTATTTCGTTTAAGGATAATTTAAAGTTTTTTTTTAAGTAATTATATAAATTTCTTTTAGGGAAGTTAATTTCTATAATAAAAATATATGGCTAAATTTAATGATGATTTCGGCAACTTTTATTAATAGATATATAGAACACAAAAATACTCTACTAAGTATAATCAAATTACAAGTTTCTTAACCTACTATTAATCGTGTTACTTTAAAATACAATCTAAAACTTTGTTACCAACTAAACAATGAATTTGCCTTAATGTAGCTAATCATGTGTGTAACTGTGTCTTTGTTTTACTTGTTAAAAATATAACAAAAAATTAATGCATTATAACATCGATTCACAAAACAATTATTGCATTATTACATCGATCCTCAAAACAATTAATGCATTATCACATCAATCCTAAAAATAACAACTGCATTGTCCAACTGATCCTCGAAACAATTCTTGTAATATCAAATCGACTCTCTTTAAAGAGTATATCCAACCAATTGCAAACTTCGCTTCTTGTAACACCTCCCCCCCCCTCTCCCCTAAAAATAGACCTTACATTTTCAACACTACTTCGGAGTTGACAGAACTTTTATTTACTCCGCTCGGGCAACATTTATTCTCTTTGTGTCTTAACTAGCTGAGTTAAAACAGGAAAAACTTTCAGAAAAATTGCTTTTGCTTCATTAATTATTTTGCTAATGCTACCATTTCCAAGTTACGACCGTCGTGGGAGTTATAACAAAAGGACATAGGTAGATGCAATGACGAGTTTAACTCATGCTGTTGCAGCAGGGTCAGGTAAAACGAGTGTAATTCAACCCCTCTCTATTCGGGCAAGCAGCGAAGGGGAGTTGTAACTGAACGACAAGTAAAACCAAATGAAAATCAACTGCTGTTCTTCTGACACTTTAAACCATTTCAGTGACCGAGGCTCCAGCTTTTATTTATTTGTTTATTTTAAGACTCCCGAAGAGAGGGGACTGAAAATGAAAAACTTGTCTCCTGCTGACATTTTATCTTGTTTAATATATAACGAGATTTTAGGAAGCGGTGATGTAGTGTGGGGAAGGTTTTTCATATAACTTCTTCAAAGTAGATAGGGGATCGGAATTAAAATGTATGGGTGTAAATTCACAGCGCTCTCGTACCTGGTGGATTCGTCAGTTGTAAAGAAAATTGACCTGCTTGAATCATCAAGTATAAGTTTGAGATGAGTTAGTGTGATTAAAAAAGTGTATTTAGGTGCTTGAAGAATAATTTTTAGTAACATGGAGCGTAAATACATACATTCATTCATTTATTCATTCACACTCATTCTCTCAATCATTCTTTCACAAACACACTCACTCACATTAGAATTTCAATTGAACCATATATTTGAAGGTTTTTATAAATACTAAATATTCTATTAAATGTCAAATGTGTTAATTATATTCATGTGTTTGAAGAGTAATTCTTAATAGCATGGAGTATTACTATTCATTCACTCGTTCACTTACATACATTCACGAAAAAATTCACTCACTCACATTCAGTCATTCATTCACTCATTCCCTCAATTATTCTTTCATTCCCTCATCATTCTTTCATCCACACACTCGCTCACATAATAATTTCGATTGATCATATGTTGGAAGTTTTTTTTTTTTTTTTTTTTATAAATACTCAATATTTTATTAAATGTCATATGAGCTAACTTCTAGTCATTTAATTTTTATCATCTTGTAATTATTATGTAATGAAATCCTATAAAAATAATCAATAGAATGAGATTTGAAGTATTTTTTTTTATTATAAACGTTTTTCTGGTTCTATCTGGTTTCTGAACTGAATGAAAAGTTATCTTATTTATCTTCTTGTTTCAAGTAAGAACATTTACAACACTGCTTCCTTAATTCTGGTATTAAATTATTGCATTATACACTTTAACCTTCTTGCTATTTGAGTGCAACCCTTATAATTATTTTGTCATCATCCATAGAAGTAAAAATTATAGAATAAAAGAAGAATTCTCCATTTTTCAATGTGAAGTTCAAGATACTTAGATAGAACTCGGCAATAAATAATAATTTAACGGTTATGTATCTTAAAAATTCGAATTCACAAAGAATGCAAACTGATTCGATAAACAATGACTTTCGATACTTAATGTTTTCCAAAAGCGTTCCCTTGCATTTTATCGTCTTGTGCTGGTATTTCTAGTGCGTGTTTTTGTAACGTATTTTTTAAACTTTATTTTTTGGCTATCTGCTCTTCCTTTAAATCATTAGCCCCATCACTCCGCTATTCCTTTTCCCAAACTGTTTCCTGTTGTTAAGATTTTTTTCTTTTATATTTTACTTTTGCCTCCAGATAAGTTTCGATCTCTTTCGCCAAGTCGTTTTGTCTTTAATGATTCCGTTGAGAAAAAGGAAGCCTTTGGGTTTGACTCTCTGATTGTTTAGAAACTTTTTTTTGGCGTTGGTGAATCATGTCTTCACCAATTTTATGGTTTACTTATATGCCGGCATAAATAATGCTTGCTTGTATAATTGCCTACTGTTGTGTTCTTTAAAATCTAGGTTAGTACTATGTGTGAAAGTTTATTTCACTTAAGGTAACACTTAGTATTTGACACAACAGCATTGATTTAAAATAAAGTTATAATATTTTGATACTTTTAATACACATTATATTAAACGTGCTGCTAAAAGTATTTTTTGAAAAACTTGAAATGGACAACAGATAATTGCTATTAGTTATCGAATTGAAAGTTTGGTAACGAATAATGATAATGTAATAATATTTGAAGAATTTATTTTAAAATACTTTCCTAGATTTAATAATACTTATTTATAATACAAGTTATCTATGCTAAAAATAATGAAATTATTTCTTAAAAATAAATTAATGTTATAAAAATTAAAGATATACATTTGTAACTTAAAATAATATAAATTGGAACAAAAGAAAAATATATTTTGTGATGTTTACTACAACACTTAATCAAAAAGAATATACTTAGAATTGAATCAGATTTTACTTCTTCCATATTTAGTACAGACATTGTATATTTTGCATTGTGAAGGAGTATTTGTTACTTGCTACAACTCACTTTTTAGGGAATGCAAATATTAAGATAATTTTAAGTGCTATTCATTTTGTAAAGTTAATTGTTTTTTGTTTTTTTAATTAAATGTTGTATTATACAATTTTATCACATATTAAAATATATCAAATGCATATTTTGAACTCTATCACATGAATTTTTTACAAATAAAAATTTTACGAACAATTAAATTATCCATAGTACTCTAAACTAATTGTTAAAATTGATTATTTATATGCATATTCTTAACAATTCTTAACATTAATAATAATGTATTTCGTTTCGTTAAACTTCGATTACAGTTTTACACTTTAAAATATTGAACATACGTGTAAAGTGTTGCATCAAACAAAGTAATTTGGAAGAATAATTTTTATGTACTCACACTTACAAATGTTCCTTCGCTATGCCTCCCAGCACACATTATGCAAACGCTAATTAGATATTAATTATTTTAGGTTATGAATAAACATTGCTATTCAACCAAATGAAGCTTCCGCTGTGAAGTTTGCGCTTACAGCAAAATGAGAGATGAAATCTTTGAGTCTCAATTTGGCAATTTTAATTTTAAAACTTCGGAGAAAAGAACATGTTATAATTAATTAATAATTTTTAAATATTCATTAAATATGTGATTGCATTTTATAAAATGCAATTTCCAGAAACTCTATACGATAATTAAAATTTTCAAAGTCTGATTAAATGTTTGTTTTCATATTTCAGTATGGAAATATAAATCTTTATAAAAAGTTATATCATTAACATATAATTAGACTTGAATGCTGATAGAGAGGCTTTTTCTTAAAACTGAAAGGCTTTATGTATTTTTTTTTTCGTTGTTAATAATTTCTAGAAGTTGTACCGTAAGAAAAAATATTTGTATCATTCCAATAAAATATGGGTAAAAGATTATTAAGGAAGCAAACTATTTTTTTATTTAAAAAATTGCAGTTACTGAACATAATTTTTAATTATTCTATGGTTACTCAAAGTATAATGACTTGATATTTTTTAATTTCTAGCTTCTTGTTTTGCATACAATTTTTAATTATATATATAATAGTGAACTCATTAGAAATGTCCTTAGGTTTACAGATTTTTAGTCTCATTTGTATACAGTTAACTTTTCTTTAACTTTAATTCTATTAAACTGTTTATATAAATATTCAAATGTGTCTCAAGTATAATCATGCAGTAAAAAACAAAATAATTTTTGTTTTTTATTTGAATTGAAATTTATATGTGTTATTTCAACAAATAATCTGAATTATCTTCGTGATTAAAAAACTCTTTTAATATAAAAACTCCTATTTATCCCTAGATTTATGACATTAATTAATTAATTTTATTTCTTCTTTTCACCTAAAAATCAACTTTATGTACTTAATGATATAAAATCATATAACTAAATAACTGGTCAAACAGTTTTTCTTATTATTAGCGTATTGTTTATAAAAAGTATTACGTATGCAATAATTACTCTTATGAATCCCTCCTACTTAACAGATCTTATCCTACATTGTGAATTTACAATGTTTCATCTTCCCTATTAAAAACCAATCCTTCCGTATTAAAAGAAAAAAAAAATCCCCACTACAACACATAAAAGAAGGGCTAAATCCCCAGAGTGCCTCCTGCCAATCCCGAGAAAAGTATCAATCCCATTTTCCAATTCACCCCTTCCCTCCCTGCCAACACAAAGCTCCCACTACATCAGTTTCCCTGATTAAATTTTTCCCAGATTATAATCCTTTCGATGGTGAAGATGGACGACCCAACTGAGCTTCGCCTCCTGATAGAACCAACGTCTTGGTAAGGAACTATCACTCCCAATGTCTCACCTACTGATTTTGTTACTTCCTTCTCGTCCTAGATTCAGACATATTATCAAAATCGAGGCATATCCCATCTATATACATACATATGTATAGATATGTAGGGTAGAAGGGGAGGTAACCTCATGCATAGGGGGTGCAGCAAACGATGATTCTTTTTGAAAAGAATGCCATGGAGTGATGGATGGGTAGACCGCGCATTTTCAATACTTGCATCCTCCTCCTAAAGCTACTGCATAGGCATAACCGTCTAAACAAGAAGGACATGGGAATACTTTATGCAATATTCATAGTCGCAGGCATGAATAGCGAACTTTGCATTTAATAATATAATAAAAACGAAAATCTCGCTTAGGAGATTTTTTAGTGGTGTTATTTTTCCTGAAGGGCATGTTCGGGCTTAACGCTAGAGATCTATTCAGTAAAGGTTGCAGCACTGAATCGAGCCACCAGCCTCCTAGTGACACTTATAGGTCGGAGGAAAAGGATTACTTCTGGTAAACGGGTGGAAAAAAATTGTCTACCCTAACATAAGTAATTGCTAGAGGTTTCTGGTAAGTTGGAAAAAAAAAGAGTCCTCCTTTATGTTTAAAAGGAAAAAAGAAACAAAAATATGATGTCAGGAATTCTAAAAAACCGAAATATAAAATATCAGGGATGGATATCCTTATCTAACGAAAAAAATTGAAAAAGTTTGATTAGTTATCATATAAAGGTAAGGTGATATGTACGGGAGTTAGATATAATAATCTTTCTAATCAATCGTAATTCGATAGTCCTAATTATTTAAATATTTTTAAATAAATGTTACACTTTAGGAATTTCAAAAGTTGGTTTGTTAATGAAAATCATTTTTTCATTTAAGTGATTATTATTATTATTATTTTTTTTTCAATATCCTTTTGACTTTTATGTTAAAATTTATTTACTCAATTCCTTTTGAAATATAGTTTGATTTATACAAAAAATAACTAACATTTAAAAACTTATTTTGAATTAATTGTAATATACAATTTATTAGACATTTAAAAAATTACTTTTCTAACTTAACCAATTAACTCTGAAGCAATGAATAATTTTGAAATATAAAAGCTACAATTAAAATAACTTTGTTTAATTTGGGCATTAATTATTGCATAAACCATATCTAAAGCGCAAGATATTATTCCGTTAATAATAGTCTTATGATTCCATTACAGAAAGTTTACAATACGGAAAGATTTAGATTACACGAAACACTGCATCACAATTAACATTACTTCAGGATTTCTCATTAAAGCTAACGCTTTCGAGATAAGTCCATTAAATGTTGCTACTTTCCCAACTAAATATTTTGTTTTTCGCTCCACTTGAAAACTTGGAAGAATATTTGTGTTTGGGGGTATTAGAGCTAGAAATATCTCGGCTGCGTACGGTCCCGCCATCTAGGGGAGAGTTTTTACATTTCATTATTTACAAATGAGGGGACGTTCATTCACAAAAACAGTAAGTATTTCATGATACTTTCTTATTGAGAACTTAAAAATATCTCTTTTCCAGCACTTTGTGTAACATTATTTTTATAACATTATGTATTAAAGGATATTTGTAACGATCGTTTTTGTTATGAATTTGTTTAAATTTTTCCAATTATTAATTTTTCTTCTACCAAAATAACTGTAATCGTAAATATGGAAGATATTTATTTTTTCTTTAGTATGTTTAGTGCTTAATTAGGTGATTTTTTAAAACAGTATTTGTAATACTATAATTTGAGGATGCAGATTTTAAAGTTGTAACTTAAAGTGCTCCTGCCAGAGGCTCGGAACGAAACAAATTCAATTCCAAATGTATGTTATCATTCATAACTAGGCAATTTCGAACTATATTAAGCACATTAATCATTTCTGGTAAAACATGATAATTGCGCTCTTATCTTTTCGAAATATGATTTTGGAATAATAGTATTATTAAAAGCTATTGAATTAATAGACGTTAGAAACTTTTATAAAAATTGATTGGATCTGAAAGCTTAAATGTATAACATAATAAAAATTTCATCGTTAGCATTCTTATTTTATTGTAACAATTCTTTCTAGATGTTTGACTCCCAATTGTTGCCAATCCCTGATTGTTTGTTTTAAAAAATAATTTTTTTTCTGGAAAATTGTTTTTCTCTAAAATCTTGCCATTTTCTCAGTGAACCATTCCTTTTTGCGCATTTTATTTTTTATCTTGCATCGTTAAAAAAATTGAAACAAGAGACTACTAGTTGGCCTGAAAATCTCAGTTTTGACAAAAACTTGACATTCCAACTTTAAAGCCTGCATACTTCAAATTATATTTACTAGAAAAGAAACATTAACTTTTTCCTTTTATACATATAAATACATTTTTTATCTACAAAAGATGCATAGTTATATTCTATTATTTTAGTTTACCATTTTGTTTAATCTTCATAGAAAATCAAAGAACAATTGCTATAGTTTTCATTTTATCAAGCTTTAATTTTTGTAAGAAAAATGTGTATGAAGTTAAGTATAACGCATTTTAATTGAATTTTTAACTAGTTCATTAGTCAGTCTTTAAGATATTTTAAAGATACTTCATCTTTGACAAATAGAAAAAAACACACTGGAATATAAGAAAATGAAAAATAATTATTATCAGATCGTGAAATAAAAAAAATAAAAAAATGTTTTAACTGATTGAAATGGGCCTTTACCACAAGAGGTTCCTCGAAAATCATCCAAGTAATGCTGCCATGCCGAGAAGAAATCTTGATCACGTTGTCTATGAGAAATGAAAGTATTGATATGTGATTTTCGGAACTGAAGTGAAAAGTAAGAAGGAAGGACCGTACTCCATTGTTTACGTGTACCTCTGTCACTTTGCTCAAAGGAAGGAGAAAAATCGTATAGGATAGGGACAGGGCCAGAGATAAATGATTTTGCCGCCATACACTAATAACCTGACTTCAATCTTCAATGTTCTTTTGCCATTCTGTCATTATAAAAATGTCAATAATGATAAATGCTAGTGGAAAATATTTTCCAAGGGTTATACTCAATTTTATTTGCTAAAAAGTAAGAGATTTATTTTCAATGGTAGAGTAATAACTAAATCAATACACTATAATTCAGATATGGATTTCAAATACGTCCAACTCGGGATTAGAAAATTCGTGGGGAGTATCTAGAGAAAGATTAGGAATTTTTAATGAAATGAATTTCGAGAGAAGTGACATTTAATGACTTTTGTTCCTGCTGTGGAACAGTCTCATAATTAATAGCATCCGTCATCTTCAAATGTGTATTCTATCATTTTTCTTCTGTATTAGAGGTGTGTTGGCATTGATAAGCTTTGATTTACTGAGTCTTGTATATAATTAAGTTGATTACGCTTCGAAAAATCATAAACATGTTTAAAAATATTCCAAAAAAGATGATTTGTTATGTTACTAGCTTATGTATTATGAAGACTCTGCTCCTTTAGTAGGCTCTTTTTATTATTGAGGCATAGTTTAAGAATGTATTTTATAAAGAATGTACTTTTAGTACGAAAGCTTAAAAAGCATTAAAATAAAGATCATTAATAAATTTAAAAAATATATTAAACTTTTTTAGAACTGTTTTTTATTACATTAAGTACAACATTTAAAGTTCTTATTTAGGATGGTATTTATTTAGTACATAAACGTATATTTTTAATTTCGTATTACTTTGACCCGATATGTATTGTATGTTATAGTAATAGTAATTATATTGTATTTCAAAGTTGTTAGTTAACTTTAAAAAAAAAAAAAAAAAAAAAAAAAAAAAAAAAAAAAAAAAAGAGTACGTAAAAAAATAACTTGTAACCTTTACAAAATTTAAAATGTATGAAAATTGTTTATAGCACACATTTTGACTTGTTTGAAAAAAAATTACTTGTTTAAAAGGTATATAGAAATTGTTCTGATATTAGAAAATATGTTTGAATGTATTTAAATTCTAGACTGTGTATACTTTATTAAAAATATATGTTATTGCAATCTAAAAATAATAGAGGTATTTTTAAGAAATTATTCATCAAATTATAAATTAAAATCATGGTTTAGCGATTATATATATAAACAAAAAAATTACACTTTTTAAGTATTAATATTCGTTAGTATGTTAAAAATCAATTTTAAAAAAAAATCATTCAATTGATAATTTGTGCTGTTAATATAACATAAATATAGAAAATTATTGTAATTTAAGTTCAACTTTTAAAAAATTGTTAAAAAAGAAGCGATAGTCAGAAAGACCTGAAATTTAATAATATAAGAATTTATACTTCCCACTTCTTGGCGTATATTCAAGACAATTTTCAGGTCATTCTGACCAGTAGCTCCTTTTTACAGCTTTTTGGAAGTTGAACTTTAGTTGTAAACATTACGTACTTCAGTTACAACAATTCGCATTCTTCTATGGTTTGAATTAAAAGATTACTTTATTTTGGATACTTTATGATTCTCTTTTCCCTACCTTCATATAGCGTCCAGTTCTTTAAAAATAATTTTGTAACACTTTAAGTCTCTCAAAATAAAAGTACTTACACAAGATAACAGTGCGCTGTCGAAGTATTCATGGTAAGTAAATTAGTATAATTAGTTCTCGTTATCTAGTCAAGTATCAAGAGTGTAAGTAGCAGCTGAAAATGATAAGGGGACCCTACTAATTCTCTTATTTTCACTAACCAAAACGCTATCAGATTTCCGTTTTGGCTTACCCAAAATGCCAGATGTAAATTTAATTAACACCTTAAAGAACGATAAATTGCTGGAAAAAATCAATTTGCTAAGTTTTCAGTTAGGACAACTTTTTTCTTGGTTTTGATGATAGGCTGTAGTTCCCTGAACAACACATTCCAAACTTTTCACGTGGGCTAAAAATTGGGGATACGACACTGTAATAGCTAGGGGCTATTCCTAATGTCTTTCTTTAAAGGGGGTGGGGGGAGGGGAAATAAATTTTTACCAATGGAGTCTCTGGAGAGGAGTGTTTCTTTATCATTGTAAGGTACTGGGATTGATACAATGCAGTCGTTCATCCTTGAAGACTATCATTCACGCCTTTCTTTAAGAGTAAACGGGTTAGGAAAAGCATGTGCTCCAACATAGTGCACGAGTTTTAGTTATTCTGTTCTACCGAAACTTCTCAAAATAAAAAGAACCTTAAAACTATTTCTTAGTTCGTTATCAAATATTTCTGATATAGAGCAGAATCACATTTATATGTCTTAACTATTTGTATAAGTAGTAATTTATTAGAATATTGATTTATTAGAATAATATTCTATTAGAATAATATTCTATTAGAATACTATTCTATTATTATAATTTTAGATTTCTGTATATTATTATAATCTCATATAAACTCTTGGACTTACTTACCCCTTTATGTGATAATAGTTTCCAACACATTTAAGCCAAAAATTAATGTTTTTTTTTTTTTTTTTTTTTTTTTTTTTTTAATTTTTTCATATAAACTGATTACTAAAGAAGGAAACTCCGATTGTTTACTATAAAGTTAACCTAAATACAGACAGCAATCATAGAAATATAGTATTTATCGTGGGATATTGCAGGACAAACAAAATTTAAAGGTGGAGCATGTATTTCTTGTAATTATGCAAAGGGTCGATATAAAAACTGCTTTTAGTTTTTGTAATGAAGTTCACTGTATTTGATTATGGAAAATCAGAATGCTTATAAAGCTTATTTGTTATGGTTTTATTAATGGAAAATCATAACATTGCTTAAAAAGTCTATTGGTATAATTTCTTCTATTAAAAACATTTTTGACTATTTAGATTTATTAGTTGTATTTCTATTGTGTATATTAAAGTATAGTTTATGCACATTTATCAACATTCTCACAGCTTAAATTCTCGTAAAAATTCTCGAAAAGCGTTCAAGGTTCGATTAAAAGTCGGTCAACAATGAAAACCATCTTTCTCCAATAGCTACTATCTTTATTTAGCAATAAAATATTCAGGTAACATGAACCGAAATAATTTAAAATTGAAAACATTGTCTCATTAACATCCTGTTATAAGGCTATATACTTTTTGCTTCTACTCTACACAGCAATATCCTTTATACAAGGTGTATGTCCTTCAGTCTCTTCAGAGTCAATTTTCTCAGTCCAAACTAAAAATGTAGAACTGCTTTCATTGGAAATCTCACCAATTAAGTAATGTTTGTGTTACAATACTTCACCAAAATGAAAGAATGGAATCTCAAATGATAAATTACTTCAAATTTCAAAGTAGAATAGACCAGTAGTATAAAAAGTTGTTTGATATTCCACACTCATTGTATCTAAAAAGTTGTGGGAATTTCCACATGGAGCAACACGACTTCAAATTAAGGATTACTAGAAAAGGAATGAAAAACTGCATCATCACTAATCTCGCCCATTTTGAAACAAGATCATTAAATTCAAACTGTCAGAAACCCTTTTTTTAAGGCATTTTAAAAATAATTTTAGCAAAGAAAAATATTAGGAATTCAATGAGTCAGTTGGAGAATAAATAGCAAATGTAATCAGGAATGGAAGACATTGTTTCTGTAGCTTGGCGAAAACCAACCTAGCAGGTACAAGCTATTTATCACTGCCCCCTGTCAATACCCCTTTGTGTCCCAAACTGAATGGGCTGGCCTAGTGTGCGGTCAAAATTCCTTCCCCGAATCCCGAATTCGAAACTGTCGTATGCCCCCAACTAAGCACTACATTTCCATGCGACAGCATGTGTCACAGCCTACTGGAAAAGGTTAACACTTTTAACTGATTAATTTTTTATCATTTAGTTTTAACAAATTGTATAGCAGGGTATGTAGAAAATTCATTGGGAAACGTAAAGATATAAGAAAAGAATAAAGGGTGATAACAAACAAAATTAAAAAAAAAAAAAAAAAAAAAAAAACTAGAACTGGGCTTGATAAATATAACAGGCAAGGCAAATTGCTCAGCCATAAAATGTTATGAAATTGCAAATGTTAGCCATCAAGCGGCAGCGAGCTTTCTTTTTTAAAGCAATTTTGAACCCAATGAACTGCATTAGGATTATTTAAAAATTGCTTCTTTAGCTCCTTGGTTGTTTCAGTAATCCCATATAATTATGGAGTCCCATGTAATGATATCTTAATTGAAGATGCTATAAAATACATTTAAATCCGAAGTTAGATCCCTATCATTTTAAACGCATAGAAATGCTGAATTTCCCTTTTAATCATCAAATTAATTTTTGCAGCATTCACTTATACTGCTAAATAATATACTGAAGATGGATGGTATTAAAATTAGTAAGCGTTGACAAATATTAAGATCCAATGCCAGTTAATCTGAGAAATTTTACCTGATATATATTTAACGGTTGTTTTCATGTCTAATTACAATTGAATTTGCATTTCACTGATCCATTTTTTTTTTAAAATTATTTAATTTAAAATGACTCTTGTTTTCATTAATTTTTATGAGAGTTTACCAATTTGTCAGCAGTATATCTTGACCTAGAACCCAATTTCAAGAACCTTTACTTTTTCTTTCATTTCTTTTAATTTACAATATTTATTCTCAATCCTAGTTTTGCATCTAAAAATATAAAATATAAATCCTATATACGGCAATTTCCTAATATGGGACTTCAATTTAAACATCACTGTATCATTTCAATACTATTCCACCGAAAAAACGACGCCGTCTTACTTTTAATACCTTATATTTTAAAAATGTAGCACTCTAAAATTCTTTTTTTTGTCATTAATCGTACTGAACTAATATTTATCTTATGTAATTCCTTAGTCATTCTTTATTCTTGGAATTTATATATGAGATGCAATGTCTAAGTAATATTTATTACGCATGTAAGCTATTAGAAATTTTCATTTATGCGCAATAAAATTTCGTTGTATAAATATCAATTTATGTGTGACAAATAATAAGCAAACATCTAAAACGGGAAATAAATCAATTTGCAAGCAGGAATTTTTTTTTATAATTGGTAATTTAATGTTTTTACTGCTCTTTCCTTTTAACCATACATATTAATTTTCCCTTTTTATAAATTATAATTCTACATATGTTATTCTTTGTGTGTATTTATGAGAATTTATTTATAAAATGTTTCCTTAACATATGTAGGAATTTAGAATAGTTCATTGATTTGCAGCACTCCGGAAAGAAATGTTTGGCTGAAGTAATTACTCGATTTCTTTTAATGGTTTCATCGATACATGGATCAATCGCAATCTATACGTTCGTTAGGAATTGATTGGCTAGAAGCTTCTATTTTTAGGAAACAATTGACCCGATTCAATCAAAAGATTTCTCTCAGATAATTAGTGATTAAGTGAAAGTCGAAATGAAAAATCTGCTTTTATATCACCTATTTTGTGCAGGAATTTTTTAACAACTTTCTATTTTAAGTGTGTAAGTGAATTCTGTACTCAACTCAGCTGCAGTTAAGTCAATGTCTGGAAGTTCGCCTGTTTAAAACAAACGATGCATAACGATATATAAATCTTTGGTTATAATGTATATTTGTACCTTAATGATGACATGCAAGACTTTATCTAAGCGAGAAATATAACATTATAAACTTAGAAAGGCTGGTAATTTCCCAAAAATTTAGAAATGTGTCAGAAAGAAATGTATTAATTTAGATACGTAAATATTTGTTTGAAATATACTGTAATGCATAATCTATTTAGGTTAAAACAATGTAATATAAAGTTATATATTGATTCTTACATTACTATTCATTGCTTACTATTTATTTTCTGTTAATCATTAATGATATCTGAGAAAATGTGGTACTTGAAAATATCAGTTAACAGTTTCAGTTGCCATTCTAATAAAATCCAGATAAGTTTATGGGTGATTATTTTACAAAGAGATTATCAAATATACTGATATTTTACTTTTTTTCTTAATATAGATTTTGAAATATATTTAAAATTTCAAATAGGTTAGACAGAAAAAATTCATTGAAAGTTAAAAGTTTTGATTATGACATTTGGCCTTACTGGTAAAGAAAGGGTTGAATTCTGATTTGTATTATTTTATAAACGAGGAAAATAATCAATGAAAAAAAGTTCACTAATTCTACTTTAGGCAAAATTAGATTGTCCCAACTGTTTACAGTGTGTAACAAAAAACATGGTAGGTTTTTCTGTTAATTTTCTTAGTATAAGTAAACAGCACTCTATTCACATACGGGGAAATTGAGATTTTTAATCACGGATTTATACTTCAAATACATTAAATAGTATAAATCTAGAGTTTAGTTGGCATTTGAAAAATGTGATTAAGTTACAAAGTGCATCAAAGTGTTGCAAAGATAACATTTAACTATAGTCACTCGGCTTAGGGTATATATATACAACAGTTATATGCAATTTTGTAAGAGCTAACTAAAGTTTAAATTATTAGTATGGCTTAAATAAAAATGGCAAAAAACTAAATGTTTCACATAGCTCATTTTTTTTCTTTGTTAGATTCATTTAGTTGTTTCATATTTTCTTCCAATTTTTAAGACATAAATTTATATTTGTTCAACCTAATCCCAAACCTTTCTTCCGTTACCAATTGAAGTAAAACAAACCAAAACATAATAAGCTTTTTTCCTCTTCTATGTGTTCTTAAAGTAAGCTCGATGAGTCCTTTGCGCTTAAGATGATTGATTGCTTGTTACGTGACGTCACTAAAAAAATGAATGAGGTCACGTACTTAACTGACTCGTGGGGTATTACAGATAATTAGTTGGACATTCCCAGCAGATGAGACAGTTTTTCTCCTCGTCCAACAAAAAAGTTACTTTCTTATCCCTCATCGAATTAAGATTTCTTTTAAAAAATTGTTTCATGACATCTTCTACTTTCCTCCTATTTTGTTTTAATAAGATAAGACACTGAGAGAAAGATTTCAACAAAGAATGTTTCTATTCCATATTTATTATACTTTGCAATTGTAGTTATAAGAAATGAATAGTTTGGAGTAGAAATGAGAAAAAGTGCATAATTTAGTTATTTACTTGAATGCTGAAGTTGTGTAATAGCAAAGCATCTCATTGTGATGTGTTATAATGTACTTTGTTTAACAAAAGGCTTGAAAAGATAAAACATTCTATTACGAAATAATGTTTTAAAGAAGTACAGTGACTTGATATGTGTGTGTGAGTTTGCAACTTTTGATACAAATTATATGTTTTAAGTAAAACGTTACAATTTTAAAAACTGAATTTGGATTGTAATAAATATTTAAAATTTTACCATATTTAATACATGTTTCCATCGTAAGTAACTTATGTATAATCGCAAAAGTAGATACCTAAATAAGTGTTTTTGAAACTCAGAGGAATCAACATTTTTTTGTTTCTCAACATTTTTTACTAAAGAGCACTTAAGGAATATCCATTGCGATGCATTATTTGGAACTCAATTTACGAATCTACTTTAATGTGTAAATGGTATCTAAATTAGTAAAAAAACTACATAAAAGTAATGTATAAAAAGATTTTGTCAAAAGTAAGCAAATTAAACAAGTATGTTGATTGATCAACACAAAATAATTAAACTTGGTTGTTCAAGAAGAAATGGAGTAATTTTCACTTTATTTTGACCTTTTTCTATTATTTCCTTTGCAACAGTAATTCTAGATGTGGTGACTGAAAGTAAACCACAGTTGTTCACATGATTTTCCCAAGTGACCACAGGATATGAATGGAATCCTTGACCATTCGTCTTGTCTTAGCGGACAAATGCTTCCGGATGGCAAGCACCTTGCTTTACCGAGGGCATTGCTCGCCACAACTACGTCTTACTTGCAGAACCCCAAATATCTGAACTAACTTCCTGTTTCCTTCTTTCTCTCTATGCTAGTTCGGATGTTTCACATATTTATTTGATTATTTCCATGGTTGGGGTAAGTTCTTGGGTTAATAAGGATACATGAATAAGCTTTATTAGAATTTTGGCAATAATCCTCTTCGAAATTTTTTCCTTGCATCTAAGTTCTTTAAACACAAGAACTTTTTATTCAAATAATATTTTATTTGTTAAAAAAACTCATAAACTATTTTACAAAGTTGGAATTCAAAAGAAAAATCTTGTTAGACAAAATAAAAAAAAATGCATTAATCTAACTATCAAACATTTTATTCACTTGCTTAATACTTTCATATTTTAAGTTGGATAGTAAATGATTAGGAAAAAATCTACACTTAAAGAGTAATGAAAAGAAAGATTATTTTTATTAAAATGTCAATATTGTACTTAATTTTATATTTTTAATTAGTTATAAGAAAGATTAATCTTTGATGTAGTATATATTTTTTATTTTATTTTAATGATTTTGGATTAAAAAGATGAATTCCCACTATTAATAAAAAATAAAATTATTATTACAAATACACATGTTTTGCCTTACGTTTACTAAGAAGTATGCGGAATTCATTTTAATTGCATATCATATTTTTAGAAAGCATTTTATTCATTAAAAATAATATGTAACCTATTCGTAATTGGTTGGTTGCAACATTGCAAACTATATTCACATATGTTCATTAGCTACTTATTTGTTTAGCTTCTATATTTATCGATAATAATGTTCTGATTATAGAAAGCGAAACAAAAACGACATCGTCCTCATACCCCATCTTTTCTACTAGAAACATTTGTTACACTTGTCTGCAAGCTGTGTAATATGGCTGAGATGGATAAGCCATCAAGGTTTGGGATTACTCGGACAGACTTTGAAGAATGGAACGCAGTCTGGCCAAGTGGCCAAATAATTACAAAGAAAAAACGCCTCCACCACAAAGAAGAGAAATAAAAAGAAGAGAAGAATGATGAAAAAAGCTAGAAAGAGAAACGGGAAGTGAAAGACAAGAAAGGGGAAAACATTCTTTTAAGGTTCAACCCCCTCCACATTTCTTATAGTTTGTTATTAGTTTACTCGTGTTGGTGCTATATGTCACATTTGCAGAGTACTGTCATTGGATTTTTGAGGGTGAGTTTCAGATTTTTTTTTTTTGTGGGGAGACAAAGAGACACTATTGTAAATTGATTGAGGTTACAAGCAACAAAAAGGACTCTAGATACAGTTCTAATTCTCATTTCTGCAATTTTTTTAAAGATGTTTATAAGAAACATGTGTAATACATGAATTATATACTGAGATTTTTATTTAGGTTTTTAATGTTTATTTATAAAGAGACATATACAAACGTTTGGAAATTGTGATTGGTAGTTCTAAAATCAATATTATTTCGATATTTTTAATATGAAAATAAATATTATTTAGATATTTTAAGCTCTAAAATAGATATATACTAAATATCTATTTTAGAGCCTGTGGGATGAATTTCTGTTTGGTTTTTATATTCGTCATAGCAACGAATTAGAGATTTAATTTTGAAAAAAAATATGAGGGCATCATTGATTCTAGAGGAATCTAAAAATTATTTTAATCTATCGATAAAATATTTTTAAAGCATGTTTTTTTTTGGATATTTATAAGAGAGCAAGAGAATACTATTCGATGGAGATAAGTAGAAAATTTATCACAAACAAGGGTATAAAATTATTTGAGAAGGAAATCTAAATCTAAATAAGAATATTTAGTATGTGTATTCCAAAATTTTATGTTATAAAAAGAAAAATCATACAAAATATTAAAATTGTAAAATTGTAGATTATGGATATAAACAATACAAGAATTGAGATCAAAATCTAATGCCCCAAAAGAAGTTTATTTAAAAAAAGTTATGAACCAGAATGGTTTTAATTACATATTCAAATGAAGTATTGTGTTTTTATATAATATAACTTTCCTCAAAGAATGTGTACGATATTTAGTTAAAATGTATAATATGCCATGCTTAAACTCCAGGAACTTAGACCATTATTGAATGGTATGATTTTTCATTTTTAAACGTAACATACTTTCTCAGTATAATATATAATATTAATTTTCAAGTGATCTCTTACATCTGTTATATTTAGATAGAATATAAAATAATATACTTACACTTTATCTAAATTTTTCACTGTTTTCGAAACATTAATTTTTATGCACGCATACTAATCCTATTTTTCTCTTGAAAATCACTTTTTCCAAATCAAATTCTTCTCAATAATATCAAGGAAAACAAACTTCTCTCTAAAATAAATACCGTGATTATTCAAAAGGCTTTCTACTAAATCGCCAGAAACAGGATTTTCATGAAGTGGTTAACTTTTATGTCCTTCTATTCAAATCAAAGTCTTTTAAATCTCCGAGTGAAAGAAAGGAAGTGTGAAAATCCGGCTTCGCTCGGCAAAACATTACCCCTAGCATTATAAATGCACAACCAAATATAATAATTCTTCTTGAATACTCTACAGAATGATTATTCAAGCTTGCAGATACCTTACTGGTTGATTTACGGCAGGCCACAAAACTGTCAAATAATTATGATCTTCATCTCTTTTTATAGCTGCGTATTTTTATAGGTTTTTTCCACAGGGAAAAGTTTTATTCCCCCCTTCCGTTTCTTTGTTTTCTCACTGTTGCTTCCAATTGGGTGAAGAGATTTTATTGCCATCACATAACACTCCAATCGGTGATCGAATTCAAAAACGGATATTAATAGGCTATCCGCCTCCGACCTACAATATCAGACTACGTGAAAGTAGGAAAGGATACAATGTTTCAAACAACGCCATAGCCATGATCTTCCTATAGCCCCCGCCTCTTTATTATCTGATTGTAGTTTGCTGTACTGCTATACCGAAAGTGCAGTAATTAATTCTTTAAGAACCTCTTTAAACCGCCGATTGATGATTGTTTCTATTGGTAATCAAATATTGAGTGGTTGCCTCACGTTCGCGATCGTAAATTTTACTACCCTTCATTGATAAGGTTGATAGCCATAGTTGAGACTTTCTATCTGTTTGCTCGTTTGCGCCTTAATTACCTAGTAAAGGTTGGGATGTTTGATATTTCGCGAAATATAAAGGGTCAATTTCTATTGAATTGGAGATAGGCTTCTAATCTTCTCCAACCAATGAAGTTCATCATAAGTTTCGATTCATATTTATTATTGATTTATGTTTTGATTTTAGTATTTATTTTAAAAGAGAAATAATACTTTTGGAAATATATATATTTAAAAGTTTGTAAAATTTTTTTCCCCCGAAAGACCTAAAATTTGATCTGTATATACTCGAAAAAAAAAGAGGAACGGTATGGCATACGAGAATAAAAATAATTTGAATTTTTTTTTTTAGATCACACCACTTTTTTCCTTTTCGCGAATTTTCAAGGACAGTTTCATTTCAATCTGACTTGTTACTTTATTTACGCCTCTTTGAAAGTTAAACACCTTGTAGCATAAAAAATTGTGATTTTCTTTATTAAAAAATTTGATATGGTTTTCAAAAATTGAATAAAATGTTTTAAAAATGAACGCTTCGAAAGCTATTTCTCACAGGGTATTGAACATTCTTGGGTATATTTATTGGATATTAAATAAAATTCAGAAAGTAATCTTACTATACAATAAACATATAAACGGTTTCAATTCCTACTGAGTAAAGTTTTCGAGATGTTTACTTTTATAGATCGGGACTCACTTTTGGGACACTCTGTAGCTAGTTGAAATCAACTGTTGGCACAATTGTTCAGTAAATGTTGTAACATGAATTGTAAAGTGATTACTCTGTTTCTATGAGGATATTCTAGAACCTATTTAACCAAGGAAGTAAATCGGTTGATAGTTAATTGAAGTTTGCTAATAAGACAATAGTTAGGTAAGATAGCAGTTTTTGATGTATCCCAAAATGTAAAACATTTCTTTTATTCGAATAAAATACGTTTCCACTCCCATTTGAAGTAAACTGTAACTAATGTATTTTAATTTTAAAATTATTATCGTAAATGTCTCTATATTTTATTGAGATATATGGTGACAAATTATATTCAACTTCCTTGCTATGCTTTACCTTAATTTCAGTTGAAGAAATAGTTGTACCTATTTGGAGAAACCTCAGATCAGATATCATGTTGTCCTTACCTATGTAGTTGATTAAAAGTTCTTATTGGTAATTAAAATGTATTTTTATGCATATTTAAATGTTTGATTTTAATTTTATTATTTTTTTGGCATACAAATTTTGAAATTATTCCTTTAGAAATTAAGATTGCATTTTATATCTGACTTAAGTACTATTTCAATGACGTGTATGGTAATGAAAAATTATTTAAATACATCAATCGCAAGTTAAAAATATGCCATTAATGGCTTTATATAATGAATATTGTAAATATTATTTTACAATGCTCACTTTTGATCATGCTTTTCTTTGATATCAAATGTGTCAATAAGTGTTTAAGAGAAACTTTAATCAAGTATTTATTTTCTCGCAAGGTTTTTATTTTTAAGGAATGATTTCATTTTATTAATACTTTCAGGATAAAGCAGTACAGTATGCTTTGATTTTAAGAAACCATTAATGCTCATGTTGAATTTCTACGTTCATATAATTAAAGAGCGGCAAAATTTTACATATAACAGGAATACTCTACTAAATCATACATACGATATTGAACTAACTTTTACAATATTATAACATGAAAATGAATAGCTTAAATTTATTCCGTCAAAACTAACTTCATTTTTTCTCAACCGTTTTTTCGCAAGGGATAAATACTAGTTTCAAATTTCATCTATCAAGTCTCAAAGTCACACCACATGATAATCCCTTTCTTCTCAAGCTCAAGAAACCTCCAATTTTATTCTTTGCAATTCGAAAAATCTATCGATCCCGGCATCACTTGCAAGTGTTTTTACACCATTAGCTAACCCATTTATTATTATAAAATCAATATTTATCCCACCCGGAGGATGAATAAGGTTTTTCTTTTCACCATCCAACCCACGACGTCATGTGGGTTAGGTTCACCCCACTCGCTCTGCTACCAGCGCTTGACTGCAATTTGACATGTGCTATTAATAAAATATTCCCTCATTTTTCAGGGGCTGGTGTCATTAGTTCGCCATATTGTCCATCACAGCTTCCATCGGGACAATCCATTAGTAGACCGCCAGCCCTATTCTTAATTACTGTCCTATTGTCGAGTCGAATGTGTCGGCCATTGATCGTCCTTGTCCCCGTTGGCTACCAAGTGGGGGTGTAGCTTCTCTTTGGTGATAACACCAGCTACCCCGGAAATGGTAATTTAACGATGTAACTTCATCAAGAATCTGAATTTTTTATGCAGTCACTTGCGGGAGGTGTCTCCACTTTCAAAAAAGCCTGTAATTTGGAGGACTTACATCGAGGACAAAGAACGTCATCGAGGTTTGGATTGTTTGCTCTTTGCTTTTGATGTTGTATTAGTTTTAATAATGGATTGGGTTGTATGTTATTTTATTAAACTTGAAGTAACTTGGCTGATTTTGTAAGTACTATATGTATTCGGAAGTTATAATATGTGTAAATGGTTTTTCTAATTCTAATTAGAAAAACATTCATATTACACATTTGTATAAATTGAAAAAAGATCATGTTTGTGTTTCTTTCAAAAATATAATTTTTTTTTTTTTTAAATTACTTTAGTAGACTAATCTAAAAGTGATTCTTAAGCATCCAATTTAAATTTGTACATTTCTTTGTACTTAGAGCTTTAAAGTAACTTCTGACACTTATTTTAAATAACAGTAAATAATTAATAGAATTAAATATAAAATTATTAAGGAAAAGTACACTCTCTCAAAAAATATATATATCCCTAAAACTTATTAATTGTCAATAATTAGGAAAATAACTATTACTTAATTAACTTAATTGCATGATTGTTCGTCCGTTTACTCAAACTTGATGTGTGTCATTAAATGAATTAAATACACATACAAGTTTTTCTTTTGTTTCTATTAATTTTATGCGAACTCCTAGGAGCAAAAAAAATGTAATCCTATCTCCAGAAGATACTTGACTTTCAAACACGCTGTACAATGATGCAAAATTACATTATTCCGAGTAATTATATGTTCGATATAGATTCTAATATAGCCATGAAAGTAATATTAGTCGCACGAGAAAAAAAAAATTGCAAGAAATTACGCGTTTAGAAATTTCCATTTTATTTAATGCAGGCATTTCAAAAATGACTTTTAAAATGTTACTTACCCATTAAGCATACGAATACAGCCGCGTAATTGATTTTGTAATAAAAACAATGTGCCCCCTATGCTTTCTCCTGTGATAGGATTCTAACCACTAACACTAGCCCTAACGCGCCAAAACAACATTGTTCCAAACAGATCCCCAGTGACACCATTAAAATATTACTTATAGTCTATTTCACGTGAAACGTAATGTAGGAAATGATAATCTCCACCGACTGAGTTGTCCCCTGAGTGATCGTAAAGTTCAAGAATTACTCCCCCGTATTCCTAATTTCATCAGAAATTGCCTTCTTTAACGACAATGTTTCTCCCCTGAAGACCCTAGTAGAAATGAAAACAGAACCATTGGCTTAATAATTGCAATCCAGCCCTTAATCTTCGCAGACATAAAACGGAAATCCATGGACTCTCCCCACTACAGATTAGACAAGGACAAAATTGCGAAAGCTGAGATGAATTAACTTAAGGCAATTCAGAGGTTTTTAGGCAATGTTGTTTTAAAGAGTATATGATAGGATTTGGTTTCGAAGATAAAAGGGTTTTTAATTTATTCAAAATGCACCATATCAACATAAACTTGGTTGGTTTAATTTCGATTCCGATTGTTGCCATGTAACATATTCGAATGTTTTCATATTGATTGAAGAGAACAAATATAAAGAAATTGATATGATTCGGGTTTGTATTACAACTGATTAATTTTAACAATACGAGAACCTTTAAATGAAAGCAAGGTAACGTAATCTAAAACGATATATAAATAAAAGTTATCTGTTAATATTTTTGGTTCAGTTTAGCGATTAATTTTTACAATTAAATTGAGCCATGGTATAGGTAAATGAAGACTAATATGGAATTAATGTTTTAAACATTAAGATTCATTTATAAGTTTGTGATGTAGTTTCTTAAGTTATATATTAATATCAGTTCAGTTTCCCGCATTAATTTATTATGGAACACTTTCGTTTCAGATACATGTTTTTGAGATTGAGAATAATATACATATGTAGAAAACAAATTACTTTGAAAATTTGGAGTGGTACCACTGAAAGGAAACAAATTATTTACCAAAAAAAAAAAAAAAAAAAAAAAAAAAAGATGCCTTTAGGTTCAACTATCAATATTTCATGAAAATTAATAAGTGTCTTCCAAATTTGTAAAATTTTATTGGAATTGACTAAGCATCTTAAATATCGGAAAATGTAAGCAAAACGTAAGCACATTTTAATCATTAAGTCTCTACTCCTATTTGTGGAAAAGTAGAATTTTTATGATTTCCAAAAACCATTTAACCTTAAAAATCTGTATGCTTTATTCGTGTTTGCAAAGCATCTTGAATAATGGAAAATACAAAGAAAACATAAAGGCATTTTATCTATAAAGTCCCTAGTCTTATTTGTAGCACACTACAAATTTTACAATTTTCTAAGACCATTTCCTGGTTTTTCCAAAAACTCATAAGCCTATTCACAATTCCAACAAAACATCCTTTGATTGTTCGTAAGCATTGCTGGTACAATGAAAATCAGGACCAAGCATTCACTCAGAAAAGAAACTAAACACACGAAATTAAGCTAAACGGGGACTGAACACAAAGACTACAAATCTAACAAATGGAAGAAGAGTCCTATTACAACCACTTTAAGGAATATTATTTAAGGACGAAGCAGCTGCAAATTGTTTTCTATTGCAAATGTCTCCAAAAAATATAAAACTTCTCCGTGATTGTATGTTTTACAAACTACATTTTCAGCCAGGAGCAGGAAGCATTTTCTGGACTACTATAAACAAGGCACGAAGAAAAAACTTCTTGGATTTTTAACGTAATCAATATATTTACTTAATCTCTATCAGTTTTAGCCACCACCCCTTTAATGTTCTGGAGAAAAAATGAAGGACCTTAGTAACTGCACTGTTCATTTTGAAAGTAGCGTGCCTAGCGCTTATTCTATGCCTGCGTCATATAACAGTGATGGAACAATGTAGTGTCTGTGGGGCTGTGGGAACTCAACCTTATGGCATGTATGCCACGGCTAAGGTCGGTTAATCTTTTGTGCTACTTTGCTCTGTTTCTTTTCAGGGCTGGATTGTGTTCTACAAAATATTGAAGACATGGATTTTTATTGGTATTCATAGACTACTTTGGATTACTCGACTGGACCCATGTTAATCAGTTGAAAACTTCAAAATCCGGAATTGGTTCATGTGAATCTTCTGTTGCAAATCTGTATTGAATGTATGATTGCTATTTTTTATGAATATGTAATTACGATGTTCTACGAATAAGTAAATGATTTTTTCACAATTTGTGTTCTGGCGTGTTTTCTATAGATATAATGCATATATTTTTTGATTAATGGATTATAAGCGCCAGACTTTAGGAAGTAAATTTGGCATATGAATAAATTTAATTGTGTGTAATTAGTAGATTTAATGCTCGTAAAGGTAAGTGGATATTTTTAAAAATTTATTCTTACTAGATAACATTGTTTAGCAAAATTCAGTTTTATTATTTAATCTCTTACATTAGAAACTTATTGAAGATTTCTACATTCGCTTAAGGTACCTAAGATAAGAAGCAAAACACTTATCAAATCAATTTGAATTATATTATGCCGGTCGATACATTAAAAGTATAATACCATGGTAACTAATTGGGAGTGTAAATGAAATTTAGTTCATAGTTAGTCCCTACACACCCAAACGTAGAAAAATAAAACAAATTTTGAATAATTTCTATCACTTTTAAAATTTTCTTTGTAATTGTATTTTTTTTAATAACGTCGTATCTAATACTAAATGAAATCTACATGTACAGTGATTTCTAAAATATATAAAATATTTAGCTTGCTAACGCAATTCTCTTTTATTTGAAAACAAATAGTAAATATATTAGAAAAAAATCTCACTTGATAACAGTATTTTACAGAATTAAGTTTTATTGTTTAATGTGCTGCGTTGAAAGCCTAATGAAGATTTCTACATTCATTTTTAGAGTTCCCTACCCTAAGAACTTTATTTTTAAAACATATAGCAAATATATTTAAAAAAAAAACGAAAACAAAAAACAAATAAAAAATAAAAAACTGTATGTTCTAAGTAAAATTATTAAGGTTCGTATAAAATAAAGATATAATTTTCATTATAATACGTGAGCCAATAGAAAAACTTTAGAGTTTAAAAGCAAGCAGTGTAATTTATTTATTTAACATATTGTCTTAGTTGTTAGCATATAGAACAGTTTTCGGGGTGTCCGATGGTTTGTTGAAATTTACTTTCCCAAGGGCAACGCTACGGCCAAGCTGCGCCATGTGGGGTTTTCGATTTCCACATCATTTAACTAATTCGGTATTAGTGGCATCATCCAAGTGTATGTTTTTTTTTTTTTTTTTTTTTTTTTTTTTGTTTCCCAATTATTTAAAACTTCAAAACTGTACCAAATATTATATTGAAAAACAAATTGTTTGTTGCCATTATTAATGCTGTTAGTTGACGAATTTTTCGTAAATTAATCACTGATAAACTAACCTGAGTCTTGAATTTCAAAAGTTTATTACTATTAAAAACAGCTTATTCGTAAACTGACAATTATGTTCCGAAAAAGGTTAAAAGTGGAAGTATTCACACACAGTATTCAGGTTCGGCACCCCCCGCCTGTGAGTATTTGCACTTGACCGGTTTTTATGGACACAAAAACTTTCCATAATAATGTGTTTTGAAGAAATATGAGGCTATCCCTATTGGTAAAAAATTACCTAAACTTAACATAAGTTTCACATTTAAAGGAATGTAACGTGCCATCGATCTGATTAGATTACAGTTACTGTCTGCACACATAGAGTGAAATTAGCCGCATGAAGAAGGCTATTTTTAATGCAAAAAAATCCTTTATCACTTTAATGCTTGGTAATTTTCCTTAATAACAGCATTTTCAATGAATTGTTATCTGTAACTTATTTTCATTAAAGAGCATTTTACTCAATTATACGCACCAAAGTATTTTCTTTCTTCCGAAGCTCATTAAGGCCCCCATACTTTTTTTTATTAAAAAAGACAATAAAACAACCGCAACAAAGAAAAAGCTCACGAAATGGGGTTTAGATAAATTTATATGAATAAGAAATCTTTGTAATCTATTCGATGCTATTGTTATTGCGTGCATCGAAACATTAAGTCATGATTTCAACTAACAGAAGAATATATCATAGGAATAATACCCCCATTGATCAATTTCCTTTGCACGTACTTTAAGTAATCTACAAAGATAACGTTTTATAAGATTACTCGAGCCCAATGCCTTCATGTTTAATTTCCTCTAAATTAAATGATGCATTACCGTGGAAGTTAATTACCTGTGAAAAACAAATCACTTAAAATCCTTCATTGACTTTAAAATGAAGCAAAGGCTTAAAAAGAATGAACATTTGGTATTCCCGAAATGCAGCCAGCGCTTTATTTTTCAAAATTGCAATCCTGCGGGTCGTAACAAATGCATAATAAAAGTGGAACCAAAAAACCAAAATTGTGCAGCTGGCTTTTTTGTGTGTGTTCCTTTTTTTGTGTGTGTGTGTGTGTATGTGTAACTGCAAAGCAGCTATCCTTCATTAGCCTTGTACTTCTTCGCAAATAAAAATGATTGTCGCGAATTTCTTTTAGTTGTAGCGTGGACAATGAATGGGGAAGGTTACTTCCAAACATTTTCGCTGCTTCTTCTCATCAGCCTCCTCTTTGTCTTTCCACGATTCATTTACCAGCGCAAGAGGTTACACATCATCAAACAAGGGGAGATTTTTTCAGCAAATGAATAGACGCGTGGCGCAGCTACTGCCATCTGACGATGAGAGTTGGAACCATCCTCGGAAAAGTGATACAGATGCGTTGATTGTTTAATTACTTTTGCGCTTAGCGAATTGTAACAATTCTAATGAATTTCCATCTCAAACCAAAAAAGGGAATGTTGCTGATTGTATCTTTTCTTTTCTGATGATGGAAGTTACATATCGACAATGGATGGGTTTTATTCGTTCTAATCTTGGGCCATCCGGATGCGGTGATTTTTTTTTTTTTTTTATATTTTTTTTATTTGTTAGTTTAATCAATGCTTTTCTATGATTATTAAAATTTGAATTGGTAAGAAATTGTATTTTTTCTATAATTACATTCAATCGAATTTATTTTAAAATAATTATTTTCAGTGATATATTCTAATTATAAATATTTTCTTTTCCAAAAAACAAAAGTATAAATACGAATTATGTATTGCGCTGTAGGTCTTGAGTTATTTTATTACAAATTGAATTTTACATGATTAAATTGTGTATACTAATATAATGTAAAAGTAATAATATTTTTTATTATTTTAAAAGATTAAAAATCGTAAAATTTTTAAAAATAGTGATATCATTTTATAAAAAAAAAAAAAAAAAAATTCAGTACAAATATTACTAAGATGGTTTGAAGGGAATATTAAAACAAGTTTTTATTTTTGATCAGAGGTTGCACACTAACATTAATTCTTTAGAATTCTAAGCTAAATGAAATAATCAATGTTTTATATATCTTTAAACTATATTTGCAAATTAATCAATTATCAGTCACTCATATAAAACTGTAAAAAAAAAAAAAAAAAAAAAAAAAAACTGATTAAAAAAAGCCAAAGTGCGTGTATACTTTCATTCTAGATACATCTACGCTTGAGAGGAAGTAGTAAAAGTAAAATGGCCACATCTATTATTTTTAAATAAATGATAATTAAAAATCAAATACACTTATTTAGTGGGTAACTGTCTTCTACTCTTATCCATAAATGCGTCGTATGGTTTTCGGTCACATTATTAGCTATATTTTAAATTAATATAATCCACTATTATATCAACAAATGCTAATTTTTTTTTAATGACTAACACATTTCAGTTGACGCATTCATCCCATTTTACAACAATGTTTGAACTAAAATTTGTGAAGTTCATTAACGTAAATTAATGTGTACTTAATGATATATAGTAACGTATGAGCTTAGTAATGTAATGCCATTGAATACAAACGTAAATAGGCCATTATAATTATTAGCTGATCCGGATTTTAGGCAAAATACCAGATGACTATACTTAAAGTTCAACTTTCAAAAAGCTGTAAATAAAGAACCACTAGTGAAGATGACTAAAGAAGAAGAAGAAGGTGGCATGGAATAAGAAAAAAATGTTCGAAATAATATTTTTTTTCCCCCCTTTATGCCGTACAATATCCCCTTTTTTTGGCATATATTCAGGTCAAATTTCAGATTATTCAGGCTAATGGTTTATTTTTGCAGCTATTTTTAAATTCGATCTTAATTATAATCACCACATAGCTTTGTCTGTTAGGCCAAAATCCGTATCGCGTTTCTCGGACAGACTTCTTTATCCTGACGTGATTTGGAAAAAATAGCTTTGTTAGAAATAATATTGGTCCTATAGCGCTAATAAAGTTATTTATGTAATATTTAATTAAAGCTCTCAAACAAGCCGAATTACAAGTCAATTAAACTAATATGCATTCAGTTCAAGCCTAAAATCCCTAAATTCGTATGACATATTTATCATCTTAATATGTAAGGCATGTTAAGTATATTTGGATACTTTGATGAATATTCACATTCACTCACGTGATATGTCAAACTAGAGTAGAATCCGATGTTTCCTTATTAGATAAGTCCAAAGCGCAGAACCTAATAAAATCGTAAACTAGCATAACTGTTAATAATTTTCACACTAAAACCTATACTCTGTTTATGTTTCGGTAGCTAACGGCATTCAACACTAGGGAAGGTCATAAAAACGGCCAGTCTGGAATCATAACACTTCCAAAAAACCAAATAGCGTACCAAAGCATTTGCGAAAAGTAAAAATATAAGGCGGCATAAGGAAGGTTGGATTCTTAAGTCATCAGATGAGAAGTCCAGGCGCTTTATGCCTTCTGGAATGACGTCATAAAAAGCACATGTGTCGCCCTTCAAGTTTTCGCTGATGGATAAGAAGCTATCTTACCTAATGGAATGGTCTGAAGTGCCTTTTCCCTTTAGCCTATTGCACAAACCGATGGTTATTCAGCAATGGTGACTACTGACGATTGTCTCGATTTGGTGGGGAGTTTTAGATACGAAGGAAATCGCCAAATCTACGATAAGTGCACTTAGGAAGGAGCGTACTAGTTTAATTGGGAGGATATTTGGATTGTTTTGTATTTGGAATTAAATTCATATTACAATTTGGTTTCGATTTGCGTTTCAAGGGCTTTTAATTAAGGAACTTCACTTTTTGGTATGGAAGGTGATTTATTAATATAGTGTGCTTTTTTTTTGTTCAAGAAATTTATTATTTTGATTTAATTTATAATTGTATTGACATTGGAGTGTTAAATAACTTATATTTTGAGTATCAAATACAGTTATGGACATTTTCGAAACTTGTATAGAAAACATGTTTAATTATCCAAGTTTTTTTTTTTTTTCGTCTACTGTATTTCATAAATAATTGTTATTTAGTGAATATTGGTGACTTCAATCAATTCTCTTGTGTCCGTTGTGCTTTGCATATACTAATGAAATCATTGAATTTACCTGGAATGCAATTATTACATTACGTTCTTGATTAATTGGGTGGAAAAAGCATTAACTACGTTAGACATCTAATTCATTGTAGTAGATATTAAAATGTAATTAAATTTTCATTTATATTTATATTTTTAGTAATTAACTTTTTAGTTGACTATGTGCAAGTGTATTTGCTTATACAGGGTTAATTTGGAATGTATTGAATTTTTTTGTAATTACGAATATAAACAAACAACAAATTTTGAAAAATGAAATTATCAGATAGAATGATATATGATTACAGAAGGAATTTTTTTTTGAAAATCAAGTACATTTAAAATGTAGCTATAAGTAAATTATTAAATAAATATGTATCTTTTAAGAATTAAACTAAATATAATTTAAAGGAGTGATGCATTATCTCAATTCATATGCTATGGGTTATTTATCTAATTTCTCTATGTAAAACTATCGTTGAAAAATTAAACAAACTAATATTAAAATAAATATCAATATTTTGTTAAACAAAACTTATAAATGTGTTACTAATGGCAGATTAAATCACAAATTTGACCAGTTATCTTCAAAGAAAAATAATTATCACTATTTTAACAAATAATGATATTATATTTTGCTTGTAGGCATACATTTGTCTTTTGTATGTTAAATTCTATTAATAGGTTTACCCTTAGTTTAGTTATTTGTTGTTCGTGTCTCGTATATATCTTCACGAAAAGCCTGTTTACTTCATTCGCTGTCAGAACTTCAACACAATTCAGTTTCTAAGATATATC